>JADLSH010000389.1:0-572500 GCA_016169945.1 Trachythela sp. YZ-2020 | reverse complement strand
TCGTACTTGATGAATCGCACCCAGAAATGTCAAGTAAATGGAACTATCTCATCAGAGAGATTGATTAAAGGGCTTATGCAGCGAAAATTTGGTTCGAGTGAAACTCTCTTATTAAAGAGAACTTTTGAAGTTATGAAGACTCACGTTTGGAGCTTTTCCATATCCCAATATGGAGCTTTTTCATATTTCTAATTTCCAGCATGTTTTTATCTTGTTTCTTAGAAATATGTATTTTTCTGATAGCATATACAAACTATGATCACTGATTCCTGTATGTATGACACCAGAATCTGAGATTTTCTCTGGTGTGTTAGTAACTATATGATCAATTAGGCTGGAGGTTGTCATGGTTACCCGAGTAGCTTCCTTAATTAATTGTGACAATTGATACAGTGATTTAATTTTTTTGGTTGGGGTATCAGCTTCTGTTTTAAGCATGTCACAATTTAAATCACCAAGAATATATATTTCTTTATTTTCATCATCAATTGCTTTGATTAATTTTCAAACTTTTCAAAGAAATTGTTTGCCAAAATTTGGTGGTCGATAAATAGTTGTAACCAAAAATGGTCGACTATGTGGTTTTATAATTTCTACACAAACAGCCTCCAATTCAGAGGGGATTAGATCATTTCTAATTTTGTAGTTGATGGAGCTACGCAAGTAGATACAAACTCCACCCCCATTTCTTGATCTGTCTTTTCTAATAATATCATAGTCATCAAGGTCAATCATATTATCGGTTATATTCAGATCAAGTCGTGTCTCACTAACACAGGTCAATGTGTTTGTTAGATATTGAGTAACGTATTTCATCAATCTTTTTAGGCAAACTGACAATGTTTAGGAAAGCCATCTTAAAACCTCTTTCATTGGGAATAGAATTAAGGCTAGTGTAAAAATCGCTACTCACATTTTCATCTGACAGACCTATATCAATTAATTTCTCAGTACTTGACTGACATATTTCAGTTAATCTGTCCACTCTTTCTTGCGGTGTCCCATTATTTGAAAAAAAATGCTGATCATTTCTTATGGGTACTGGCCTATTATTGCTAGGTCTAGTTGATTTTAAGAAAGTGCAAAAGACACTTCCTAGTGCTCTATCTCCTGCTTTGTTCAAATGTAATTTTGAGTTGTTCAAGAGAGATTCATTGATATCATCATTATCAATATAATATATATCATGCTTTAAACATAACTGATAAATCAAGTTATTGTAAGCTTCTATCTTACTTGATCGTACTCGACCATCATACCTCTTGACGACACTGGAAACAGCGACTCTCTTCGTTCGATGCTTTACTTCTTCCACTAGTTCATCCATCTTTTCCGCCAACTTGTCTGCATCCTCTCTTACCAAGTCGTTTGTTCCGACGTGCAGAATGATTGTTTCATACTCCTCTTCATGGCAATTCTCTTCAAATTTTTGATGCAGTTGACTTACAGTGGCTCCACTGTACGAGTGGCAAACAGTATTGGCTCTTGCTGCCCTTTCAATTTTCTTCTCTTCAATGTGTTTTATCATAGAGTCCCCAATGATAATGGTTTTCTTCTGCGTTTCTGTCATTTCTGTTGGTTGGTTTGGGTGTGCAAGTTTTCTTTTATTTCCTTTGCCTCTGGTCTTGTTTAATTTACAGAAGTCCCGTACGCCATATGCTGGCATCACTCCCATCTTATATGCCGAACTTGCGGTTGGTGCTCAGCAGCTGGACTCTGTAGCTCATTTTGTTAGAGCGCTGCACCGGAATCGCAGGACCGCAGGGCCTAAGTTGCATTTTTCGCAACTGCTCCTGTCTGGGTCTAAAAAATGTATATAAATTTCCGTTCGAGTATTCCATCTACTGGAACCTTCTGCGTATTGTTGTGATAGTAAAAGGATATACTAAGCAAAATACAGTTAAAAATACTATTTACAATTACTATTTGCAACACGACAGTAAGACAAATTCGAATATTAATAAGAACGCTCTATAATGGTAAAATCCTGGAATTTTGTGAAGTTTGGTCATCTATTCTTGGCTATTACAACCAAAATCAAACTTACAAGAATAGACTTTTAACATTGAAACTTCTGCCCATTTGCTACTGGCACGAAATTAAAGACGTTGTTTTCTTCTTTAAACTGATTAATGGTTTCTACAATGTTGACATATCTAACTTCGTAAAGCCTAAAGTATTGGTGAAATCAACCAGAAACTGTTGCTCTCTTGATTTTGTGGTTCCAAAATGTAAAACCTCTCTCTTCAAAAAAGTTACTTCGTTCGAACTGTAAGACTCTGGAATAGTCTACCTAGTTCAACCCGTTGCTTCTCATCAGTTATTTCTTTCAGATCTGCACTCTACTACCACTACAAGTCTGCACTGGACTCTACTTTTGACTGTGACAATATCTCTACCTGGAAATCTGTGTGCTATAAATGTCGATCTACTTGTAATCTGGCCTCTTCAAATTACTAACAATGCTGATAACTATTTCTATTTTTCTCTTAAGTAATTTTTAATATCATTGTATTGTTAATTAACTGTGTTTTATTGTTGTGTATTGTATTATATTTTGTTATCTCTGTTAGCTTATATCATTATTAATAGTCTTTGTCAGTTTACCTTGCTGGGTATGTACCTGTTGTAAACTTGCCTCGTTGTGCATGTAATATTTTATTTTTTGTTTACTTATTGTAAAATGGAAGCTTAATAAATAAATATCATTTGCATTACAAATCGTCGTTGAAAATTTTTCTGTGTAACATCGCCTGAAATTGAATTGTGTTGTGTGTGAACTATACATTCACAATGATTTTGTTAATTTATACCAGCGATAACATGCTAGGCCTAGACGCCTCCTCATAATGTACATTATCCATAAAAGGCTGCCACAATGTTTCATGAGCATAAGGTCTATCATCGATGTTACGATTGATCAACCATGAAACAAACTGTCGAGCATCAAGATCTTCAAGCTTGTCTAAATTGACTGGATTTCCATTCACGATATTCGTCATACGTTCATACACAGTAGAACCGAAGGGATGCTCACCTTTGGTTAAAATGAAGAAGGCATTCATACCTGCCACTTGAACATCAGATTTCTTTTTAAACCGACCTTCGCCTGCTTGATTTATTGCCTCAATTACTTCGGCAGGCATCCAGCCATTGGTTCCTTTCGCATCAGTATGAACTGTCGTTTCATCTTCATTTAGAACACGACTGATTCCAAAATCGGCTAATTTCATGTAACCTTCGACATCAACCAGTATATTTGATGGTTTGAGATCTCTATGCAATATTCCCTGTTCATGAAGAAATTCAAGTCCAGTCAAGATTTCTTTGATCATTCTTCGACCATGTTTTCGTAGATGTTCAATATGGTGAGAATGAACATGTTCATCCAATGTTTCTTCACAGAGATCAACAATGAGATACATGAAGGTATTGTCCTTAAGAAAATTTCGATAACTCACTATAAATGGTGATTTGTTAGCGTTAATGAGGCTCAGGATGTCTTTCTCATTTTCAGCTGTATCTTCACATGCTTGTATTAACATTCTCTTTACAGCCACTTCACTATCATCATCCATGATACCAACATAAACAGACGTCCCCGAAGAACCAGACCCAAGTGAAAATGATTTGCACGCAGCGAAAATCGTTACCGGTGGACCAATCTACGGTAAAAAAAGGAAAAACACGCTTGTGAACTAGCCTAGTTCCTGGCCTTTCACTTCCGCAATGCTTGGCTTCTGGGCAGTGGCTGGAAGCGAGAAGACCTAGCACAATTCGCAAATTTGCCCTTGTATAAACCATTTTTGCCCTTCTATGAATGAGGCATAAACAGGTCAAATACACTTAAATTTTAACTTACTTCACTCCCTTACAAAAATTTCACACATGATTTCACATGCGAAACAGAAATTTCGCATGTGAACTGTTCCAATTCCACCTGTCAAACAGAAATTTCACATGTGAAATAATTTTTAACATATAAGCCTCCAATTTCACATGTGAAAAAATATGTGAAACACAAATTTCACATGTGAAAATTAAGAATTTCAGATGTGAAATGTCCATTTTCACGTGTAAAATGTTCCAATTCCACACAGAATTTCACATGTGAAAATGATATGTGAATTTTTCGTAAGGGCTTATTTTAACAATATAAATGAATCTGCTCTCATTGATATTTAATTTTTCGAATGCCCTTTTGGAATAGCCTGGAATCAGGCGTTAAGGAATTGGCGAAATGTGCTAGGCCTTCTAGCGCGCATGAATTCGGGTCATTATTATAAATTTCATGCTCGCGTCTGGAGGCCCCTCTTGTATTCTCACAACATTCTCACGGGGCATATATATAACGCAAAAAAGCATGCGCCCCAGTTTATATCATAAATATTGTATGCTCTTTTCTAGCAATGTTGCAGCTGTTTTCGGTAGAGCGTATAAACCTTAACAGGAAAGCTCCAACTGAAATTACCAAAAGAGCACAAAACTCCATATTAATATATGTTTTAACAGACATTAGCCGAATGCACATGATTAGTCATAAAACGTTAACGAAATTTTCTTGAAAGCAGAAGCAAGTTTTAATTACTTTACAGTTTCATCACTGTCCATATTTTATGAAATTATTTATCCTATAGAGTGATTTCCCAAACGTTTGCATATAATATGTGCTTTAATTAACGGCAAAATTCATTTGTCTCTGCCCGCCTAAAGCAGTTGGCCCGTTTTCAAGGAAGGGACCCCTGAGCCACAATTTTGCTTGTGCGGTCTTTCTCAGGTTCAATAACTTTCACACCGCTATTTTGACATCATCAAATTTTGTTGACCAGCTAGAATATATTTAAATTTGCTCTAATGTTTAACATACAATAATATTAAATCTATATATGCATCTTTGAGAGACAATTTAATTTAAATATAGATATAAAAGAGATAATCTAATTGTCGCGGGTCGCGGGTATTTTCGCGGATCGCGGGTATTTGTCGCGGGTATTGTTCGCTGGTCATGAGGGTCTAATTTCCGGGATCTAATTTCTAGTCATCGTTCTTTCCCGGGGGGTGTGATTTTGTATAAAATTCCAAATTAAATACCAGTATCGGCTGTTTTCTCCAACATAATTGTATGTAAACGCGGAATCTCATTAATACAAAATGCTTTACAAAATACGAAATGTATTTTGTAAACGTTTGTTACATATACAGCAGCTTTCCTGAGACCAATTCTATAAACTTGAAAATCACATACTGTAGTCAAAACAGTACAACAAAACTGTTGCTTAATTAACGCTTCTATCAAAGTTGTTTCGGTATTTATAATCGCTAGTAATCTAACAAACGTTTACAAAATTCATTTCGTATTTTGTAAAGAATTTTGTATTAATGATGACATTCCGTGTTCACATACAATTATTTGGAGAAAACAGTCGATATTGGTATTTAATTTGCAATTTTATACAAAAATACACCCCCTCCGGGAAAGAACGATGACTAGAAATTAGATCCCGGAAATTAGACCCTCATGACCCGCGAAAAATACCCGCGACACGCGAAATATACCTGCGACCCGCGAAAAATACCCGCGACCCGCGAAAAATACCAGCGACCCGCGATCAATACCCGCGACCCGCGACAATTAGATTATATCGATATAAAAGCCCACCAAATGACTTTTAAACAAGAAATTACATAAAATAATAATATGTATTCGCTTACGTTTCGTTGTTTACATTACAAAAACAATCCGAGAGTTTAAACTTATTTACAAGGCTTTCTGAAGACAATTTAATTTTAAAGTCTAAACTATCTTCTATTGAAAATCTAACTCCGAAAGTAATCCATTATGACCATATGAACAATGAACATGTTAATAAGTCGGCTAGTGCAATCCATGTTAATGACCAATGCACACCTCATGTTATTGACCAATCGACTAATTTGAATACTAACAATCTGAATTCTATTGAAATTTCAACTAACGAGGATTTTTCATTGCTCAATAATTACAAGTTTCGCATCCCCGTGAAAATCACCACGTGAAAATAGATCTAACTGCCAAGCCGAAAGAAGGGATTAACATACTGAGGAATGAAAATAAAGTATTAAATTCACAATCTGAAAATGAGACTAGTAACCCTGGAAAGAATTGACACCTTAATTCCACAAAGGGCACTACCCCCTGTCCATTTCTAAAGCGTCGAGGGTGGTGTGTTAAGGGAAACCGATGCGATTTCAAACACCCGCGTGATGAACAGAAACATTTGGTGCCCTGTCCCTTTTTACAAAAGCGAGGCTTTTGCCTTAAGGGTATTAGGTGTGATTTTTCCCATAATGCCAATTTTCCTCATAATATACTGTCATCAAGGCCTGTTAACAACTACCCCTGTCCTCCTTTTTTTCCCTACCATCGACCTCCTACGATCTCGCAAGTAAGAACACACGGGATAGGTGTCAATCAGTGTCCTCAAAGTTACCCCCGGAGACCGGGGTTTTTCCAATTTCACCCGAAACCTCTAATGGAAATCCCTTTTCAACCTTCACTCCCATACGCCTTCCGCGATCACCCCTACTACAGAGCATCGTATGCCGAAACCCTGGTGTAGATCTTGTCGATAGCTTGGAAAAAAATTTAAGCCTGTATAAAAGAATCCCAGTTCATGTTACCTCACGCAATATTCCCTTTCGTAATGACGTGATTACGCGAAATTTTAATAACCTAATTTCTGTCTCTACACAATCTAATCTTTCAAAGAGTAGTTTGTCCAGTTTTGTACCTTGTATAATGCTTTCAAATGCAATGTCCCTTGCTCCTAAGCTGGTGGAAGTTCAAGAATTTATCTTAAGAAATCGAGTCGATATTGGGTTCATAACTGAGACGTGGCTTAGAGACACTATTTGTGACTCCGTTGTAGATATTTCAGGTTATAAAGTTTTTAGGAAAGATCGAAAAATTCTGCAGCATGGTGGTGTTTGTATCTACCTAAAAGACGGTATTACATACGATATACTTGAGAATTTACGATGCAGTGATGTTCATGAAATTATTTGGTTGAAACTTCAACCGACAAGATTGCCTCGAGGTTTTACGTGTCTAATTGTTGCAGTAGTGTACCACCCCCCTGGTTCTGATCCGCAAGCTATGTTAAATCATGTTTGTCGAACATTGAATCCACATTCCCCAACTGCGGTCTCGTCGTTGCTGGTGAGTTCAATCGGCTAGATATTAGCCCTTTAAAACGTCACTTTAAACTAAAACAGCTAGTTAAATCTGCTACTAGAGGCCAAGCAACATTAGATCTAATCCTTACGAACATGACTGAACATTTCTCGGTGCCTGAAATTCATCCACCGTTTGGGCTATCTGACCATAACACAGTTTTGACGAAACCTAAGGGAAGGGGAGCAGGTCAATCCACTAGGAAGTGCATTTCAGTTCGAGATACGAGAGAGAGTACAAAAAAGTCCCTTGGTCGTTATCTTAGTAACATCAATTGGTCTTCTATCAGTGCCCATCATGACTGTGAAAGCATGCTTTCCAGTTTCGAGGAGATCGTAAAAGTTGGTATGAATATCATCATGCCTAAAAAATCGATACGTATATGTCCTAAAGACCCCCCTGTATGTCTACTAAGCTTAAATAATTGATCCCATCCCGCCAGGAAGCCTTTTACGTGGATAAAAAAGGTTAGCATTTTAAGGCCTTAAGGAATGCAGTAAATAGAGAAACCGGTCTAAGGTACATGATTTGAAAGGTGAAAATTCCAGGAAATGGTGGAAAGAGGTCAAGAAGTTGAGTGGTTCTGACAGGAAGAGCTCTTCTAACTTGATTGATCAACTGGCTGTCCCTGATTTTCGTGATTTGCCACACCAGGAAATTGCCAACGCAATTAACTTAGGCTTTTTGGAACCGCTTGAATCATTTCAGTCCCTTGATCCTTCCATAGCACGAGTACGTGTGGAAGAGGACGGTGAAATTCCTATAGTTACTCCAATGCGAGTCTACAGCGCTTTGCTAAAGTTGAACAAACACAAAGCATCTGGCTCAGATGGTCTTCCGAACTGGCTTCTCAAAGAATTTGCTGATGTTCTGGTAGACCCAATCACTAATATAATGAATGCTTCCTTTAGAGAACAAGAGTTACCTACTTCCTGGAAACACGCTAATATATCGCCAATTCCGAAGACTAAAAAAGTCGTCAACCCCAAAAAAGAACTTCGCCCGATCTCACTTACACCTACTATTTCCAAAATTGCCGAAGATTTTATAGTGTCGGATTACATCAAGCCTGCAGTTATGAAGATTATTGATTCCAATCAATTTGGCACCATTTCAATGGCTATTATAAGCATGCTTCATAAATGGTACGGTGAAACAGATGGTACTGGTTCAACTATCCGAGTCTTGCTTTGTGATTATCGAAAAGCATTCGACCTTATAGATCACTCTTTACTCGTCGCTAAGCTGAAACAGTTGGATACTCCGGGTTGTGTCATTAACTGGATTATTAGTTTTTTAACTGGCAGATCACAAAGGGTTGTACTTGGTAATGACTGCTTCTCGGAATGGGGAAGGGTACCAGCTGGTGTACCTCAAGGGACTAAGCTAGATCCATGGTTGTTTCTGATCATGATAAATGATCTGATTGTGTCCGAGCCTTTCTGCACCTGGAAATACGTTGATGACTCTACATTGTTCGAAACTGTCCTTAAGGGTGATCAGAGCAAAATACAACTTGCAGCTGACGAAATAAATCTATGGTCAAAGTCTAATCTGTTTCAATTAAATTGCGAAAAAACAAAAGAGCTGGTGATCACTTATGGACGCTCGAAGACAGAAGAACTATTTCCTCCAATTTATATAGACGATAAACCAATCGGCGTTGTTACTAAGGGTGAACTTCTTGGTGTAACGATAAATTCAAAACTTTTATGGGATGACCATATTACTAAACTTGTGAAAAGGGTGTCGCGGAAAATTTTACTTCTTGGTGCAATTAAAGCGAGCCAGAGTACCACCAAACAATATGTCAGTAAATTTGTTATGGTTACAAGTTAATTAACTATTTATCAGCATTATAAACATATATAGTAATTAGGGAGCAGTCATTAAGTAGGCTATGTGTCGTGCGGGGCCGGAGCCTATTTGAGCCAATTCTAAATATATTTAACAATTATTCGCCGAAGGCGAGGTGAATATCGCTGAATAAAAACCAAGACGAAGTCGAAGTTTTTATTCACCGATATTCACCGAGCCTGAGGCGAATTATTGTTTTAGTAAAATTAGAATGACTAGTAAAAGAAAAATGCACATTTCAAAAATATTTTAATTGAATATTTACGATAAAAGCGGCTTAAAAACGCATTAGGTGATTATCGCGTATTAATTCGAGGTAGCGCAACCAATCAGCGTTGAGAATTTTCAATAATCACCTATGTAATTTTACTAATAAATATTAATACTAGATTTATTAATAATTTAAAAAAATAGGCATAGAAGAAGGTAGCAGTGTGCAACTATATAATGGATTACACCAGTATAATATGTACCTATTGTGTATTTACACCCTCTTGATATTAAAATTTCAAGGAGGGTATAAAACTATTTTTTTAATAATCGAGGGGATACCAAATAATTTCTCGAATGCATGGGAGGGGCACAAACCATTTTTCAAATTTTATAACATTTTCGTACGTTAGTCAACATTTTAGTTTTCATTATGAGGGGTCAGATCTAATTTTTTTCTGGGAGGAAGCGCATAAGGGGTCGTTAAAGTTATTTTTAATACTTCCAGGCGATATTTCACAGTACTTTAAAATTATTGATTCTTTGAGAATAACATTACGAAGCACAAATACGGTTTCTTCTCGTGTTAAGGTTGATTGCCATGTGTATTGATTGTGATTCCGACATGGATAGTACGAAAGTCGCAAGCTCGAGAATGTAACCAAATTAACAATGATATATATTACTATGGTATGTGCCAGGCACAACGTTAATGCATATGCCCAAAAATAGAACATTTACATTTACGCCGTGGATGTAAAATGTACAAAGCCATGATTATTTGAAAATTTGAAACTTGAGATGCACTACAAAAGATCACATTTCATCATTAAAGCTAAACAATACAAATCATACAACTGCCTTATTAATATTTATACTATCGCCAAATGGCCAATGGCTTCAACTGAATAAACAAAAGTCCATACACCTACGCGGTTAATAAATAAGCTTTTGGCCGACCGCATAAATATGTTAATTTCAATAATACATCAATAATATACCAACAGCATGTACCATAGTCTATACTGCCAATACTGGCGGGACAAACAACAAAATATTGAAATGTTGCAACTGGACTATATATTTATATATCTGCGGAACTTTTACTTTAGTCGCGTGACTAGTTTGACTAACCCTAAATTCGCTCCTGATAGCCTCCGTCCCCACATGACACATACTTAATGACCGCTCCCTTAGACATATGTAATACAGTATGTTATTACACATTATACTATAGAAAGAAATTCGTCTCTTGCTTTTCTTGATATTAAGATAATGCGTATCAATGGTATTTTTTCTATTACTCTCTATCATAAATCTACTTCCACGTGGTCGTTTACCAACTTTGACAGTTTTATTCCAATGTAGTACAAGAAAGGCCTACTCTACTTACTTAATATAACTCGCTATATTAATATCTCCTCTTCCTATGCCTTTTTCCATTCGGAAATGGAAAAGTTTAAAAATATCATTTCTCGTAATGGTTATCCTCTAGCTCTTCCGGATTGCTGTTCACACTTGTTTCAAATAAGTGATATTTCTCTCTTCTTTACACTGGTCATCATGGTTTGCAAATTCGTTCACATGCAACTTCATAAATTACTCTCTTCTGCTTGTCCACATATTTCCAAATGTGTTATTTTCCGTCCTTTTTCCGTTTTTCGAGTTCTTTCCTTTCAAACACCGAATTCCCCGTGCTCTGAGATCACATGTTGTGTATTGTATAAGTGTCAATGCTGTATGTAGCGCATTAAATTGTATGCTGGTCAAACTCGCAGACACATTTACACACAGGGGCGTAGCGAAGAGGGGGTCCGGGGGTGCCAGACCCCCCGCCCGATGTTATCTCTGTCGGCACAAGTTGGACTTTGTCGGGAAATTGAACGGCCAGATCTAGTTAGTAGAACATCATTTAGGGAACTTTGAACAGTGCGAGGGTACTAATTCCGCTCGGATAATTACACCCGGGTATGTGACAAAAAAAGCGGAATGCAAAGTCGTCCGCCATTTTTTTGCCATGGATTGGTTTGGACGTTTTTTAAAGTTATGCGCACGCTCGAGTTATAGACCGAGTGAAAACTGGTAACTAGCAAGCTCATGATTGGCTAAGGTGTCCCAAGAAAGTTTAGTTCTGACAGTATCTGAGGCAATTCCGTAGCAATCACCTGTGATTATTCGACCGGCTTTATTTTGAAGCTTTTGCAATTTATTTTGCAAGGTTTTGGAACAATTATTCCATACCAACCACAATAATCAAAATAAGGTAAAACAAAAGCGCTATAAATGGTTTTAAGCGTATCTTTATCAAATAAATATTTAGATCTCCGTACCATTCCTATCCCTTTAGCAGCTTTTTTGGCCACTTTATCAATATGGTCTTTCCAGGTGATGCATTCATCCACCACTACGCCAAGCGTTTGGCGTTCAAAGTTAACTTATTGGCTAACAGCCACATATGAACTTTGTTCAATTCAATTTCTAAATTATCTTGAATCTCACTTGCGGTAGCACCACTAATAGTAAGATTAGTATCATCAGCAAAAAGTGCTGGTACTGTAGAATCAAGACAATTTGGTAAGTCATTTATATAGAGTAAAAAAAGAAGAAGACCGAGATTTGACCCCTGCGGCACACCTGCTGTGATATATTCACTATTTGAAACAGACATCCCCACTTTACATACTTGTTTCCTGTGACTTAGATATGAGATAAACCAGCGAAGGGCATTACTTTTGATGCCATAAAATTCTAGTTTTTTTATCAGTATATCGTGATCAACTGTATCAAAAGCCTTTTTCAGGTCTAAGAAAACAACGCCATTTATCAAACCTTTATCCATGTTAACTAACCATTCATTAGTTGCTCTTAGTAAAGAAGAACAGGTAGAGAGTATCCTTACCTGAACCCTGACTGATAATCTGTTAAAATCTTGTTTATAGTAAGATACTGGCTTAACTGGTCAAATACAATTCGAAATAGCGGATAAAATACTTATGGGTCTGTAATTGTCACACTCCTCTCGATTTCCGGATTTTAATATCGGAGAAACTCTAGCCTTTTTCCAGTCGTTTGGAAATTTCCCTTCTGATAGGGATAGATTAAAAATATGGTTCAGATAGGGAGTGATAACGACTGCAGAATCCTTTATTAATTTTTGGGGAATTTTGTCTAGACCAGCTCCCTTATTAGGTTTGAGTTTCATTATTTTCTTATAGACAGTATCATCATTTATCATAAGGAATTGAAATTCGCAATCTACTGGGTCCAGATATTCAGAAAAATCTCTAGGACTGACAGGCAATTTATTTGATAATTTTGGGCCAATTTCAACAAAGTATTTATTGAGTTGGTCAGCTATCAATTTTTCGTCGTGGATAGTATTACCCAGATCATCTTTAATTGCGGTTATGGTGGTGGTTTTAGAATACCGACCTTTTCCGCTGATGACCTGATTAATATTTTTCCACATCTCTTTAGAATTGTGTTTATTTAGTTAATATTATCCTTACAGTATTGGAATTTTGCAGATTTAATTAATTTGTTAACTTCATTTCGTTTAGCCTTATAAACCTGATGAAGGCTCTTCGAATTACTTTTGACTGCTCTCTTTTTTAAAAAGTCACGCTTGTTCATCTATGCCATGGAGCATAAGTGCTCCTAACTTTTCTAGTTTAAGTGGAGCGAAAATATCTCATACGTGATTGAATATATTTCTGAACTTATCCCATAATTGGTCTGGATCTTTATGATCCCAAGCCGAGTTACTCAATAAATTAGAAATGTGGCTGTTGAAGTCATTAATATTGTAGTTTTTTAAATTTCTACTTTCTACAATCTTGGGTTTTTCGCGAGGTAAAGACATTTTTAGGCACACATATACAAGACTGTGACCGCTAATACCTAAGTGGAACACGCCACTTTCCTTTACTTTATCAGGACGATTTGTAGCGATTATATCAAGTAACGAATCTGTGTCACTTGTTATACGTGTGGCATCTGCGATGACTTGTTTCATTTGAAATAGTTCTAGGATGCCCATAAGTCTACCAGAGTGGGATTGCAAGACAGAGAGAGAGAGAGGTTGCGGTTTAAATCCCCTGTAAGAATTAGTTATTTGTCTTGCTCATCCAATATATGAAAATAGTTTTCTAATTCGTCCATAAAGTTAGCATTAGAACTTGGTGGACAATAAACGGTAGTGAGCAAAATCGGTTTGGATTTGGGCTTAATGATTTCTAGACAAACAGCTTCAATGTTTTCAGGGACAAACCGAGACATCTCCCTCACATTCAGGACGTCCCTAGTTTAAATAGCTACGCCACCACCATGTCTACATCTATCTTTTCTATAGAGGTTATATCCTTGGATATTAACCTCTACATCACTGATAGACTCATCTAATCTTGTCTCATTGATTGTAAATATATCTAATGGTTTATTGACAAGATAAGATCTTAATTGGTCAATGTATTTAGGTATGGAGGTGATGTTTAAATGTGCTATTCTAAAGCCTTTTAGGGTATCCAATCTATTTTTGCTTAAGTGTGTTTCATTTGATATTAAGTCATTATTATAATCACACGGATATTAGGGCGTGCTCACATGCAGTGGTCAAATCATTTACTGGTCAATACAATCTGTGTGGTCAATACAACATTGATTGATCTTAAAAGTATTTTAGTATTGATTGTAATACGTTATAGAAAAACAAACAATATTTTAAAACAACATTATCTACGCAGATTGTCAGCTGCAGGTTACGTCATTGTATATCATGTCCTATTTAAACCTAAGGCCGGCAACTTTCTGCTAATAATACACATATAGACACATAAATATCTTCGCTTGAAACTATAAAAATATCGCAAAATAATGCAAAAACAACTAGATGTAAATGACCTTGGATATGTCTTCTAACTTTATAAAAAGTTTTTAGAATTAAGAACGGTTTGAAAGTACTAAAGTACTTATTTTTTTTTATAAAAAGCATGTTTTTATCAAATTTCTGTTGGTAGATAGGCGGGATGCAATCATCTCGACAAACGTCATCATCGGAAAAATCATCGGCTAAATTCTTTTTGGCTGTTGAAAGATTGGAAAATCTCCGAAGGCAGCTCATTGACAGCAGCAAGACGGGGGCGAGCCGGGAAAATATAATTTCGGAAAGTTTTCTGCCGAGCAAATTTAAAATGTTTTTTAAAACTGCAAATACGTCATGAAGAAAGAAAGAGGCCATCAAAGTTTATAAACTCATAGACATATATTGTTGCCTCGGTATTGTTTTTATTTTATACAAACCCTCGGCTGCCTAGAAAAGGATGTTTTGTCGTGAAAATATCCATTAAGTCACCATTGTGGCACGTGCTTGGCTATATATATTTCACTTTGCACTAAAAACATTTTCGACGAAGGGCATCTAAGATCCCATTTTCCAATGTAGTTATGCAGTTGAATACATTTATATTTGTGCCAAATTTACATTGTCCAAAAGGCCAATATCAATAAACCTTATAACCGTGCTTCAAATAGATGTAATTTGTGCTGATGGGAAAAGTACTAGGCTATATTATATGTAAGCCAACAATGGCCACTTTGAACAAACGTAATGAGCTAGTTTCTACATGTAGGCATAATAAGAAATTCCTTTTAAGTAACATTTGAAAACAGACACTATCACTATTTTAAATATATCGCGTCATGTTTATAATATCACATCATATTATGCGGTATTAATATTTCCGCGTCCTGTCAGCTTTTCATATATCACATGCTTTGTAAATAGGATTAATTCACTTGTAGGCCTATATATTCTCTAAGTTTTAGCGACTATAGTCATTAGGCTAATTTATTTGATGATAGCTATATATATATATTAATATTATATTATTCTGTTTTTGGTCAGTTGGTTCGTTCAGAATTGACGCGAAGACGCGGCTTTTTTATTTATTTTAATTCTTTCTATCTTTTTTCTTGACAGTGGGAGACTATTTTTGCTACCCTGTAGTTTTTATAAAGTGATTTTTTATGCTTTTAATATTAAAGAGTCACGAATTCTGCAAGTCTTAATAGAATAGGATACGAATTACTAATATTGCCAAAATTATTATTTGAATAACGCAGAAAAACGTTGATGCGCACAGTTTAGAATGACGACCGCGCTGACCAGAAACAAGACATTGAATATTTTTGGCCTAATCATCATGAAGATGAATACACTTTAGTCAAATCCTAATATTTTATTTGCGTGTTCGTCAGGAAATACGCTGAACGGTTAAATAATACTAATAGGCCTATGTTGTTTTACCGAACAATAAATATGTAGTCAATGTAACTGACGAAGACTGTCTAGTTTAGGATATTTAAAAGGTAATTTATAGACAAGACAGTATAGGGAAAGGCAGAAAAGCAATAATTTATCATGATTAGTGAAAAAGTAATTAAGGCGTGTTAACATAATTTGGCTAGAAGTGCTAATCGCTATATATACATGCAAAATGTTCGCTGCCAAAAGGGGATATAGAATTACTTGTATTTGCGGTGTAAAGACCAATTTAGGAAAGTCTACTTCTTAAGAGATAAAAGCTTAATATAAAGACTGAAACTGTTCCAAAGCTATTTATATCATTGCGTAAAACAGCATAATTTGCGCGTAGTAAGATCGCGTGGGTTGCTTGCACGCACAAAATTATATTCAAGTATTTTTCGACCTAAAGGAAACTAGCCTACAACCTACAATGCATGACGTAAGATTCCTTGAGGAATTACGTCATTCTGTTTTGCCTGTTCGCAGGCTAGATAATTCATACGGCCGTAATTAATATAAAAACGTGCAAATACAAGGTTTTGAATACGCAAGTATTGACTAGAGTGAATGCTCTAAACTTTGTGGCCAATTCCACATTTACAAGTTTTATTTCTAAAAGAAAAAGAGTCGAAGATAAGGTAAGAAATACTGCAACATAATTATCAATAAAAACGTGTGTAAATAGTGTCTTATAGGCAAGACTATTTTGTTCTCCTCTAATAATAAGATTACCAATTTAAAAGAGCTTATTTTAATGGCTTTTTTTCAAACAGTAGGCTACTTGCCAGTACTTCATTTCAATTACCAGTACTGTACACAGCACAGCCATATCTATATTAAGTCCAGTAGAAACACTGCAGCTTATAGTGAACTGAAATATTTGTAACTAATCAATTTACCCCACACTTATATAGTCATGGGGTTACTTCTTTTAAAACGTGGCCTGGATGGTACCTCTATATTTTTGTCACCTGCTTCAACGGAAACTTAGCTTAATATTTGGTGCAGATACATGTATGCTTAGCGTACTTATTTTTTGACCTGGATTGGCATGATTTATATAATTTTATTATCCATAAAGGTACTTGGAACAGACGGTATTAGATAGTATATAACTCACTCTCCTTTCATATCGTCATGCACTTACGCACATATTCACATAAATTTTAAATATTCCTGTTCAATTTATGCAAAATTGCACTGGAATATAATGTGACGTACAAGTTGTAAAAAACCTTCAGCAGACTTGTATCAATGTTGTTTCAACAACTTGTTATCAGGATGTGTTCGCACTGCTTGTACCCAGCTTGTTAACAAGTTGTCAACGGCTTGTTGACAACTTCCTAAAAGGTTGTTGACTCAGCAGACTTGTCACAAGTTGTTCTAGCAACTTGTTTTCGTCCTGCAATTGTGAGTGACTACCTCGTACCAACTTGATAAAATGACAACATTGTTACAACTTGTGGACAAGATGAGAGATTTTTCGCGTGTATTGGAGGGTAAAGCATTCAGGCGAAGTTGCAGAACCTTTGTAGAAACAGGAATAGAATTATGTTCTAACATATAAGTCGTCATAGGTAAGAAGTTATTCTCACGTTATCCGGCCAGATTAGTGAGTTCATATAGGCTGCAGGCCACTGAAAGACATAATCTTTGTTTTCTAATCGATCTGTCTTCTACAACAGCAATCTTACTTTACCTTTGTCAACTCTTCCTCCTCCAATGCTTTCAAATTTTGAATTTTCTCCCGATGTTTAATGGACTTCCTTAACTCCAGCTGCAATTAGAATTATATGAATTTGAACATTGGTAAAGAGAGTTAAGTTGACCGGCATCTAAGTAAATTGTTACGCAGCATGAAACTAAAGAGAAAAATGACAGTCATACATGAGTTATAAATTATACAGGTGTATAAAAAATACGGAATCCATTTTATGCAAAATAATTTTCAAAATATTAATTCTTAAAGACTAATTTTTATCTTGTTTTAAAGCTCTTTCATTTCCCTTTCCAACAAGTGGTTATTTGTGTCTTTAGCGCAAGTAATAACGGCACAAGAGAGAATTTAGTTGAACGAATCATTTTTAGGTGCGGTCTATAGTTATGCAATTTTACTATGTTAGTTCATAGTCACGTTTGGAATTCCTGGATTTTCTTGTTTAAACTTTAGTAAAGTGGCTCTGAAGTCCGTTCGGCTCACGCGCGTGTTTTGTTTACAAATTTTGTTTTAAACAATAGATAATTAAATTAAAATTCCGATTTGTGGGCCCACCCATTAGCCCATTACGTATTAAGAATACATCACGAAAGGTAAAATTGAACTGCTAAAGCGACAATTTAGCATCAAAACGATAAAATTATTTCAAAGGAAATATTTTAACAAGCACTTCTTACAAAGGTATGGACAAAATTTGTCTCATTTTGAACAATTTCGAGGGTTGAGCGAAGTAAATTACAATATTCTTTAAGAGCAAAGATGAAATGCTTTAAATTAGCCTATTACTTCAAGACGCTATCGTGCTTATAATATATATGTACTTAATGTGTTATTTTACTTGTGTACTTGTCTAAAATATACATAAATTATTTTTAGTAAAGCTATATATTGTTAACTAGTAGTAAAGTAGTTGTTTGTGCAGAATTTAAAATGTACATGTGATGTTTGGAGATTTTACATATAGTCTAGGACCTGTATAGGAGTTTGTATGCGTTTCATTTAGCTCAGGCAATCTCAACTGTTTTAGGGTAAAATGACCATGGCGGTCAACATGGCCAAAACCTGAATCCGGGACGAAAGTCCTGAAAATGACCCCGCCCTGAAACGGCAGTGCCGACATAGCTCTAACTTCCGAAAAGCAGAAGCGACAGCCTTTCTGAAGTGCTTATAGTGTTTAGAAGGTTGCTTTTAGGGGTAGTTATTGGAAGGAAAAATTTGTCTAAGTATAATATTTTACAAGAAAATGACCATGCACCACCCCAGGTCAACTGCTAATTATCCATGAAATAACTAATATACCTGGCAGAGATTAAATTTTCTTATTTCCTAACAATTTTTATCATGGGATGAAAAACTATGCTTAATTTAATATAATTATTGTAGATTTCATAAGGATTGACATTGTTTTGTTTAAATATAATACATTTTATTTCACTTACCCCCCACCAAAACACGATTTCAGCCATATTTTGCCGTCTTGTTTGCTTTTTATCGCCGAGTCTCGCAAGTATCATCCAATTGTTGTACTTTTACATAATGATAGATGGCTAAAGAAGATTTCAACCAAGTTTCGTCAAGTTTTGAAGCAGTGCAGTGTATTTTATCTTCGATATTGTGTCCTTCGATATTTCGTCAAATAGCGGCCATTGCAATGCCTCGCCGCTTCTCTTCCCGATAAATGCCACTTCTTCGTCTTCATATGTATTTAGATTACAGTATCCAAGAGTACTTCATTGTAGAATAGTCCCAATCGAAAAACTAGAGTAGTATAGTCCCACTTGAAAGGAAAAAACCTCCCATAACAAATTTAGGATCAGAATCAAAGACACAAGTTTAAAAATAATTTGAAAGTCACGCGCAATCTTCGCGAAAACTCCTCGTGGGCTACTTGACAGGGGGGGCAAATATTTTCACGAAACGCTGGTTCGCCACCACAGAACCCAGTAAATATATTATATTTATTGTATTTTTATAATTTTTGATAAAAACAATAGAAAATACGCAAATATTTATTGTTTTTTTCATAAATTATAAAAATACAATAAATATAATATATTTACTGGGTTCTGTGGTGACGAACCAGCGTTTCGTGAAAATATTGCCCCCCCCCTGTCAAGTAGCCCACGAGGAGTTTTCGCGAAGATTGCGCGTGACTTTCAAATTATTTTTAAACTTGTGTCTTTGATTCTGATCCTAAATTTGTTATGGGAGGTTTTTTCCTTTCAAGTGGGACTATACTACTCTAGTTTTTCGATTGGGACTATTCTACAATGAAGTACTCTTGGATACTGTAATCTAAATACATATGAAGACGAAGAAGTGGCATTTATCGGGAAGAGAAGCGGCGAGGCATTGCAATGGCCGCTATTTGACGAAATATCGAAGGACACAATATCGAAGATAAAATACACTGCACTGCTTCAAAACTTGACGAAACTTGGTTGAAATCTTCTTTAGCCATCTATCATTATGTAAAAGTACAACAATTGGATGATACTTGCGAGACTCGGCGATAAAAAGCAAACAAGACAGCAAAATATGGCTGAAATCGTGTTTTGGTGGGGGGTAAGTGAAATAAAATGTATTATATTTAAACAAAACAATGTCAATCCTTATGAAATCTACAATAATTATATTAAATTAAGCATAGTTTTTCATCCCATGATAAAAATTGTTAGGAAATAAGAAAATTTAATCTCTGCCAGGTATATTAGTTATTTCATGGATAATTAGCAGTTGACCTGGGGTGGTGCATGGTCATTTTCTTGTAAAATATTATACTTAGACAAATTTTTTCTTCCAATAACTACCCCTAAAAGCAACCTTCTAAACACTATAAGCACTTCAGAAAGGCTGTCGCTTCTGCTTTTCGGAAGTTAGAGCTACGTCGGCACTGCCGTTTCAGGGCGGGGTCATTTTCAGGACTTTCGTCGCGGATTCAGGTTTTGGCACATAATGACCGCCATGGTCATTTTACCCTAAAACAGTTGAGATTGCCTGTGCTAAATGAAACGCATACAAACTCCTATACAGGTCCTAGACTAATATTTATGATCCCAGAACATTCTAAAAAGATCTGCAATACATCTTCTCCGAAAAAATCTTCACTTTATGGTCTTTTTCGCTGTTAAAGTTAGAGGAAGTGACGTGAAACAAGGCAATTCAAATCAGTTTCGTTTTGTTTCTTGCCACAAAATGCCTTATTTCACGTCACTTCCGGTAACTTAACAGCCCATAAGGCCAAAAAAATGAAGCTTTTTTGAAAGAAGATGTATCGCATTTCGTTTTAGCATGTCCGAATATCACAAATATGTAAAATCCCCAAACATTATATGTGCACTTTAAGATCACTTCACCATGCTCCAAACATGGACGAAAATACTACCGTTCGATTCAGCGTTTTACGATCTCTTTAGATAAGTAAATGTTGTTTGGTTACTACTCTATGCGGCCGATTTAGCCCCTTTTAAACACTCTGAATTTTGTTTTGTTTACAAATTAAAAATATATAAACTATTTAAAAGTTCATTTCGCTTTCCTACCTTTGGTTTAAACGCTACAAACACCATTCGACAGGTCTTCAAAAAATCTATTAAAGACTTCCATTTTGTTTAAATTACGAAATAATCTAGCCCTTTTATGGCAATTCTCGTGAAAATGCCTTCTTGTTGCAGCGTCGGCGCACGCTCGGACAACTTCGGAAGCTAAAATCTCCGGGATCTTTGCACCCTATCGGCTTGAAAGTACCGGCAATCGATTCCTCGTGATGTCATTGCCTAGATGGCGGATTTTCATTGGTTTATAGCAAGCAACACTAACCTTATATGGCATTTTCGTAATTTATATCGCGTGCGGGAATTAAATTTCAACGGTCATTTGTATGCGAATTTGAAAAAAAAAATAAAAATAGTTCTACTTCTTCAAAGGCAATGAAACTTTCCAACAATATTACTTTTTTCATGAGCTACAACTTTTGTGGAACATTGCAGAGCAAATTCTAAATCGTGTTCTGGCAATTCAGGTTTATATCAACAATAATGGTAAAAATTTTAGAAAATTTATGAGCATGTATGCAAATTAATTTCGATATATAATATGAATCGGACCAAACAACATATCATTTTAAAGAGGAAGTCGTAAGCTATCGAGTGACGCGTTTCCTGTTGCCAGAGAGTAAACACGTCTGGAGATATTTACATTTGAAACAACTGATCGTAAATACAGCGCTTTTACGTCGGACGATAAAGAGTTTAAGATATTGGGCTGTGAATTTGTTTATAGTCCTGAATCAATCCAAAAAATATAGTAAAACAATCTCCGTACACTGCCTGTCGAATAGTGCCGTAAGCTAATTTTAACGTAAATAGAAATTAACAAGTTAGTGGCCGGAAGCTTAAACTGTTTAAACCAGCACCGTTCTGCACGGAAAATTAGTAATAAATTAAAAGTGGTGCACAGGAAGCTGTGGTTACTTGATTTTGATCGACTATCTGCAAAAAGCTTCCATATTTTGGGGACTTTTTTGCGAAATAAGCACGATTATTTCTAAGTTTCACTGTCCTATTTCAAAATCTGCACTTGAATCGAGAATTCTTTTTTTTACACCTTGTATACCTGGAGAGAGCGGGACAACAAGGTGTCCGCAAAAACCTGGTGGATTCTGGTCTTCGCTTTCAGCAGTTGGTTCGAGGGGGTGATATACCTGTGTCTAGTAAAGATAAGCGGATTGAAACTTCTTACTAATGCATTTGTACGCAAGCGAAATGCAGCGCTGACTGTCTCACATTTCTGGCCATGATCGGTTTAGAGCGTCGCATGCAACATGTATCGTAACCTTAAGCTTCCAATCGCAGTTGGTCAGTGGTAATAACCATAAAAAATGTAATCAATTTGCCTCTGCAGTAGCCGAAATCCGCAACGTGTTTGCCGGAACATTTGTGACTGACGGAAGACAGGAGCACTCATTCCAGTTGTCACAGCATATAGCGAACAGCAGCGTCATATTGCACGTTTTTACAACATACCTTAGCATTATGTTCAACTAAAAGATTGACAATTTCTATGGAACCAGATTGGACAGCAAGGTGAAGAGCACTTTCATTTTTATCGTCTTGAGAATTTACATTCGCACCATGTCCAACTAAATATTTCACAATTTCTAGAGAACCAGATTCAACTGCAAAGTTAAGAACAGATTCATTCCATCTGTTTTCAGAATTTACGTTCGCACCATGTTCAACTAAATATTTCACAATCTCTGCAGAACCAGATTCCGCTGCAAAATGAAGAACTGTCTTGTCATACAGATCTTTTTTGTTAACATCACTACCAGATTCGACCAACATTTTTACTTCCCGAAAATTTCCTCTTCTAGCGGCGCTGAAAATTCCCGACATATTTTCATATCTATAAATATTAATATTATTGACTTAGTCTATAGACTCAGAATAATGTATTAAATAATTCATCACCGAAGATATCAGCATACTGTGTTGTATAATAATAGTCACAGACACAATCGGTTAAAATTTCACTAGCTCAAATGGCGATGTTGCAGCATAATACTTTACTTGGACAAGTTGCAAAATTGGTGTTGCCACCTTAAGTGATTCCTGAAGGCGACAAACAGTGGGATATGTTGATCATTCAAATATCAATGTATTGACATGATACGATAGTTATTTCATCCAATCTAAAAACCTGAAACTTTTTCCAAAGCTAACGTACTAATACTACTAGAAATACAAGCATGCAGCATCCCCTAATCATGCAGCATCAACTAAACAACTATAGTTCTCAGACTTTGTTTGAACATGAAGTAATGGTAATTAGCAAACCTCTGCGCTGACCGAACGCTTGCTGGCCTCAAGTCAATCAAGTATTCAAGTGATAGTCATGGCAACACAGTGATATATATATATTTTGTACAGTACAAAACTGCAAAAGCAATAAAAAGATTAGCAGTTTCATCTATAGAATTATCCATTTCCAAAATACATGATGTAGGTATGTTATTGTGCATTCTATAAGCTTGGAAATGAAGTAAAATCCAACCTTAGACGTTTCGTAAAACATTTTGAAAATATTCATAAAACTAAACTGTTTATAAACTTTGTGTTTGAAATTATAATACTTCAAATTATGCAATTCTCTCGTGAAATTAATTTGCTTTTTTTAAATTTAAAGTTTGTTGATAACATAAAATAGGATAATTTAAGAAAGTTACACATGTATTGAAATTATTTAGTGGAAAATCGTATATTTTAAGCAACATTTCTTTAGAACAACAAATACATCAATAATTTATACAAATTATTTTACTTGACTAAATTATATTTTGGCTCTTTCGATCATAATTATATATCTTCTTATCTTTTTTGTAAAATAAAAGCGAAAAAATTCATGTCACGGCTCTTCCACCAAACGAGTTTCAAAGTTCTCGTATGTCTTTTTATTTAAAAAGTGACATTACAAGTTTTTAAAAACACTTTCGCTCATTCCACTCCTGGCAACCCGTCTTATATTTGAGATCAGTAGGAGGTCCACCCATGAATGGTAAGCCATAGCCACGCGCCAGCGATAATTGATAAACTTTGAAATCGGCTAGCTCTCCTTTCACCAGTGTAAATAGCCAAGCAGAATTAGTACCCTCGCGCTCAGGTTAACGCTCGGAACGTCGCTTACGCGCCGTTGGCTCGGGGACAAAATATAGTGGGAGCATCTTTTGGGGGAAACGTGTGCAGAATAATTTCAAATAATTAAAACCGCGTGACGGTTGAACTGTAGTCTGTAAGTATCTGGGCATCGTCGCTTTTTTGTTCCACACTTAAATGCTTACGCAATCAGATTGCTGAATATTTCAGATCTTGTCATCTTTGATATCTTGAGTTTCGTAAAAAAACAATTGGCGTCAGCAGAATCAGCCATGTTTTGCCGCAACTTTTGTCACTCAGTGATGGACACTTTTTCCAGACTATATATAGCTCATTAATATCCAGTCACCCTGGCTACACTATGGTTGATAACAAGGGCAACAAATGCGACTTGACGCTGCAAATTGAACTAACTGGTATCGATTTTTAATTAAGCATTGCTTTTGAGCACTATAGATACGGCTGTGTGGGCTTAAGCCTGGTTTGCACTTCACACGAATGCGAATACATACATACATGCATACATACACGCATACATACATACATACATACATACATACATACATACATACAAACTTTATTTAGGCACGCTAGCCTCAACAACTTATAAGCTGATTTCAATGAGGGGCGTGGCAAGATAAAAAAAAAACATATGATACATAACAAGATACTACAAACTACAAGATGCAACACTTCTATAATACAGATATTCCATTGGGAAAATGAAAAAGGACGAGCCAGTTTCAAGTCATTCTTTGATTTACCGTCCTTTTAAAAGAACTTAAAGATGGAGCAATTTTTGCGTCATAGAGTAGATTATTCCAAAGTACAGCCCCATTATAATTGAAGCATCTTTTGACGAATTCCTTTTTCGGCTTAGGAAGTGCCAAATCAGTTTCTCTATTTCTAAGATCATAGGTATTATCACTTTCATTATTTAATCGGAAGGATTCCCTTAGGCTGGGTGCGGTGTGGTCGTTAAGAATTTTATACATAAAGACAGATTTCAAGTAGTTGTGTCTTACTTCTAAGTGGTTCCAGTGAAGGTTTGCAAGCAAATCAACGGATCGAATGTCATAAGGTGCCCCAGTAATTACTCATGCAGCGCGGTTTTGGATTTTTTGCACGCTGTCTCTTAGGCCTATTCCACATTTGTCCCAGAGAGGGCTGCAGTAATCAAAATAAGGTTGCAAAATGGCATTATATAACAGTTTTAGTGTCTTTAATGGTACAAAATGCTTAACTCTTCTCATTGCCCCAATGAACTTGCCAACTTTTGAACATATAGTGTCAACATGTTTTTCCGAAGTAAGTTTTTCATCTATATTCATGCCTAGGCATGAATAGTTATCAGATCTAGGTATCGGCATGTTATTAATTAGAATAGGGTTACTACATACTTTATTTTTAATGTTATACGATGATCGAATAAACATATGTTTAGATTTCTTAGGATGAATTTGAAGCTTATTTTGTAGCATCCATTTTCGGATGTTTTCAAGATCAAGGTTTATTTTAGCTATAAGGTCAACGTAGTCGTTAGAAGATGCATAGATTTCTGTGTCATCAGCCAAGAGGGATGGAACTGAGTATTCTAAAGAATCAGGCATATCGTTTATATATAATAAAAATAAAAAAGGACCCAAGATAGACTCTTGTGGAACTCCACATTTTATCTTTTTGGGGCTCGATATCTGTCCATGTACCAAACATCGCTGCTCTCTATTATTTAGATAGGACTCAACCCATTTTAATTGGACTCCCAACATACCGAAATAATTGTGCATTTTATTTAATAATATTTCGTGTATATATTATACCAATAAACTGAACACTATCTTCGATATAGACAGACCTAGAACTTGGAAAACTCTGTGTAGCAAGTGTCGTTCGTATCAACAAACTGTTGTTTGTAAATATGTAGGAATGCATAGTTCGTGATATATTGCAATTTGTAATTTTATGTATTGTTATACGTTTTGTGTAATATTTGCCAATTTTTGGTGGAACTTAATAAGGAACTAATAGTTCTGTTGTCCTTACCATCAGTCATACTGTTAAGTTAACAAAAAAAGAAGATAGTAATGAATTATCAGAAAGATAGCTATACACCTGTTGAAAAACCTCTTTCTCAAAGACTTTACTTACAATTGGTAGTATAGAAATTGGTCTATAATTTTCGCGTTTCCGTCTATCTTCTGATTTGTAAATTGGAATTACTCGTGCACGTTTCCAGTCGTCAACATAGATACCGGTTTCAAGTGATAAATTAAAAATATAAGTTAACGACGGAGCAATAATATTTGAAGAGAGTTTCAGAACTTTGGCTGGAATTTTATCCAGACCAGTAGATTTATTTGCCTTTAGGGTCATTAGTGCCAAGGCTACATTTTCTATGTTAATTTGATGGAAGTAGCCCTAAAATGCTGTATTTATTGAAGGACTGGGATTATTGCAGTTAGTTATTTCCTCATCAAAAGATTCATAATTTGCCTCAGATGCCAATTTAGGCCCAATATTAACAAAATATTCATTGAAGGATTCGGCAATAAGTTTCGAGTTGGTAATACTATAGTAGATTTATTATTCTTTCCAGTAAGAGAGTTTATGAGTGACTCTTTCATAAATCTTTCAATTTAGCACAGTCCTCAATCTCTCTATGATAGAAATCAGATTTAGTTTTGCGCATTTGTATATTTACTTTATTCCGCAAGGACTGATATTTTCCCCAGTGAATTCTAGAGTTATATTTTATGGCTTTCTTTTTATGGTAATCCCTATTTCTCATTTGCTGTTTGATAGCAGGTGTAATCCAAGGGACAGAGTTAGCTTTAGTTCGTTTATGCCGAAGAGGTGCATGCATATTTAGAATTTCCAAACAAGTCAACATGTGTTGGGATCATCATACCAAAGAATAGTATCCCATGGTACGTGAAATAAGTTAGCGCGGAATTCCGAATCTGAAAAATGTTTGAATCCCGGACTTCTCTTATAGTAGGTCTAGATTTAGAATTTAAATTTTCTTACAGCGTATACTAAGCTATGGCCTGATATGCCAAGGTGTATGACACCAGTGAACAAAATATTTTCAAGTGTATTAGTCAGTATAAGATCAATTAGTGTGGATGTTGTCTCTGTAACTATCGTAGGTTCATGTATGACTTGAGTTAATTGATATAAGGAGCATAGTGATTGTAGCTTACGAGTATGCGGGTCTGGAGGTGCCTTATTAACATCACAGTTTAGGTCCCCAACCAGAATTAGTTCCTTATTTTCGATATCACACTTAAAAAGAAACAATTCAAAGTTATTAAATATGTCAAGCTCGGAATTAGGTGGTCGATACCAAGTACTTATTAAGAAAGGCCTGGTATGTTGCCTATTAATTTCTACACATATCATTTCAAGATTATCTGAAATTAAATCCTTTCTTTCGAAATATGGAATAGTTTTTTATGTAAAGAACCACACCGGCCCCGCTGGGGGCTAGACGGACGCTATAGACGGAGCTAGACGGACTATCGAATAATCGTGTATGTAAATTTCGGAGTCCAGAATTGAGGGGTCAATTTTAGATTCATTAATAGCCAAAATATCAAAGGGGTGATCAGATAACATAATGCGAATCTCATCGATATGCTTGAGAAGACTATTCACATTTAAATTTGCAATCCTCAAGCCTTTCAAATTGGAAACATCAAAGTCAGACAATATTGAGGCAGAATGACTTGAAACTGACTCATCCTCAGATCTCATATTAATACAATTTATTGTGGAAGTTAGCGAGTCCGCCTCCTTGTGATTGTTCTGAGTATGTCCCCTAGCTGACATATTGTCTCTTCTATCCGAAAATTTTCGGGATGGTTCTTATATAAAGAAGATGATAGCAGCTTCTTTCCCCGTAGGAAATTAATGAAACCAACTGCAAGTAAAGCTGAACCTTTTGCATTTAGATGTAGCTTACTATTATTAATGCAAGTCTCGTTTATGTTGTTATGATGTATAAAAGTATAATTATGTCCACTACACATTTCCTTGATTTTATTATTTACTTCTTCTATTTTGGCAGAAGCCTGAATGTCCCTTCGTATTGTAATACTCGACACTCCAATGTGGGCATTTGGAAATTTGTTTTGTACCGACGAACACAATTGTCCTATTTTTTCAAGACAAACATTGGTTTGATCTGTTGGACGATTGTTCGTGCCACAATGTATTATAACATGCGAGGGCGTGATGTGTGAATCTATATTTTGGATTTCTGACTCGATTTCCTCTGCTGCTTTACCGGGATAGGTGAACTTATACACTTTTTTTCGTGAGAGATTCTGAGGGACAAAATTCTTTATTATCGAGTCCCCGATTAAAACTACACTCTGTTCTGTATGATCCGTAGGATGGTTGATTTGTCTACTTCGTTGATTGTTGGTAGTCTGACGCTGGTTTCTGTCTTGTTGAAGCAGGAGTTCATTGCTATGTTCATTGATTCATGGTTGCTCTCCAGAGTTATTTTTTTATTGAATTTGTTCTCGTGGGTTATGCCATGTTTGTGTATTCTCAATTAGAGTGTTTTCGTGATTTTGTTTCGGTTGATCAGAGCTATTGTGTGCACCCTCATCAATTAGAGATTGAAATCTATTATGAGCAGGCATGTCCGATGTATGTGGAATTTGTTGTTGATGATTTTTTTTATTACAAAAAGTTTTATTACTCGTTAGTACATTTTGCCACACTTGGCGGTGGCTTTCAGTTTGGCTGCATGAATAGCCGACACTGTTTGTGTGTGAGACATAGCTTTGTGCTGAAGGTTCACTTACACCCACATTTCGATTATATTTATCTTGAGCAATAAGCCTTGTTGCCTGCTGCAAAGAATCCCTCTCTTCCTCGAGTTTAACCAATTTTTGCTCAAGACCTATTATAATATTATATTGTTTACTGTCATTTATTTCTTTTAGATATTTCTCATTTAAGTTAACTGCCCTGTTATACAAAGGCAGTATTGTGTCATGATCTTTTAGTGTATTTTCAAAAGAATAAACTGACGACTGCAAAGTAGAAATTTTAGATTTAAGACTTTCGATATCCGAAGCAACTTCTCGACATAAACATGGATAAACCTGTCTCGTATGTAAGGCTCGGGGTTCATCCGTTTCCTCTCCTTTTGTCTGGGATGAATTGTCAGCCATAACAATCTTGCCCTTGAACATGCCATCACTCGAACCGATTTCTGCAGCTATCCGATTTCTGCAGCACTCTAGCGTACACTCGGTAATTAGAATTTCAGATGTCACAAACCTTATCTTATTGTTTCCATGATCAGGACTTGTACCACCATGCTTTCTACGGTTGGAAAATACATAAAATTATGTGTAATCCAGTTTAAACTAAATGAAAGCGTCATATCACGATCTGGCTTACAACAAGCACTGTATTTATATTATTATTCATTGTACTGTGTTATCGTTTTCTTATTGGCTAAAAACTTGCGAATTATTATCGATATCTGCCGGTGCCCGCGCTATTTTCAGCGGAAACAGTAATCTGCAGAGATAATTGGACGGCGCCCGGAATATTCCAGCGGTATATCGCATAAAATTACAAATAAGCGGGAAATTTTGAAGTTTGTTTTGTCTTCAAGTTTTAATATTTACAATGGCTAGTGCTCGTTTCGCAACGTTTTCAAACGAAGAAATTGAGAAAATAGTAGAAAACAAAGACTCGGCAAACACAAAAAAGGCACAAAAGTGGCAAGAGAGGTATTTTTGAAATATTCTCATATTTCTTCTGTATTGATATTTATGAACAGTAATAAAATCTTTGTTTTCAATATTTGCTTGTTCTATTCGTCAATGCATGTTACAAAATGAATAATAAAACAATTATTGAATTCGGCTTACGCAGGATATCGATAATTATTCAGACCTCGGTCAACGTTATCCGCCTCAGCTTCGCTTCGGCAGATAACGTTGGCCTTGGTCTGAATAATTATGGATATCCTGCTCTGCCTCATCCAATAATTGTTAATAATCTACAATACCTAAAACCGCGTAAACGTCGAATTGAAGTCTGCATACGGTATATCTGGACCCCATCGCTCTTTTGTTCTTCTTTTTAAATACTCATGCCATGAGATAGCCGAATATTTTAGATCTTGTCATCTTGGATATTTTGAGTATTAGACAAGAAAGAAAAGAGGCGGATCGTCACCGACGACGGGATTTATGAAAGGTAGCGATTCTTGCCAAGTTTCTTGCGTTAATTTTAAAAATCGATATAATATGGAGAATTAGTGGGGTCTTCTGCTTCGTTTTCATGCATTCATTCTATTTTAGTGTACGTTTGGGTATGACGTCATCCCACAAGGAAAGTTATTTGCGCTGATTTCAAAAATTGCTGCCTCAGCGTTTGCTTCGTTTTCATGTTTTGGTGAAAATATGAGATAATATAATTGGACGAGGTATGAAGAAAGTTGTGTTTACAGTTTTCGTCAAGTTTACGCTTTTTCAAAGGACTAGATTGCATCCATTTAGCAACGTTAAGTTTGGCTTATATTTGTAGTACCATCCTCCAATGAGTAACGTTAGGGAAGATACAGCTATTTTGGTTATTGCGCATAGAAATATTGGGGTCTAAAGCCTGGTTTTCACTGTGACATAAGGGTAAGCATGCAGCAAACGTAAGCATAAACGTGAGAGCGGAACGCTTTGATGTGCTTATGCTTGCATTGTTCTCACTGCGACGTAAGCCTTGTTTACTCTGACATAAGCGCAAGCGCAACAGAACGGAAGGTTTTGATATCCTTACGTTAATGTCAGAACGTTTGATCTCTTATGCTTACGCTTATGCTTGCGTTGTGAAAACCAGGCTTAATGTGTCTTATTTCATACATTTAGGTTCGCTTTTAGGCATAATACTGGAACAATGTAACATTATCACCAGCGAATTAACACCATTATTATTTTGTACACCTAAAAATTTCTCTTCCACCTGAAAGATTGATTCTCGCATGGAACAGGCTGTAGTGGAGATCTGTAAAAGAATCATCAGGCAGTGACAAGTATCGAAAGGAATGACCGCTTATATGCTTCCTGCCGGAACGTGGGGGTGTATGTGGGAGACAATATGTGCATGCATTGCTTTGTTTGTGTTGTTTACGCGAAATTTGTTACGATGAAGACACCGTGAAATTATTTCAGCTCTTTTGTTGAGTAAACAATTCTTGTTTTCTTCAAAATACAAAATATTTCTTCTAAACATAAATTGCATCGTTTTGATCCTCCCGTGTACGAAATAAAATGTTTTAAAATTTGCCAATTAATACTGAAATCCTTATTGCTTTCTTTCAATGTCCAAATATATTTCGAAAGTTCCGTGTCATTTGCATGCTTTTTATGCTGAAAAGATTTAGTGTAGTTGGCCAATCGCCCTTTGAATGTGGTTGCAGTCATGCCAATGTAATTTTTGATCGTGTTTGTATTGCTTACTATAACTGTTGCCTTGTATACTATGTCCCTAGTCATGCATTGTTTTTGAAGCGGGCAAATGGTGTTTTCTCTACAACTGCAATTGGTAGTGTTCCTATCCTGTGTCTTGTTATTCCTAGATATGCGTGCATTGTGTTTAGTGATTACTGACTTGACATTGTTCATGCAGCTGTAACTTACTTTAACTGTATTTCTGTTAAAAATTGTATGGAGCTTGTGGTGCGGTGGAAAATGTTTGTCAATTAGACTAAGTAAATTACGTCCTATGTTTGTGCTAACACTCTTACTAAATGGTGGGTTGAACCAAATGATATTGCGTTGCCTATTCCTGCGTTGTTGTTGCGGTGTGTGCTGAGTGTAGCTAAGTTCATGAGTAAAGCTGCTATGCCTAAGTGCCAGGGATTTTAAGTGTAAACACTGAATAGTTTAAGGACACCCCTTCAAACAAAATAATCTTTTGAAATACGCGGAGCGAAAGCCCACAACGAAAAAGATTCTACCAAAATTAATGGTAAATACATTAACCAGAATGAACATAGGCGTAAGCATAATCATTCACCAATCAGGTACGCAAATAAGAACATAAGATCTAGATAAAAACAAATTGATATCTTACCATGAATAAATCATATCAGAAACAGTAATATCCTTCCCCTCGCCAGCTATCAAATAAATTTGACTCCAGCCCTTGGGACACTGGATGGCGGCTTAAAAGGAGGAAGGATTACACTGAAACAAGAAAAATGATATTTTATTCTAGTCAACAACAATATAGAATGATACAAACGAGATGTAACTAAAAAAAGCCTAAATTAATACACATACGTAGGTTAGCACAATGCATCAATAAAGAGTCGTTTATCACAATACACATTAATCAAGACTTATATAGTGTTGTTCACGTGATAATATGATATTACATCATATTTTCTATAAATAAATGATATGATCACATGATAAAGAAGCCATGCGTTAAGGGTACCTATTAAATAACAGGGATTTTAAGTTAGTGATTACTGACTTGACATTGTTCATGCAGCTGTAACTTACTTTAACTGTATTTCTGTTAAAAATTGTATGGAGCTTGTGGTGCGGTGGAAAATGTTTGTCAATTACAACAAATTTTCCACCGCACCACAAGCTCCATATCTTTTATCGTATGTTCTTATTTGCGTACCTGATTGGTGAATGATTATGCTTACGCCTATGTTCATTCTGGTTAATGTATTTACCATTAATTTTGGTAGAATCTTTTTCGTTGTGGGCTTTCGCTCCGCGTATTTCAAAAGATTATTTTGTTTGAAGGGGTGTCCTTAAACTATTCAGTGTTTACACTTAAAATCCCTGTTATTTAATAGGTACCCTTAACGCATGGCTTCTTTATCATGTGATCATATCATTTATTTATAGAAAATATTATGTAATATCATATCATCACGTGAACAACACTATATAAGTCTTGATTAATGTGTATTGTGATAAACGACTCTTTATTGATGCATTGTGCTAACCTACGTATGTGTATTAATTTAGGCTTTTTTTAGTTACATCTCGTTTGTATCATTCTATATTGTTGTTGACTAGAATAAAATATCATTTTTCTTGTTTCAGTGTAATCCTTCCTCCTTTTAAGCCGCCATCCAGTGTCCCAAGGGCTGGAGTCAAATTTATTTGATAGCTGGCGAGGGGAAGGATATTACTGTTTCTGATATGATTTATTCATGGTAAGATATCAATTTGTTTTTATCTTATGTACTTATTTGCGTACCTGATTGGTGAATGATTATGCTTACGCCTATGTTCATTCTGGTTAATGTATTTACCATTAATTTTGGTAGAATCTTTTTCGTTGTGGGCTTTCGCTCCGCGTATTTCAAAAGATTATTTTGTTTGAAGGGGTGTCCTTAAACTATTCAGTGTTTACACTTAAAATCCCTGTTATTTAATAGGTACCCTTAACGCATGGCTTCTTTATCATGTGATCATATCATTTATTTATAGAAAATATGATGTAATATCATATTATCACGTGAACAACACTATATAAGTCTTGATTAATGTGTATTGTGATAAACGACTCTTTATTGATGCATTGTGCTAACCTACGTATGTGTATTAATTTAGGCTTTTTTTAGTTACATCTCGTTTGTATCATTCTATATTGTTGTTGACTAGAATAAAATCTCCTTTTAAGCCGCCATCCAGTGTCCCAAGGGCTGGAGTCAAATTTATTTGATAGCTGGCGAGGGGAAGGATATTACTGTTTCTGATATGATTTATTCATGGTAAGATATCAATTTGTTTTTATCTTATGCCTAAGTGCGTTCTGATATATGGGTGCAGATTCCTGAAAAGTTTGCTCATCTGATGAAAGAAGTGCGATGCGATGCGATGAAAAGGCCTACTAACTCACAAATTTCCGCGCCGTCGAAACTGCCCATGGTAACGTGAAACAAACTCTTGCTATCTTTTTTTCCCATGAAATATCGTTTTCAGGTATAGTAGCCAAATTTGAAGCCCAAGATAAAGCTTGGTCGAATAGTTTTTCAGAAATAGATGGGTAGAAATCGGCAATGTCAAACGAAATAAAACTGTGTCTGTCCTTATCTTTTATATTGCCAAACCACTGAATAACTTGTTTTGTATTCCTCCATTGATTTAGCAAGAGTTTGTTTGACGTTAGCATGGGCAGTTTCGACGGCGCGGAAATTTGTGAGTTAGTAGGCCTTTTCATTTTAAACCACCTGAGTAAGAAATTTGGCAAAGAAAGCATCGGCCTATATAGAGATGACGCTTTGGCTATTATAAAGAGTAAATCAGAACGTTTAGCAGACAAAACAAGAAAATATCTCCACAAAATTTTCGAGCAGTTTGACCTTTCAAAATTACCGCCGAATCAAATTTAGGCATAGTAAACTTTTTAGATGTAACTTTCGACCTTAACAATGGAAAACATAGGCCCTATAGGAAGCCCAATGACGATCCACTATACATAAATATGCACTCTAATCACCCACCGAGCATTACAAGGCAACTACCTGCATCAATTAACAAGCGCATCGCACTTCTTTCATCAGATGAGCAAACCTTTCAGGAATCTGCACCCATATATCAGAACACACTTAGGCATAGCAGCTTTAATCACGAACTTAGCTACACTCAGCACACACCGCAACAACAACGCAGGAATAGGCAACGCAATATCATTTGGTTCGACCCATCATTTAGCACATCGGACGTAATTTCCTTAGTCTAATTGACAAACATTTTCCACCTCAATACATCTTTCCACCTCAATCTATATTATGTTGTGTTATTGTTCACTCGGTAATATGATAAGGAGAGAATGTTCTCGAGTGATGTATTTCATAATTTCCAGACCGCAGTATATGTAATATATACAAACCGCACAAGAGGTCTTTCTCAGATTTAAAACATCGAGGCGCAGCCGAGCGTTTTAGATCTGATAAAGGCCGAACTGTAAGGTTTGTATATGACTTCTAAAATTACTCGTTTTGTACGCTCACTGGCGTTGGAATTTTGAAGATTGATGTTATCTACGCTAGCTGTAAAAATTAAAGGAGAAAATCTGAGCAAGTCTATATCAAATATATAGATCCGCTACGGGTCATGAGTTTCCTTTGTATTTTGCCTATGAATAATTAATGAATTTTAGAAATATATATACAAGTATCGAGTTTAGAATCATATGAGTAGAGTGCTCAATACCGAGGTAGAGCGGATATAACACAAAGGACAAACTTGAGTCACTTCATTTAAACTTTATTCACTACACTCATCAGGTGAAAACGCGTTCTATAGCTTTTATAGCGTATAGCTTGCCACACAAATTATGATAAACTTTTCATGAAGACATAGATTACATCTTTTTGTTTTGTTGGAATAGGGTCTGCATCGTTTGATTAGTTTACATTTGACTGAGTATCGGACATCTGAATCCTTTAAGGTCCAAATGTACTTACTAAGTTGAGTACCTGTAGCATGCTTGCGTTGCTGGTTTCTGAAAGAGCTGGTGTGGTTATTGAATCTGGTCTTAAACGTACCCTCAGTGAGTCCCACGTATGTTTTCTCCTCTCCGCTGTCCTCCCGTTTTACTGTATATAGCTCGATACACGATTCCTTCGGTTTGGCATTTTCCAGAGAGTGGGCAGTTCTCTTCTTGGCGGCAGTTACAATCTTTTGTCAAAACTTGGTTGGTTTGGGATGGTTCTTTACTTAGTACAGACCTGTTATGTGTTGATATTATACTTTTCATGTTAGGCATGTAACTGTAACTTAATTTCAGGGTGTTCCTATTAAATATTTTGCGAAGAGGGTTCTGTGGAAAGCATTCGTCTATCGTCCAAAGGAATTTGGGACCGATGTTGGTGGCTACGTTGGCGCTGTAGGGCGGGTTAAACCATATGATATTTCTACTTCTTGGGCGCCTAGGCTTTGATGGTTTTGAGTTGAAGTTGAGGTTGTAGACGTTTCCCCTTCTTTTCAGGACTTCTTGGTATGGTGGAATGGCTGCATCAAAGGACTGTTTGTCAGAAGAGATGTTGGACAGCCTTCTGTTTTTGGCTTCTGGTATGCTTCGGCGAACAGATGGGGGATACCAGAAGCATACCAGAAGCCATAAACCAATGCACACCAGAAGCAATAAAGAGAAGGCATACATCTCTTCTGACAAACTAACCTCAACTTCAACTCAAAACCATCAAAGCCTAAGCGCCCAAGAAGTAGAAATTTCATGGTTTAACCCGCCCTACAGCGCCAACGTACCACCAACATCGGTCACAAATTCCTACGGACGATAGACGAATGCTTTAGACAGAACCACCCTCTTCGCAAATATTTAATAGGAACACCCTGAAATTAAGTTACAGCTGCATGCCTAACATGAAAAGCATCATGTAAACACATAACAAGTCTGTACTAAATAAAGAACCATCAACCAAGCTTCGACAAAAGAGAACTGCCCACTCTCTGGAAATGCTAAACCGAAGGAATTGTGTATCAAGCTACACTAAAACGAGAGGAGAGCAGAGAAGAGAAAACCTACGTGGGACTCACTGAGGGTACGTTTAAGACCAGATTCAATAACCATACCAGCTCTTTCAGAAACCAGCAACGCGGGCTTTCTACTGAACTTAGTAAGTACATTTGGACCTTAAAGTATTCAGATGTCCGATACTCAGTCAAATGGAAAATAATCAAACGATGCAGACCCTATTCCAACAAAACAAAAAGATGTAATCTATGTCTTCATGAAAAGTTTATCATAATTTGCCATCCAGAATTATGCTCACTGAACAACAAAAACGAACTTATTTCCACATGCGGACACCGGAAAAAAACATTTGCTTTGAAACGTATAACTGATGAGATTTCAAGACTTTTAAAAACTCTTTATCGTTGGGTGCTAAATAATTAGGGCGAAATCGCCTAATTTTTTTGCAGGTTCATATCTTTGGCTGAGTGCATGCTATGTAGATTACAATACCACCGTTCGATTCAGCGTTTTACGATCTCTTTAGAGAAGTAAATTGTGTTTGTTTACAACGCTATGCGGCCGATTTAGCCCCTTTCAAACACCTCTGAAGTTTGTATTGTTTACAAATTAACAATAATACAAACTAATTAAATATTCATTTCGCTTTCCTACTTTGGTTTACAAACTACAAAGTCGTAAATACAACCATTCGACGGGGATTTCCAATCCCTTTAGTTTGATTCCATTTTTATTACCATACGACATGATGTAGCCCTTTTACGGCAATTCTCGTGAAAATGCTTTATTTGTTGCGAAGCCCGGTATTGTCGGCGCACGCTCGGACAATTTCGGAAAGCTAAATCTTAGTGACCTTGCACCTTATCGCCTTGAAAGCGCCGGAAATCGATTCCTCGTGATGTCATTGCCTAGATGGAGGATTTTCATTGGTTTATAGCAATCAACACTGACCTTATATGGCATTTCGTAATTTATTTCGCGTGCGTTATTGATGACCAATCAGAGCAAAGAAACTTGTAGCATAGCAACGTAATTTTCGGCAATCGTTTGAAGTTTAGTTGCCGCGACATTGCGGGAAGGCGGCCTAAAAACTCTCGATTTTTCACTTAAAAATTCATTTTTTGGCTTGGCAACAACTCAAACCTTTTTCTCTACATCTATCCGAGTATGAATATGTTTGTTGCCAGCTTCTAACACGAAGTTGCCATCAAACGGTTTTAGAGGCACTTTTTGATATCTTGGCCGGCCGACTATATATACCTTTTAAACGATAGATATGGTTGTTTGGGCTTAGTATATATATACACATGAAATAGTTTTAAAATTGTGTTCATACATTACCTTTTGCCTGGATGTTTAATGGGCCTCCTCTCTCGTTCAAGCTTGAGCATATTGATGATCTCATCATTGCCACACATAAATTCCATTTCTTTCCCTATATCAACTTTAAACTTCAGTAAAGTTCTCACTACCATTGCATGGCCTTTTTCAGATGCTATACTTAAAGGAGAATGACATCGGCCTACATCGTCGTTATCTATGTCGTCAACAGCACCATGTTGGAGTAGGTAGTAAACAATTACGGGATTTCCCTGTTCACAAGCCCGAAATAGAACTGTGTTCTCACCGCGATTATCTTCACTTGTTACCTCAGCACCATGTTCAACTAAATATTCTACAATTTCGGATGAACCAGTTATCACAGCATGGTGAAGCGCAGTTTCATGTCGCACGTTTTTACAATTTATATCAGCACCATGTTCAACTAAAAATTCGACAATTTCTAGAAAATTAGATTGAACAGCAAGGTGAAGACAACTTTCATTTCTATCGTTTTCAGAATTTACCTTCGCACCATGTCCAACTAAGTATTTCACAATTTCTAGAGAACCAGATTCAACTGCAAAGTTAAGAACAGATTCATTCCATCTGTTTTCAGAATTTGCATCCGCACCATGTTCAACTAAATAATTGACAGTCTCCAGTGAATCAGATTCAACTGCGAAATGAAGAACTGTCTTGTCATAAAGATCTCTTTGGTTAACATCAACACCGCATTCAACCAATCTTTTTACTTCCTGAAAACTTCCCCGTCTAGCTGCGCCCAAAATTCCTGACATGTTTTCATATCTATAAACAATAACGTAATCTATAGACGCTGATTTTAATAATCGCAATTGAACTGAGTGGAGCGCAATTTTGTAAAATCAAACGCGCGTTCGCAAAACAACAAGTTTGAATTCAGCGCAATTTGCAAAACACAAACTTTACTTTCCACTTAATCATATACATTTTTGTTATAACTAACGGTATTTAATTTTCAGTATGTACAATTTACACACACCCAATACTCCCCCAAATAACACAGCATACCAACAGGTCCAACTTTGAAATTGACTTCAGGAATTTAGGACTTGACACGAAGAAGCTATTTTGGAGAATTATATGTATAATTCACAGGGATAAGACCACAAAAGTAAGTTCAAACACGTCATACATTTGATAAACGTTTGGTGCAGTTATGTGTATTTATAAAAAACTATTTGATAGTCTTTATAGTTTGAAATTCCAATATGTGTACTTTTATATAAAAAATCTGCAGGAACGTAGTCTAGAATATTGACAATCTATACAATCCAAGGTGATCAGAGTAGTCATTTGTCAATTCACCGTTTTCCTGAATTTTATTGGCTAGTTGAATTATATTATTCAATCTGTTTGGTTGTTGCGATGAAAAGCCTCAGTAACCCCAGTCAGCCGCCCAAACGGCGGCTTGTGTGTATCAAATGTGTGTATGTTGGGATAATTGGATATTTTGAGTTACGTACATGGGATAGAAAATAATACATGAAAAGGATCATCTCAGAATAATTTAGGATAAGTTGCACGTATCCCATCATTTCACTTCAAAATGAAGACTTGATAGAAAGTGAGGAATATCAAATAAGTGCTGTTCCACCACGAACATAACGATGGCATTACCATACAAGAGAAAAAAATTCTGTCGAGCAAACCTTTTTCAAATTAAGTGATTATTCGTAATAATTTTTTTCTCGCTCAACAGAATCTTTTTTTAAATTGTCAAAATTATTGAGTATACTAAGGGAAATCATTTTATAAAATAAAATTTGGGGGTCACCGATGTCGTTTTGGAGTTAAATTACTTTAAAGCCAAAATATTCGCCATCTTGAAACGTGAGTGTTGCCATAGCAACGGCAGCGTAACTTTTGTGAAAAAATTCAAACCCTTCAGTCTCTTGAAGAACGTCGTAATATGCTCGCCATTCGTGAATATAAGAAAATTATTGATGATGAAACACATCCATGCAGAAAATATATACCAGATATCGTGACGAAAAAATATGATCTAAGAACAGTAAATACTCTCCCACAATTTTTCTCACATACTAAAAGGCACAAACTCTCGTTTATCCCAAGAACAAATGCGTTCTTATAATCTAAATTTTATACTCTTTTTGCTCTTAACATTTTTACTATATTTGTCATAATAAATTTTACTCAACTGCCAAATTTAACTTGTGGCAATTTTGGCAGTATATATATACACTGTATATAACATATACTATACTTAACACAATGTACATATACTCGTATCAACTTTATAAACTGTAAATCCATTGTAATTTTATACTAAAGATGGATATCAATAAATTATTATTATATTATTATTATTATGTTGTTTTACATCAGTAAGATACTTTTTGTTTTTTAACAAGTAATACTTGTTGAAAAATTCGGATCTAGATCGTGAATTTTCCATTTTATAGAAAACTGTATTGAGCCACCTCAAATGCGATTAAAACATTAGAGATGTTGTATTCGTGGTTGTTATTTTCTCCGTTTTCGAGTATTTAAAAATATTTTTTGAGATAATTTTCATGTCTCAAACTCGTCTTTTTTCACAGGGCAGTAAAAGTCGCGTACTGCCCGTGGGCAATACAGGAAAAGGTCCTACCTCGTCAGCGACCAATCAGATTGCGAGATTCACCAAAACAAGCGCTTGTCATAGAATAAATAGTCTATATCTCTAAGTGGTTCGTTAAAACTTCTGTTGAGAAACTGAGAAAAACTATATTTTTCACAATTGGGTACTCTAGTGAATGAGAGTCAGTTAAGGGACCGTTCATTTTTTATCTGGGAGGAGGGCTGGTGGAAATAGGGGGTGGGCCATCCAAAAACAGATGGCCTTAAAGGGGTGAGCCACGTGAAAAAAATATTAGCAAAAGGGGGTGGGTCACACAAAAAAAGATGCAATGTCTTGTTGTTCTGTTGTAGAATGTACAATGTACGCTGAAAGCACACGAAATGGCCATTGTGGGCTACCAAAATTCAAAATTGTCCGGGGAAGCATGCCCCCGAACCCCCCAAGCTATCCAAGACTCATAGAATGACTACGTAGACTACGCAGTTAGGTTCAATCTCGCAACTTCTGCTCAAATAGATTCTGACACATCTTGAGCAAGATATTATAAAATAGTTACAGCTTGTTCTATTTGTTGCTAGGTATAACTTGAAAATATATTTACAGTATTAAATGTTAGCCAATGATCACAAAGCTCTCTGCTCTAAAAAACGAGATTTTAAGGTTACATGTACTTTGGATTTTTTAGGAGAGAAGGTTGAGAAGGTGGGGGGGGGGGTCATCTGAAAAATATGATTATTTAGGGGTGGGCCACTGGGAAAAAGTTAAGTATAAAGGGGTGGGCCATGTCAAATATTTAAGAGGGCTCGCTTTTTTTCTCACCTTCACGAAGTCAGAAATTAGGAACAGGTCTTGAAGGTAAAAATAGTATGGTAGTATAGTGGTTTACCCAAAAAGACAGCAACCATTGAGTAATTTTCAGCGCTTTGCAGGTTCCTCGTACAACTGAACCTTTGAAATATTTGTACCTGAAATGAAGGCAAAGTTGCCAATTACTTTTTTAACCGGATGGGGGATATTTACTAGTTTCAACTATTAAATCACTTCCACTCAGAAAAGTTATTATTACTATTATTATTATTATTATTATTATTATTAATATTAATATTATTACCACGTGTTGAAATTGGTAAATCATTTAGCTATTTAGGTCGCTACTTCGACTTTAGCATGTCTGACGAAGATCACAAATCTGAAGTATATGACGTATACACTAATATGCTAAATCAAATTGATGAATTTCCATTACACCCGAAAAACAAAATTCTCTTGTACAGTCAAAATTCTCTTGTACAATTCTCTTGTACAAAATTCTCTTGGATAACCCACAACTAATGTCATACTAATATTTTTGTCATGTATATAGAGTTAATTCAAGTAGACGCTGGTTTACTACCTGTAAAGAGAGGTTTATCACTGTAGTATGTAAACATTGATCGTAATTAATAAAGTTTCCATTATTATTATTATTATTATAAAAATAGAAATTAAAAATTAAAAAACGGAGATATATTAGAGATCAAATTCGTGGCAAAGAAACTGCGCAACCTTCTCAATATTAAGTCTAATAATACCGATCAACATAACACTGATAACCATGCGTCTATTGACCACAATAGTATGATTAATAAAAACTTCTGTGGTTACGTTAAAAGATTTTTCAAAAAGAATACCAGCTCACTTCCTTCATTTAATCTGGCACAATGTATATCTTACTTCACTAAAACATTCTCAGCAATTAACGCGAATAAAATATTCAACACCCTAGCTGGATTCCAAAATTTGATTCACCGCAAACTCCTTTTAATCTTGACCCCCCGACCTATCAAGAGATTACAAACATCATCCGTAAAATGAAACCGTCTGGCTCGCCGTGTCCACTTGACCAATTATCTATAATCTCTTTTAAACGCTGTCCGTATCTACGCACCTACTTAACCGAGATAATCCATGCAGCCTGGTCATGCGGTGTTATGCCATCTGAATGGAAAAAAAGCATGCACAATACTTATACATAAGAAAGGAGAAACGGACGAGCCGGCAAACTTTCGACCAATTACTCTTGAATCTATCCCACTTAAGGTCTTCACATCATGTCTTCGCAATAAAACATTTCAATTTCTTGCAGATAATAAATTCATAGAACAAAATATCCAGAAAGGTTTCACTCCCAAACTCTCAGGAACATTAGAACATACAGCTCAGATGGCACATATAATTAATAAAGCACGTAAACTATTAAACAACGATCTCTCATCATAACACTACTCGATCTGAAAAATACATTTGGTGAAGTGTATCATAACCTCATTTATGAAGTCCTTGAATATCATCATATCCCCGATCACAGAAAGAACCTAATACGCAGCCTTTACACTGATTTCCAAACTTCCATCATTACAGAAGAGTTTAACACTCCTTTTATCACAGTTGGTCGTGGCGTCCTCCAAGGCGATTGTCTCAGCCCTCTTTTATTCAATATGTCTTTCAATACTTTCATCCAACACATTAAATCAGAAAAAACCGTCAACTTGGATTTTGGAAATTGAGCGATAATGGCATTCCATTAAATCCATTCCATTGGTTTCAGTTTGCAGATGATGCGGCCGTTATTAGTGGCCAATATAATCATACGTGCAGATAAATGTTCAACATTTGGTATTAAGAAAGAAGTAACAAAATCCATTCAATATCTTCCCAAACTATTTGTAGCTAAATAACTTCCTCGTGCCACGTGTTGAAATCGGTCAAATGTTTCCGCTGACGAAGATCACAAATCTGAAACATATTACTTATTTACTAATATCCTAAATGAAATTGACGAATTACCATTACATCCGAGAAACAAGATTCTTTTGTACAGTCGCTATGTACTTTCTAAGATTTCTTGGCACTTCACTGTTTCTGATATAGGTAAAACCTGGGTAAATGAAAAACTAGATAATATGGCATCGAAATATATCCGAAAATGGCTGGAACTTCCTATTATTTCTGCAACTCTTAGTAATGTCCTACTTCCACATAACAAATTTGGTTTAAATGTCATTCTTCCCTCAACTAAATTCATTCAATGTCAAACTGTCTCTCGAAATGCTTTAAAATCATCGCCAAATGAAGACATAAAAAACCTATGGAAGGATACTAGCAATTACAAAAATGTTCAATATGACACATATAAAAATACTAAGGACGTACACTATCAGAGACGAACACGAAGTTAAGCTTCAGCACCACCTCATTTCACAAGGCTCATTCTTCTCCAATATCATTAAATATTCGACGTTCTCGTTCAACTCCATATGGTCCTCCGTACAAAGTAAACTTCCAAATAATATATTTCACTTCACTTAATATCTGTCGTCACCATACTTACCCGTGTGGATGGTTAGGTGCAGACATGGTCAGATAATAGTCTAGGGATTTGAGCTACTTGGATTCAGGTCCGAATCACGTGAGCATGTCCAGTCAGGACCTCGCCACCGAACGTCTGCACCTTATCACACCGAACAGTGTTCAGCGGAAATTAGAAAACCGACATTGGCAATACAGAAAGAAAAAAATTGTTTCGATTATGTTCTCTCTATATTCGTTCCTTTGAGGGCGTAGGTCGTGCCCAGGCTGTGTGCGGTTCCTATGATATTAACCTTGGTTACTATGTAACCTCATTTAATATCTGTCGTCACCATACTTACCCGTGTGGATGGTTAGGTGCAGACGTGGTCAGAGAATAGTCTCGGGATTTGAGTTACTTGGATTCAGGTCCGAATCACGTGAGCATGTCCAGTCAGGACCTGACCACCAAAGTGATATTTACTCAAAATTTCACAACTCCCAGTAATCGAAACTCCCACCCCACGAGCTACATCCCAAGCATCCACACGGTGCCAACTGGCGCTATGCGAAGTAGGGACCAGACCCAGTTCCTAACCTACGCCGCCGCAATTGAAAATTAGCAAAGGGACAAGACCCAGATGCTAAGCTATGCCGCCCCGATTATGTTCTCTCCGCAGAGTAATACCCAGTTGGCTATATGTAGGCTAATGAGGGATGAGCCTGCTTGTCACTCTCTATATCCGTTCCTTTGAGGGCGTAGGTCGTGCCCAGGCTGTGCGCGGTTCCTATAATATTAACCTTGGCTACTATGTAACCTCATCATCCGGTACATAAATAACACACTTCCGACTCGCAAAAACCTGTTAAAATGGGGAATATCTTCTACATCTGAATGCTCGTTCTGTTTGGCACCCGAAACTTTACTTCACGTCGTCGCTGGATGCAAGACCTACCTAACTGAGGGACGTTTTACCTGGCGACATGATTCTGTTCTAAACTTTATTGCATCCACACTTAAATCCGTGGAACATGCTAACCTTTATGTTGACCTTCCAGGCTATATCAGTCCATCTGTTCTCACTGGAGATAGATTACGCCCTGATCTTTTGATAACTATTGAAAACAAATGTATTTACATACTCGAACTTACTGTCGGATTTGAATCTAATCTTCTAACTAATGCAACCCGTAAAAGAAAAAAATATCAGGAACTGATTAAGGAACATCACAACAAATATGATGAGGTCAAATTTGCCACCTGAAACCCTAATTCATGTCATCGCAGGATGTAAGACATATTTGGATGTAGGCCGATTTACATGGCGACATGATTCAGTTTTAAATTCCCTCGCATCCACCCTTACGGCTGTACAGATTTCTAGACTTTACGCGGATCTACCTGGATTAAGGAACCCATCTGTTCCCACCGGTGATAGCTTGCGACCTGACCTTCTTCTACACATTGAAAAAAAGTTTATATATTCTCGAGCTTACTGTCGGATTTGAGTCGAATCTCCAAATCAAATGCAACGCCAACCGCAAACGTCAAAAGTACCTTGAGCTAACTTAAAGAGCAGGAAACCCAACATGAGAAAGTCAAGTTTGTCAACTTATCTTTAAGTACTCTTGGAGTGTTCAGTCGGTGATCAGAAAACTTGGATCAAATACTTAATAGTCTCAACTTTGATGCCCAATATAACAAATACATAAACATCTTACTATATATTTTGTAAACGTAACAAGGAGTGGGATAACCCAAAACTAATGACAATATAATCTTTCTAGTTAATAATTATTATACTATAGCGTCAGTTCAAGTAGACATTGATAAGCTATCTGTTAAGCGAGGTTATGCGCCACAATGAGCTGAGAGATCTGGAAGCGGAACTCCTCAATATTGTTTGTAGTGATGTCCAAGTCGAGCCTGTCCTACAATATATTTCGGGAGAGCAACTTAATGATGGTTTCAACAGAGCACTTGATGCTAGACTCGACATTCGTGCGCGTGGTTTCTGGGAACGTCAACGATCAGCCTTTTTTGATGTTAGGGTTTGTCACCCCAATGCTGATTCGTATAAGAACCTGGAGCTACGCCAAGTCTACCAGATACATGAAAACGAGAAGAAGCGCCTCTATGCACGGAGAGTCCTCGAAGTAGAGCAAGGAACATTTACGCCACTCGTATTCACCACCACAGGCGGTATGGGCAAAGAGTGTATGAGATACCATAGTCGATTGGCAGAGCTGGTAGCCATAAAGAAAGGCGAAGAGTATGCGACAACTATGAGTTGGATAAGAGCTAGAACTTCTTTCGCTTTATTGAGATCGGCACTTACCTGCCTGAGGGGTTCAAGGGCAAGGAAAATCAAGTACGACATCAGGAACATTGATTTTAGTATTGAGAACGCCGAGAGCGCTACCTCTCAAACATTTTAAACTGTATAAATGATTTTAGTTATTTTAGGTATATTGTACACAGTTTGCTTACAAAGTTTTAAAAATACTGTACAGATCAACAAACACTAAGATACTTACCTTTAGGATATATTATTTATTAGTTATTAATTAAATTATTATTATTGTATATGTTGAAATATTGAATAAAGTTTCCATTATCATTATTATTATTATTATTATTATTATTATTTATATTATTAAATTAGGGTAAATATTATTTCCTGAGGGTAAATATTACATAGAAACATTTTTACCTAATATGGTATTCTACCAAATGGCTCTCTATATATAGGATAGGTTAAATATCTTAAGATCTATTTACAATATTTACAAAACACTAATTATATAATATTAATTATAGACTGCACAAAGGACACTACACAATATACACGTACACCAACATTAAACATGCATATTAGATAATACTATTTCTTTTATAAATGTTTGAAAATGAAGAGAAGTTGAATGAAAAAGAAGAAAATTCAATACTTGTAACAGATGCATTTAACGATATTTTTACAAGAAGGACAGGAAAATTGCTCTAAGTGATCAACCTCATAATTTATCGAATAATCAAATTAAAATAATAATTTTCCATAATTGATACACACATTGGTATGCCCTAGATACTAGTGACTTAAGTTTAACTCTCCTCCTGTATACAGTCTCTCAACAGAATATTAATTAGAAATAGACAAACGAGTTCCAATGAACGACTTAGCGATCAAAATGCTGACTTAGCAGTTATTTAAAATTTGATCAACGCTATAACAAGTGACTGAAAGTATTCGACGTATTAGAATTATTTTATCGTATCATGTTGGTTTATCTGATGGTATTGTAAAATGTTGAAATTTCTAAATTTTTTCTTTCTCATAAGTACAGTCAACTCTCGTAATAGCGGATACCCTGGGGACCGTCATTTAGTGTCCGTAATAGCAAGACGGGTTGCGATGAAAATATCCCAATTTTAAGTTGTAAAATGTCACTACAATGTATTCTCCTTTTTGTTAATAATGTCCAGTTTATTTCAACTTCTAGTTGAGGTTTACTGTGATACATGAGTGCAAAGTACAAGTCAAAGTAAAATGCCTCGAAAGTAGTGTAAATAAAGCGGGAAAAGATCGGAACATTCTATATTTTTCTGTTTGTCAGTTTTGTCGACAGAAATGATGACGCACGGAGACTTCAATGTCACTGTCATTCACTTTCATATTGTGTCCAGAGAAAAATACGTCTAAGGTGTCCGTTGTAACGACAGTAGAACAATAAAAAGGTTTGTTGGGGACAACATGAAGTGTTCGCGAGACCAAGAGTTATTTCAACACATGAAGTGCCCGCAATGCCGTAATAGCGAAAGTCCGTAATAGCGAAAGTCCGTAATAGCGAGAGTTATTTCAATACATTTCTTAGTAGTTTCGGCCGGGGATTTACAAACTGTCCTTAATAGCGGGGTGTCCCTAATAGTGGGGTGTCCGCAAAGCGAGAGTTGACTGTATATATTACGTATCGACATATTTCGTCGAATTCCCCTACTTGTAGACACTTTTCACATGGGCCACTTTGATTGCTTCAAATGGCATGCTTTTCTATCACTTTATTTAAGAATTAAAAAACGAGTCGCGTGCCGTTATGGTGTAATAATGCACGAGGGGTGAATGTTGGGAGAATACGAGAGAAGCTTGTAAAACACGAGGCGTAGCCGAGTGTTTTACACGCTTCTCGAGTATTCTCCAAACATTCCCCCGAGTGCATTATTACACCATAACAGCACAAGACGAGTTTTTTAATTCTTTTATATTATACGTGGTATATAAGCACAGTAAACAATTTTGTTCAAAGATCAATATTGATATTCTCCTAACATGTAATCACTGACGTCACTCGCAGTAATTATACTTCGAAATATTGTCGGAAAATGGTGAGCTTGGCCCCCCCTAAAACAAGAGACCCACGGCGCCCCTGATTGACAATTCCGAAGAAAATTTAACAAGCGGGGACGAAGTGAGAAAAATGAAAACGCTGGCCGTGCTTTATTGCGTCATAAAGCACGCACATTAGCCAATCAAATTGCTCGTTAGATGCTACTTATAATATAAAAAATAATCAATAGTTTCTCAAAGTGTGAAACGAAATTCAAGGCCTATTAGGCCATTTCATAACAAGATCATTCCCCTATTTGTATGAATTATAAAATAAATATGGAATTTTCTACTTGAATTGTGCCTCATTTTAGCAAAAAATGCATAAATAGAGTTAGAAGTAGGTAATTGTATAATCGACTTTTGAATGATTGAAAAAAGTTACTTCTCAGTATTGTCGTTTAGGGCCGATATAAGAATGAATATAGGAATGAATCCGAGGACGAACCCGCGGCTATTTCTACACTGGTCACATGTTTAAAGGCTATATTAATGTTCTGTACGGTAAAATCGATTATGCCATTATTTAGCTGTAATCCCTTGGAAAGTGCATGCGATATAATTCTATACGATGGTACTTATGCAGGATTTTACGTTCAAAGCTCTAATTCAATTAAAAGCTTTATAGTCTAAGATATTCACCGTTTTTATTGTGACCTGAATATTGGCTTGGTACCCTAAGATATTAGGGAACACTAATATCTGCAATACTGCAACTTGAAAAAATCAAATGACTGAATTTATCGCAACTCATTTCCGAATAGAAACGTTCAATAAACTGTTATAATCGTGTTATAATTTATCTAGCCAATTTCTGGCAAGTACAACTACACAATATGTATCTGATGTATGATGTATCCTGTACCCAACCAAAAGCCTAACATGCCTAATCCAAAGGTCTCACAGGACATATACGTGAAGTAGGATCATATTATTGTGAGAAATATGATAAATTACAATTATAAAATACACTTTTGACCCAATTAAGACCACTATTTCACAGCAAGGGTCACTGTGATTCTGAATCCAAATCTGTTGCTACCTTTACAATGGTAACTAAGTATCGAATAGTAAATTAAGAAATTATGTCCAATAGAGCCACTGAAATGAGAAATACAAGCAAAAGGCACGTCGCACAAATGTTCCTGACTTTGAAGTGCGACGTAAGCAACCATCCTAGGAAAATTTCTACATGAAATTCACGTTAACTTAGCCAGACTGTAATTTATATAAACATATTTATCACAATACTTACTAACGTCAAGTTATGAAATCTTCTAGTTCCCAGACTATCGATATTTCAAGTAAAATTTGAAAAGGCTTCTTTAATTTCGTGATGCCGTAATTATCCTCAACGAATTGCGTCCAACAAGCCAGTAGAACAGCGATTACAACAGTGGAATAGCGATTTTCTACTGGCAGTGATTAAAGGAGCAGTCTTACCGTCTGCGCATCTTTTTTGCGCATGAGAAACAATAGTCGGGAATTGTCGGAAACGCTCGTTCGCTATAATCCGCCATTGTTTTGAAGCTTTGTAATGATTCTGAGGTAAGTCAAAATATGCATATTTTATATATTTTTTGTAAGGTAATACGGATCGAATTGAACAACATGATATCTTGATTTACATGGGCAAATCGTTGTGATTGCAAGAGTTCTTGCAGCGTAAAAATGAAGGAAAATGGAACCCGATGTGTCCGTGCAAGGGTAGAAATATGGCGTGTTCGGCGGAATGTGGTTGTGGTACACGTGCAAAACCTCTCCAAAATAAGATTTTGGTACAGGGAACGGCCGATAAACCAGAAAGAGAACGCGAAAGCCGGGGAAGACGAAAAACAGCAGGGATGCAAGATAAGGTTTTCGCCTTACCCACGCGCCAACAGAGTCGGAGGAAATACAAAGGGAGAAGGAACACGAAAAGGTAAATGTAACGCTTTTAATGTTGTACTTTAAAATAATTAGTTTTTGTATAAATAACTATTGATGATTTGATATCCTAACAAGTCTCCTATTGCATATACAGTACTTCGTCACGGTCAGTCTATATATTGTCATTCATAACAACTTGTACCATGCATTGTATTTATTTTAGAAATTTAAAGCTACACTGGACGCTAGTATGGTGAAAAAGCTAGCTATTTGAAGTCTTCGTCGAGGTAGTGGTAGTATGGACTATATCGATACATTACTGATCATGGGGGATCACCTCGATGAAAATAAGGAGGATGACAGGTTAGGTGAATCCATTGAACCCAGGTATAGACCCTACTCAGAGTCCTTCCCACTCTCAATCATAGAACCCAAATCCAACACAAAATACCATACCTGCATCTGTGCCAGATTAGTGCAAATGCGGAAAATGCAGACCAAATGGCGCAAGAAGTCGAGAATAAATGCTGTATTAAAGCAAAAGAAATGTATAACCCAAACTTCTCGTTTCGCCAAATTATGCCTTGATCCAGATGTGTTGGAGCTTTGTATCCGCAATACAAGTGATATTCGAAATGACAGAGAGGACGACAGCACAAGGGCTTTCCGTAAAGCTGCATAAAGACAGTTTATTCTTGCACGCTATGGCTATCTAGGGAAAGGGAATAGACCTGCGTGGTTTCAAAGATTAGAGAACGGTACCCATCAGTTACTGGTGTTTACATGGGGTATAGGGACCATTAATTTTTATTTTTATTTAAATGTAAATAGAGTATGAACATTATTTAGGTAAAACATATGGTTCATTGGATAGTGATTTTGTTATCTGTGTTGTTACTGTAAGACAGTTTTAAAGCTTGCAATTTCAATTTGTTCTATATTTGTTAAATCTACTTCTATTGTTCTCATCATTATACTGTTTTATTTTGAGGATTTGTCACTGCTCTTGCTTTGGACAATTTCCTTTGTTGGAGTTGGTGGAATGTGGGCTATGGTTGAGGAGATAAGGGCAGGGTTGCTATCATTCAACGAACCATTCTTGTGACACTGTCGACATCCTCTATTCTTCTGCTCTTTGGATGTGAGTACTGGGATGATTCATAACCCTTTTCAACTTTAACAATTTTCACATCCCACTGCCTGGTTCTTGCATTATACTTGATTGATTCGCTTTTCCCCCGACTTGGTCTTTGCTTGGGGAAGATCAACATGGTAATTCCAGTGGATTACTGTCAGCTGTTTCCTGACTTTATATGCATTGTATCAAAAATTGAATTAGGATTTAATTAAGGATTTTTAGAACAGCCTTGAATATTCAGTGATGTAAAAATATTATGCTAGGAATACACAGAACACAAAATGACATACAGCAACATACGCAACCGTGCATGCACCAACCTGAAAGGCATTCGCTTTGGTTTGTAGACCAATCTAAGACTGTTGGCCCATTCGATGCTACCAGTGTGCCTTCAAAAATGAAATATCATATATTTTCGTAATTGCTTCAGATTAACCCGTTAAAAGGCAATGGTGGCTCACACCTTGGATTTTATTCTAGCCAATATAATTATATCAGAAGATTCACCCAGATGAACAGCCATGCATTAAGCATTCGGGCTTCCATTTCCTAACAGGTTATTTTTTATTTACCCAAATTCTTAATGGTATAAACCATTATTTACCTGAATCGTGTATAATAGGGGAAGTTGGCAAACAATTCTAGGTTGACAATTACTTTCTGCAGTTCAATGAAGTCCTTATCGCTACGGTCAAACCACTGCAGAGTTTCATCGTGATCACCGATCACCATCCTCATGATCGCATTCACCTCCTAGCCATTTGTGCTCATTGCACACATGATGCAATAATGCAATCCACTTATCCTAAAGAAATGACACATTGAGAACTATTACGCTACTCAATTTAAATAATTTAAGTAAACTCAGCATTATTGGAAAGATTTATAACATGTACCAACATTAGTTGCCATCAATAAGAGGATGGTCGTCATGGTATGAAAATACTGCTTTTGATAGACGCAATGTCAAGGGTGCTTTATAAAGGGTCTATGCAATGATTGACTATTTATAGTATAGTACAAATAAAACTTGAGAAACAAAATACCTTCATAACTTTGAAAGCTTCCATGTCAGAAGTTGTCTCATCCTTCCTGCACACACTGGCACAGTACCAAAAATGACGAACAATGTGGGATGACCAGTCTTTTATTTTGCTCATAGCTTTTGGCTTACCAAACTTTAGGACCATGAAAACAAGAAAACAAACATGTTAGATCAGCTTTTATATCCCTTTTAATTAGTTAATAATCTGACATTTAAATTGTTCAATTCTGTTAGTTTTTAGTATTCTTTTGCATATTTTCTATAAGAATTAAACTTATGTCTTTGAAATATATTAAAAATATAGAAACAACTGACATCATAATTGAAATTGCAAGAAATTAATAGTCCAAGCATGATGCCAATGGAGAAAATTTTGACTGAAATAAGTAAGTATGTAATTACAGTACCATTTGTCAAAATATTTTATAACTTGAGAACAGCATGCACACATGAAATGAATAGAACAGAAGGTCACACACCTTTGCTAGACACTTCTTGATACTCTTGGATTTATGCCAAACATCCAGACTGTGCACAATGTTATAGAAGTTGGTTTCTGAAATTGAAATAAATTATATTAAATATAGTCCCCGAGCCGACGCGAAGCACCGTGCGAGGGTACTAATTCCGCTCGGATATTTACGCCCGGGTATGTGAAAACATTGTGGAATGCAAAATCGTCCGCCATTTTTTTTTGTCATGGACAGGACTGGACCTTTTCGTAAGTTATGCGCATGCGCAAGTTCAAGCCGAGAGAAAACTGGTAACTAGCAACATCATGATTGGCTAAGACAACGATTTTGTTTTTATATGTATACGTCAGAAAAATAACTGCCATCTTGGCATTTTATTTTTGGCATTGATATGAAAACTTTTTTCAAATCGGGACATATTAATTCAGACAAATATTAAGTCTCCAAAACAAGATAAATGAAATTTTTTAGAGGACTTTCACTTACGAAAGTCAATAGGAAAAGAAATCAGTCGAAAGGCCGAGAAAGGAGAGGATTTTCGAGTTTTAAAGCGTTTTAAACGGGTAAGTGTTTATTTTGCATACTTGCTTTTGCAGTTTTGCCGTCAAATGACATACACTACAGTTTGTGGTTTTGAAAATGCGTAGTTCATCCTGTGGCTGTGGTCAATAACAACATTGACTAATCTTTAAAATTGTTTTAGTATTAATTCAAATGCGTTGTATAGAATAAGAAATAACATATTTTATCTAAAAAAGTTCATAGTATAAAAATGCTGAAGTTTTATGACAATTTCGAAACGTTTTGTGGCATGTCTAAGATTGAATTTTACAGTAAATCAAAGCTAAAAGAGTACAAAATAACATACCTACTTTTTATAGTTGGGCAATTCGTAATTTTATAGCTAAAAGTAAAAATCTTATCACTATTTTACCAGTTTCTACAGAAAAGAAAAGAAATATACAGTGTTCGCTTGCGTGTTACCATGGTTACAGTAATCGATTTAGTACTTCATGTTACAATAACTTTTGGGGTGCTTGGGAGAATAATTGTTTTGCTGTAATGGCAATTGGCGAGGGGATTCTGCATGAATTTATTTCTAGTATGATTTTAATTAAGACACAATGGTCTTCCCTTGACAAGTAAACCCTCTGGCCATATAAAGAGGACGCATCAAAGTGTATTGTGTCTTAATTGGTTAACAAGATACTTGGCAGATTGTTTGTTAACCCATTAACTGTATGCAAGGCTATCCCCTCAACAGAATCAAAGGATAAATTTGGTCGCATTGCAATGGAATAATGAACAATTATTGGATGAGGCGGAGCAGGATATCGATAATTATTCTGACCAAGGTCAACGTTATCTGCCGAAGCGAAGCTGAGGCGGATAACGTTGACCGAGGTCTGAATAATTATCGATATCCTGCGTAAGCCGAATTCAATAATTGTTTTATTATTCATTTTGTAACATGCATCGACAAATAGAACAAGCAAATATTGAAATATTACTGTTCATAAATATCAATACAGAAGAAATATGAGACAAAACAAACTTCAAAACAAACTTGAAGACAAACAAACTTCAAAATTTCCCGCTTATTTGTAATTTTATTATTGGACGGGCGCCGTCCAATTATCTCTGCAGATTACTGCTTCCGCTGAAAAGTAGCGCGGGCACCGGCAGATATCGATAATAATTCGCAAGTTTTTAGCCAATGAGAAAACGATAACACAGTACAATGAATAATAATCACAGTTATAAGTTATAAGTACAGTACATACCAAGTAATGCTTTAACAGAAGTGGATGCATCTTGTTATGTTCCTTGTATATCTCAAGGATTGATAAGGATTCAAATACAAACACAACTGTAAAATTGCTATTAGTTTAATGGCTTCCTAAGAGAGAGACCATACATCAATGAATAAATTAGATACTCGAGCCTGCGTGATCAGGTATAACCGCTGATCATTACAACTTCCTTATAAAACAAAAACAAAACAAAATGTCTCCTAGTCTGAAATGTTTCAATTAAATGTTCAACTAAGTGTCCTAAACAAAACTAATGATATAGTCCATTGCATAGTCATTAAATCTTGCGGGTCTTCTAATTATTCGTCCTCTTGAAGTTGTTCGTAGTCCTGGTGATCTCGACGTGATATTGGAGGTGGTATCCGAGGTGGTATCCGAGGTGGTATTTTCAGTGGTAAGTGTTACCGTACCATGTAAAGGTGGTAACTGTGGGACTGACTGAAAATCATCAAATGGTTCACTTGAACTGGATGGACTCTCATCAAATAGTTCACTTGAACTTGATGGACTTTCTCGAGATTTGATCAACATTCTTCTGTTTCTGCGGTATTCTCCTCCATCCTCAGTTTTGATCCTGAAATATCTTGGGGTGTCAGCCTTGTCGATCACAATACCAGGTTTCCAAAGTCCTTTCATCCTGACTCTGATTCTATCTCCTTTCTTGATCTCAGGAAGAGACTTTGTATGTTGATCATAGTGGTTTTTTGTTTCTCTTATTTGAGATGTAGCATCATCTTGACTTTGTTGCGGTCTATGATTCTCGGTTGAAGTTGTGCTGCTGTGGTGGGTATCGTTGTGCGAAGTCTTCTGTTCATCAGAAGTTGAGCAGGTGATGCAATACCATCAATAGGGGTGTTTCTGTACTCCAGCAGACTAAGGTACGAATCTTTGCCATCCTTCTTTGCTTTGATCAAGAGAATTTTCACGGCTTGAACAGCTCTTTCCACTAGACCATTTGCTTGTGGATTTAGCGGACTGACAGTAGTGTGCTTGAATTCCCACTTATCGGCAAACTGTTTGAATTCACCAGAGGCATATTGGGGTCCATTGTCACTGATAACTTCTGATGGAATCCCATGTCTCGCAAAGATTGACTTTGTGTGGGTGATGATTGTCGCACTCTTGGTGTTCGGTAGCTTGGACACTTCAAAGAATTTTGAGTAATAATCAACCATCAGTAGATAATCCAAATTATCTAATGTAAACAAATCTGTGGCAACCATCTTCCATGGGTTGTCCGGTACTCTGAATGGAATCATCGGTTCTTTCGCGTTTTCTCTTCTATGTTCTTGACAGATAGAACACTTTGTTACCATATCGGTGATTTGAGAATTCATTCCTGGCCAATAGAGTACATCTCTGCCTCTTCTCTTCGATTTCTCTATTCCCATGTGGCCTTGGTGTATCTTCTCTAACATCTCTTTTCTCAGTGTTGATGGTACAACTATGCGGTCGCTCTTGAAAATTATATCATCTATTAGAGACAGTTCGTCTCTAATGTTCCAGTATTCTCGTATGCTTTCGTTCACTTGAGGTCTTCTTTCTGGCCATCCTGACAGGATTGTTTCTTTTAGATCGTTCAGTTGCTTGTCTTCGTTGGTCGCTTTCCTAATCTCCTCTAACTTGGACTAGGTAGCTGGAAGGTTAGAAGTGATTAGGTGTACTTGGAAGTTCATCTCTTTCTCCATGCTGTCGTCAGCTGTTTCAGGAAGTGGTGCTCTTGAAAGCATATCTGGAAGCACCAGCTCTTTTCCAGGTTTGTAGATTATCGTGTAGTCGTATTTTTGCATTCTGAGAAGTAATCGCTGCAAACGTGGTGGCGCTGCTGACAGTGGCTTCTTGACGATACTTTCTAACGGCTTATGATCAGATTCGATGACCACTTTCTTGCCATACGTGTACTGGTTGAAACGCTCGATGCTGAATTGAACTGCCAAGAGTTCCTTTTCAATCTGGGCGTATCTTGATTCCGCATCTGTCAAGGATCTTGAAGTATATGCTACAGGACTTCCTCCCTGTAGCAAAACTCCACCAAGTCCAGTCGGAGATGCATCTCAGCTGATTGTGACAGGCTTGGTAACATCAAAAAACTTCAATACTGGACCTTCTCCTTTGGTCAACAGATTCTTGATTTCTTGAAATGCTTTGTCTTGTTCGAAAGACCATTGGAAATCGGTATCCTTTCTCAACAATGTTCTGATTGGTTGCGTTACTGTTGCAAGGTTTGGAATGAACTTGCCCAGGTAATTTACAGTTCCCAGAAGTCTTTCTACACCTTTCTTATCTGTTGGCGCTGGCATATCTCTGATGGCCTTCACTTTCTCCTCATCAGGTTTTATTCCTTCTTCTGTGAGCTTGTGGCCAACATACGTGACTTCAGTCACCTTGAATTCACACTTATTCTTGTTTAGTGTGAGATTGATTCCCTCACATCTCTGCAGAACTGACTCTAGACGTTGATCATGCTCCGCCTCAGTTGCTCCATGAACCAATATATCATCGACGTCCGTCTCGACTCCTTCTAAGTCACCGAAATGCTGACTCATTCTTTTCTGGAAAACTTCTTGAGCGGACTTGATCCCGAATGGAGTGCACACATAACAATATCTGCCAAATGGAGTGTTAAAAGTGGTTAGCAGCTGACTTTCAACGTCCAAAGGAATTTGCCAGTAACCATGGTTGGCATCTAATTTAGAGAACCATTTAGCATTTGCCATGCGTGTCATGATGTTCTCAATGGTGGGTAGTTGATAGTGTTCACGCTTAATAGCTTTGTTGAGGTGTTGCGGATCTAGGCAAATACGAAGATTACCATTTGATTTCTCCACAACCACCATCGAACTGACCCAGTCTGTTGGTTTTTCCACTTTGCGAATGACGTTTGCTCTTTCCATTTCATCTAGTTCTGCTCTGACTCTATCACGAAGAGCAGCTGGTATCGTCCTTGGAGCGTTAACCACTGGTGTTACACTTGGATCTTCCTCAATGTGATAGGGTTTTTCCAAGCGACCTAACCCTGTAAATACATTGGCGTATCTCTTTGTTGTTTCCTCTTTCCAATCTTGTGATGACTTGGGCTTTAGAGGAGTTTCCACAGTGTTCATCACCACTTTGATTAAGCCAAGTTCTTGAGATGATTTCAATCCCAGTAATCCTGGTTGTTTAGTATCGACAACGTGAAATGTCATTTTCTTCTTGAAATTGTCTTTCGATTGTACCGCTAACTGAATTGTTCCCAATACAGCTAAGTCGTCCCCAGAATAACTGACTAATTTGCTGCTGCAGGTGTTCAATCTTGGTTTTGATCCCATTATCTTGCCTAGCTGTTGTGCTGGTAGTATGTTGACTTGGGATCCTGTGTCAACTTTGAGTCGTGTGGCTTTTCCATTTATGGTGGTCCTCACAAACCATTCATCATTCTGGACCTCAGTTGTAACCGCTCCTACGAAGAGTGTTTCTTCTTGGTCTGAGTTTTCTTGATGTTCCAAATGATGGATTTTCTTGTTTGATCTACACATACTTTTGAAGTGATTGGGCTTTTGGCAATTATGACAAGTTTTCCCAGTGTCCACACTCCTTTTTGCCATGCTTTGCTCCACAATTTCTGCAGTCGAATACGATAGTCTCATTAGGCTTTTCTAGTCGACTTGGTTTTTTCCATTGCTATTGGTTATGGGTTTTCTTTTGGTTTCTCTTGCCATTGTTGATTCCATGGACCATTGATTCATTTTGCATATCTTTTAAATTCCTATCCGTGGTTTCAGCAGCTCTCACTAGTTCCCATGCCTTTTCAAGAGTTAAGTTTGGTTCTCTGAGAAGTCTTCCTCTTGTCCTTTGTTTGTTGACTCCCAGCACAATTCGGTCCTTTATGAGAGAGTTTTTTAGAACTCCAAACTCGCACGTTTCACAAAGTTTCTTTAATGTGGTCACATATTGGTCTATTGTTTCATTGTTCTCTTGAGCTCTTGTGAAGAAAACATATCTTTCATAGCTAACATTTTTCTTCGGTTCGCAATATTCATCGAATTTCTCGATTACTTTGTCGATCTTCTTATCGTCGCCTTCCTCTTCCCAGATAAGGGTATCATACACGTCTAAAGCTTCGTTTCCCACGACCGTAAGAAATGTAGCTACTCGGGTTTCTCTATTTTTCTCGTTTATTCCCGTCGCAATTTCGTAATTCAGATATTTCTGTTTAAATTTCTTCCAATTGACCGATATATTCCCACTGTTTAACTCTAGTGGTTTTGGCGGCGGCAAACCTTGATTCATTGCCATTTTAGGTTGTGTCTGTACTGTATTTTCTTCGACTGGATTTGACTTTTAACTTCGATGTCCAATCTTTTCGCAACTTCTCACTTGTTTTGGTAACAAGTTTGCTTAGTGCGAAGTTGAATATACAGGCCTACCTTTTACACCTGACACCATGTTATGTTCCTTGTATATCTCAAGGATTGATAAGGATTCAAATACAAACACAACTGTAAAATTGCTATTAGTTTAATGGCTTCCTAAGAGAGAGACCATACATCAATGAATAAATTAGATACTCGAGCCTGCGTGATCAGGTATAACCGCTGATCATTACACATCTGTCATCAATTCCATTACTCTTATATATTTGATTAGGCTCTCCCACCCGCGCTGCACTGCTTCCTTTTCCATATTGGTTGAGGTTAACCCAACATGCCTCGCATCTACAATTGTAATGTCTATGATGTAGTTGGTATTGACTCCAACCATGAACTAGCAGAGATTTTTGGTATTAAAACTTGGCGAGTCACACTGTCCATCACCACCAACAACGATATCTTGCCCAACAAATTATTTAACCAGTTCTTCCCTCGTCCAAGTCCACCACTCACTTATTTCAAGAATCAGGTATAACCGCTGATATCTATAATACGTGGACTTCGACAGAAATGCCAAACCATAAAAACTTGCCATACGCTCAATTTTGGCAAAATTGTTTCCAGATAGCAATAACGAGGCAGCTGCTTGTAGACTGTTGACATAAACTCCTTCACTAAGTTCATCTGGGAAACAAAATCTGTGTTTGTGACCAGATGAGCATGAGGAATTGACAACTAAAGTTGTGCAAACTAAATGATAACTGATTGTAGGAGTATTAACACAACCAAATGTTCGACAGCGAGCTTCGAATATCTGAAGTAGCAAGGCAAGGGAGCAGACAAATTTGCTTTCCTTAACCATATTGAATTGTTGATCTCCTCACCCCTGCTCAGTTTACGAAAAGGCCTACATGTGACGGTACTGGTACTGGCAACATGTGGGATTTGTTGTGGGTTGGTTGGTATAATCATTGGAGTGTCATGATCTTCCTGTTGATCATTACCACAAGACTCAATGGAACTGTTTGCAAAACATGAAACAAATTACCTATTAACTTATTAACAAGTACAATACAGGTAGCCTGGCATTAGACAAAGTAAAAGAATAAAGTTGCATTGGGCGCATTAAAGTGCATTGCGGCTTAATGGATTAGAATGAATTATACACTATACATGCATGTGTGGGAATACCAAAAATGTTGCCTGCTGTTGGGAGGATACAATATTATGTGCCAGCATAAAACCCATCTTTGTTCATTTGACATATCAAGTACATTGGCAATATTTGAGGTAGAGTACATCAAAAAAGGAAAATAAAGAGCCATTCTGATAACATACAGTATTTAAAATTCTGGATATAAACAATATATACATAACTCACTAAATTTCCTCTTCTTATCTGTCATCATCTGAATTGTCCTCCAGATCCATTGTCGAGTCTGTTGAACTATATATATGTAGATGATACAAGGTATAAGAATATGGACAATGTTCTTACAGAGTATCTACAAGTACACATGCCATTATTTTCTCTGCCAATACAGTAATCGAAACTCCCACCCCACGAGCTACATCCCAAGCATCGACACGGTGCCAACTGGTGCTATGCGAAGTAGGGACCAGACCCAGTTCCTAACCTATGCCGCCACAATTGAAAATTAGCAAAGGGACAAGACCCAGATGCTAAGCTATGCCGCCCCGATTATGTTCTCTCCGCAGAGTAATACCCCGTTGGCTATATGTAGGCTAATGAGGGATGAGCCTGCTTGTCACTCTCTATATCCGTTCCTTTGAGGGCGTAGGTCGTGCCCAGGCTGTGCGCGGTTCCTATGATATTAACCTTGGTTACTATGTAACCTCATCATCCGGTACATAAATAACACGCTTCCGACTCGCAAAAACCTGTTAAAATGGGGAATATCTTCTACATCTGAATGCTCGTTCTGTTTGGCACCCGAAACTTTACTTCACGTCGTCGCTGGATGCAAGACCTACCTAACTGAGGGACGTTTTACCTGGCGACATGATTCTGTTCTAAACTTTATTGCATCCACAATTAAATCCGTAGAACATGCTAACCTTTATGTTGACCTTCCAGGCTATATCAGTCCATCTGTTCTCACTGGAGATAGATTACGCCCTGATCTTTTGATAACTATTGAAAACAAATGTATTTACATACTCGAACTTACTGTCGGATATGAATCTAATCTTCTAACTAATGCAACCCGTAAAAGACAAAAATATCAGGAACTGATTAAGGAACATCACCTGAAACCATACTTCATGTCATCGCAGGATGTAAGACATATTTGGATGAAGGCCGATTTACATGGCGACATGATTCAGTTTTAAATTCCCTCGCATCCACCCTTACGGCTGTACAGAATTCTAGACTTTACGTGGATCTACCTGGATTAATGAACCCATCTGTTCCCATCGGTGATAGCTTGCGACCTGACCTTCTTCTACACATTGAAAAAAAGTTTATATATTCTCGAGCTTACTGTCGGATTTGAGTCGAATCTCCAAATCAAATGCAACGCCAACCGCAAACGTCAAAAGTACCTTGAGCTAACTTAAAGAGCAGGAAACCCAACATGAGAAAGTCAAGTTTGTCAACTTATCTTTAAGTACTCTTGGAGTGTTCAGTCGGTGATCAGAAAACTTGGATCAAATACTTAATAGTCTCAACTTTGATGCCCAATATAACAAATACATAAACATCTTACTATATATTTTGTAAACGTAACAAGGAGTGGGATAACCCAAAACTAATGACAATATAATCTTTCTAGTTAATAATTATTATACTATAGCGTCAGTTCAAGTAGACATTGATAAGCTATCTGTTAAGCGAGGTTATGCGCCACAATGAGCTGAGAGATCTGGAAGCGGAACTCCTCAATATTGTTTGTAGTGATGTCCAAGTCGAGCCTGTCCTACAATATATTTCGGGAGAGCAACTTAATGATGGTTTCAACAGAGCACTTGATGCTAGACTCGACATTCGTGCGCGTGGTTTCTGGGAACGTCAACGATCAGCCTTTTTTGATGTTAGGGTTTGTCACCCCAATGCTGATTCGTATAAGAACCTGGAGCTACGCCAAGTCTACCAGATACATGAAAACGAGAAGAAGCGCCTCTATGCACGGAGAGTCCTCGAAGTAGAGCAAGGAACATTTACGCCACTCGTATTCACCACCACAGGCGGTATGGGCAAAGAGTGTATGAGATACCATAGTCGATTGGCAGAGCTGGTAGCCATAAAGAAAGGCGAAGAGTATGCGACAACTATGAGTTGGATAAGAGCTAGAACTTCTTTCGCTTTATTGAGATCGGCACTTACCTGCCTGAGGGGTTCAAGGGCAAGGAAAATCAAGTACGACATCAGGAACATTGATTTTAGTATTGAGAACGCCGAGAGCGCTACCTCTCAAACATTTTAAACTGTATAAATGATTTTAGTTATTTTAGGTATATTGTACACAGTTTGCTTACAAAGTTTTAAAAATACTGTACAGATCAACAAACACTAAGATACTTACCTTTAGGATATATTATTTATTAGTTATTAATTAAATTATTATTATTGTATATGTTGAAATATTGAATAAAGTTTCCATTATCATTATTATTATTATTATTATTATTATTATTATTATTTATATTATTAAATTAGGGTAAATATTATTTCCTGAGGGTAAATATTACATAGAAACATTTTTACCTAATATGGTATTCTACCAAATGGCTCTCTATATATAGGATAGGTTAAATATCTTAAGATCTATTTACAATATTTACAAAACACTAATTATATAATATTAATTATAGACTGCACAAAGGACACTACACAATATACACGTACACCAACATTAAACATGCATATTAGATAATACTATTTCTTTTATAAATGTTTGAAAATGAAGAGAAGTTTCAATACTTGTAACAGATGCATTTAACGATATTTTTACAAGAAGGACAGGAAAATTGCTCTAAGTGATCAACCTCATAATTTATCGAATAATCAAATTAAAATAATAATTTTCCATAATTGATACACACATTGGTATGCCCTAGATACTAGTGACTTAAGTTTAACTCTCCTCCTGTATACAGTCTCTCAACAGAATATTAATTAGAAATAGACAAACGAGTTCCAATGAACGACTTAGCGATCAAAATGCTGACTTAGCAGTTATTTAAAATTTGATCAACGCTATAACAAGTGACTGAAAGTATTCGACGTATTAGAATTATTTTATCGTATCATGTTGGTTTATCTGATGGTATTGTAAAATGTTGAAATTTCTAAATTTTTTCTTTCTCATAAGTACAGTCAACTCTCGTAATAGCGGATACCCTGGGGACCGTCATTTAGTGTCCGTAATAGCAAGACGGGTTGCGATGAAAATATCCCAATTTTAAGTTGTAAAATGTCACTACAATGTATTCTCCTTTTTGTTAATAATGTCCAGTTTATTTCAACTTCTAGTTGAGGTTTACTGTGATACATGAGTGCAAAGTACAAGTCAAAGTAAAATGCCTCGAAAGTAGTGTAAATAAAGCGGGAAAAGATCGGAACATTCTATATTTTTCTGTTTGTCAGTTTTGTCGACAGAAATGATGACGCACGTAGACTTCAATGTCACTGTCATTCACTTTCATATTGTGTCCAGAGAAAAATACGTCTAAGGTGTCCGTTGTAACGACAGTAGAACAATAAAAAGGTTTGTTGGGGACAACATGAAGTGTTCGCGAGACCGAGAGTTATTTCAACACATGAAGTGCCCGCAATGCCGTAATAGCGAAAGTCCGTAATAGCGAAAGTCCGTAATAGCGAGAGTTATTTCAATACATTTCTTAGTAGTTTCGGCCGGGGATTTACAAACTGTCCTTAATAGCGGGGTGTCCCTAATAGTGGGGTGTTCGCAAAGCGAGAGTTGACTGTATATATTACGTATCGACATATTTCGTCGAATTCCCCTACTTGTAGACACTTTTCACATGGGCCACTTTGAATGCTTCAAATGGCATGCTTTTCTATCACTTTATTTAAGAATTAAAAAACGAGTCGCGTGCCGTTATGGTGTAATAATGCACGAGGGGTGAATGTTGGGAGAATACGAGAGAAGCTTGTAAAACACGAGGCGTAGCCGAGTGTTTTACACGCTTCTCGAGTATTCTCCAAACATTCCCCCGAGTGCATTATTACACCATAACAGCACAAGACGAGTTTTTTAATTCTTTTATATTATACGTGGTATATAAGCACAGTAAACAATTTTGTTCAAAGATCAATATTGATATTCTCCTAACATGTAATCACTGACGTCACTCGCAGTAATTATACTTCGAAATATTGTCGGAAAATGGTGAGCTTGGCCCCCCCTAAAACAAGAGACCCACGGCGCCCCTGATTGACAATTCCGAAGAAAATTTAACAAGCGGGGACGAAGTGAGAAAAATGAAAACGCTGGCCGTGCTTTATTGCGTCATAAAGCACGCACATTAGCCAATCAAATTGCTCGTTAGATGCTACTTATAATATAAAAAATAATCAATAGTTTCTCAAAGTGTGAAACGAAATTCAAGGCCTATTAGGCCATTTTCGCAACAAGATCATTCCCCTATTTGTATGAATTATAAAATAAATATGGAATTTTCTACTTGAATTGTGCCTCATTTTAGCAAAAAATGCATAAATAGAGTTAGAAGTAGGTAATTGTATAATCGACTTTTGAATGATTGAAAAAAGTTACTTCTCAGTATTGTCGTTTAGGGCCGATATAAGAATGAATATAAGGATGAATCCGAGGACGAACCCGCGGCTATTTCTACACTGGTCACATGTTTAAAGGCTATATTAATGTTCTGTACGGTAAAATCGATTATGCCATTATTTAGCTGTAATCCCTTGGAAAGTGCATGCGATATAATTCTATACGATGGTACTTTAGATTCGAAGCTAATGTATGCAGGATTTTACGTTCAAAGCTCTAATTCAATTAAAAGCTTTATAGTCTAAGATATTCACCGTTTTTATTGTGACCTGAATATTGGCTTGGTACCCTAAGATATTAGGGAACACTAATATCTGCAATACTGCAACTTGAAAAAATCAAATGACTGAATTTATCGCAACTCATTTCCGAATAGAAACGTTCAATAAACTGTTATAATCGTGTTATAATTTATCTAGCCAATTTCTGGCAAGTACAACTACACAATATGTATCTGATGTATGATGTATCCTGTACCCAACCAAAAGCCTAACATGCCTAATCCAAAGGTCTCACAGGACATATACGTGAAGTAGGATCATATTATTGTGAGAAATATGATAAATTACAATTATAAAATACACTTTTGACCCAATTAAGACCACTATTTCACAGCAAGGGTCACTGTGATTCTGAATCCAAATCTGTTGCTACCTTTACAATGGTAACTAAGTATCGAATAGTAAATTAAGAAATTATGTCCAATAGAGCCACTGAAATGAGAAATACAAGCAAAAGGCACGTCGCACAAATGTTCCTGACTTTGAAGTGCGACGTAAGCAACCATCCTAGGAAAATTTCTACATGAAATTCACGTTAACTTAGCCAGACTGTAATTTATATAAACATATTTATCACAATACTTACTAACGTCAAGTTATGAAATCTTCTAGTTCCCAGACTATCGATATTTCAAGTAAAATTTGAAAAGGCTTCTTTAATTTCGTGATGCCGTAATTATCCTCAACGAATTGCGTCCAACAAGGCAGTAGAACAGCGATTACAACAGTGGAATAGCGATTTTCTACTGGCAGTGATTAAAGGAGCAGTCTTACCGTCTGCGCATCTTTTTTGCGCATGAGAAACAATAGTCGGGAATTGTCGGAAACGCTCGTTCGCTATAATCCGCCATTGTTTTGAAGCTTTGTAATGATTCTGAGGTAAGTCAAAATATGCATATTTTATATATTTTTTGTAAGGTAATACGGATCGAATTGAACAACATGATATCTTGATTTACATGGGCAAATCGTTGTGATTGCAAGAGTTCTTGCAGCGTAAAAATGAAGGAAAATGGAACCCGATGTGTCCGTGCAAGGGTAGAAATATGGCGTGTTCGGCGGAATGTGGTTGTGGTACACGTGCAAAACCTCTCCAAAATAAGATTTTGGTACAGGGAACGGCCGATAAACCAGAAAGAGAACGCGAAAGCCGGGGAAGACGAAAAACAGCAGGGATGCAAGATAAGGTTTTCGCCTTACCCACGCGCCAACAGAGTCGGAGGAAATACAAAGGGAGAAGGAACACGAAAAGGTAAATGTAACGCTTTTAATGTTGTACTTTAAAATAATTAGTTTTTGTATAAATAACTATTGATGATTTGATATCCTAACAAGTCTCCTATTGCATATACAGTACTTCGTCACGGTCAGTCTATATATTGTCATTCATAACAACTTGTACCATGCATTGTATTTATTTTAGAAATTTAAAGCTACACTGGACGCTAGTATGGTGAAAAAGCTAGCTATTTGAAGTCTTCGTCGAGGTAGTGGTAGTATGGACTATATCGATACATTACTGATCATGGGGGATCACCTCGATGAAAATAAGGAGGATGACAGGTTAGGTGAATCCATTGAACCCAGGTATAGACCCTACTCAGAGTCCTTCCCACTCTCAATCATAGAACCCAAATCCAACACAAAATACCATACCTGCATCTGTGCCAGATTAGTGCAAATGCGGAAAATGCAGACCAATGGCGCAAGAAGTCGAGAATAAATGCTGTATTAAAGCAAAATAAATGTATAACCCAAACTTCTCGTTTCGCCAAATTATGCCTTGATCCAGATGTGTTGGAGCTTTGTATCCGCAATACAAGTGATATTCGAAATGACAGAGAGGACGACAGCACAAGGGCTTTCCGTAAAGCTGCATAAAGACAGTTTATTCTTGCACGCTATGGCTATCTAGGGAAAGGGAATAGACCTGCGTGGTTTCAAAGATTAGAGAACGGTACCCATCAGTTACTGGTGTTTACATGGGGTATAGGGACCATTAATTTTTATTTTTATTTAAATGTAAATAGAGTATGAACATTATTTAGGTAAAACATACGGTTCATTGGATAGTGATTTTGTTATCTGTGTTGTTACTGTAAGACAGTTTTAAAGCTTGCAATTTCAATTTGTTCTATATTTGTTAAATCTACTTCTATTGTTCTCATCATTATACTGTTTTATTTTGAGGATTTGTCACTGCTCTTGCTTTGGACAATTTCCTTTGTTGGAGTTGGTGGAATGTGGGCTATGGTTGAGGAGATAAGGGCAGGGTTGCTATCATTCAACGAACCATTCTTGTGACACTGTCGACATCCTCTATTCTTCTGCCCTTTGGATGTGAGTACTGGGATGATTCATAATCCTTTTCAACTTTAACAATTTTCACATCCCACTGCCTGGTTCTTGCATTATACTTGATTGATTCGCTTTTCCCCCGACTTGGTCTTTGCTTGGGGAAGATCAACATGGTAATTCCAGTCGATTGCTGTTAGCTGTTTCCTGACTTTATATGCATTGTATCAAAAATTGAATTAGGATTTAATTAAGGATTTTTAGAACAGCCTTGAATATTCAGTGATGTAAAAATATTATGCTAGGAATACACAGAACACAAAATGACATACAGCAACATACGCAACCGTGCATGCACCAACCTGAAAGGCATTCGCTTTGGTTTGTAGACCAATCTAAGACTGTTGGCCCATTCGATGCTACCAGTGTGCCTTCAAAAATGAAATATCATATATTTTCGTAATTGCTTCAGATTAACCCGTTAAAAGGCAATGGTGGCCTGGCCACCTTGGATTTTATTCTAGCCAATATAATTATATCAGAAGATTCACCCAGATGAACAGCCATGCATTAAGCATTCGGGCTTCCATTTCCTAACAGGTTATTTTTTATTTACCCAAATTCTTAATGGTATAAACCATTATTTACCTGAATCGTGTATAATAGGGGAAGTTGGCAAACAATTCTAGGTTGACAATTACTTTCTGCAGTTCAATGAAGTCCTTATCGCGACGGTCAAACCACTGCAGAGTTTCATCGTGATCACCGATCACCATCCTCATGATCGCATTCATCTCCTAGCCATTTGTGCTCATTGCACACATGATGCAATAATGCAATCCACTTATCCTAAAGAAATGACACATTGAGAACTATTACGCTACTTAATTTAAATAATTTAAGTAAACTCAGCATTATGGGAAAGATTTAAAACATGTACCAACATTAGTTGCCATCAATAAGAGGATGATCGTCATGGTATGAAAATACTGCTTTTGATAGACGCAATGTCAAGGGTGCTTTGATTGGTCTATGCAATGATTGACTATTTATAGTATAGTACAAATAAAACTTGAGAAACAAAATACCTTCATAACTTTCAAAGCTTCCATGTCAGAAGTTGTCTCATCCTTCCTGCACACACTGGCACAGTACCAAATATGACGAACAATGTGGGATGACCAGTCTTTTATTTTGCTCATAGCTTTTGGCTTACCAAACTTTAGGACCATGAAAACAAGAAAACAAACATATTAGATCAGCTTTTGTATCCCTTTTAATTAGTTAATAATCTGACATTTAAATTGTTCAATTCTGTTAGTTTTTAGTATTCTTTTGCATATTTTCTATGAGAATTAAACTTATGTCTTTGAAATATATTAAAAATATAGAAACAACTGACATCATAATTGAAATTGAAAGAAATTAATAGTCCAAGCATGATGCCAATGGAGAAAAATTTGACTCAAATAACTAAGTGTGTAATTACAGTACCATTTGTCAAAATTTTTTATAACTTGAGAACAGCATGCACACATGAAATGAATAGAACAGAAGGTCACACACCTTTGCTAGACACTTCTTGATATGCACAATGTTATAGAAGTTGGTTTCTGAAATTGAAATAAATTATATTAAATATAGTCCCCGAGCCGACGCGAAGCGCCGTGCGAGGGTACTAATTCCGCTCGGATATTTACGCCCGGGTATGTGAAAACATTGTGGAATGCAAAATCGTCCGCCATTTTTTTTGTCATGGACAGGACTGGACCTTTTCGCAAGTTATGCGCATGCGCAAGTTAAAACCGAGAGAAAACTGGTAACAAGCAACATCATGATTGGCTAAGACAACGATTTTGTTTTTATATGTATACGTCAGAAAAATAACTGCCATCTTGGCATTTTATTTTTTTTATTGATATGAAAACTTTTTTCAAATCGGGACATATTAATTCAGACAAATATTAAGTCTCCAAAACAAGATAAATTTAAGGACTTTCACTTACGAAATTCAATAGGAAAATAAATCAGTCGAAAGGCCGAGAAAGGAGAGGATTTTCGAGTTTTAAAGCGTTTTAAACGGGTAAGTGTTTATTTTGCATGCTTGCTTTTGCAGTTTTGCCGTCAATTGGCATGCACTACAGTTTGTGGTTTTGAAAATGCGTAGTTCATCCTGTGGTCAATAACAACATTGACTAATCTTTAAAATTGTTTTAGTATTAATTCAAATGCGTTGTATAGAATAAGAAATAACATATTTTATCTAAAAAAGTTCATAGTATAAAAATGCTGTTAAAAAACAGTTGAAGTTTTATGACAATTTCGAAACGTTTTGTGGGATGTCTGAGGACTCTAAGATTGAATTTTACAGTAAATCAAAGCTAAAAGAGTACAAAATAACATACCTACTTTTTATTGTTGGGCAATTCGTAATTTTATAGCTAAAAGTAAAAATCACTATTTTACCAGTTTCTACAGAAAAGAAAAGAAATATACAGTATTAGAGTGTTCGCTTGCGTGTTACCATGGTTACAGTAATCGATTTAGTACTTCATGTTACAATAACTTTTGGGGTGTTTGGGAGAATAATTGTTTTGCTGTAATGGCGATTGGCGAGGGGATTCTGCATGAATTTATTTCTAGTATGATTTTAATTAAGACACAATGGTCTCCCCTTGACAAGTAAACCCTCTGGCCTTATAAAGAGGACGCATCAAAGTGTATTGTGTCTTAATTGGTTAACAAGATACTTGGCAGATTGTTTGTTAACCCATTAACTGCATGCAAGGCTATCCCCTCAACAGAATCAAAGGATAAATTTGGTCGCATTGCAATGGAATAATCACAGTTATAAGTTATAAGTACAGTACATACCAAGTAATGCTTTAACAGAAGTGGATGCATCTGTCATCAATTCCATCACTTTTATATATTTGATTAGCCTCTCCCACTCGCGCTGCACTGCTTCCTTTTCCATATTGGTTGAGGTTAACCCAACATGCCTCGCATCTACAATTGTAATGTCTATGATGTAGTTGGTATTGACTTCAACCATGAAATAGCAGAGATTTTTGGCATTAAAACTTGGCGAGTCACACTGTCCATCACCACCAACAACGATATCTTGCCCAACAAATTCTTTAACCAGTTCTTCCCTCGTCCAGGTCCACCACTCACTTATTTCAAGAATCAGGTATAACCGCTGATATCTATAATACGTGGACTTCGACAGAAACGCCAAACCATAAAAACTTGCCATAAGCTCAATTTTGGCAAAATTGTTTCCAGATAGCAATAACGAGGCAGCTGCTTGTAGACTGTTGACATAAACTCCTTCACTAAGTTCATCTGGGAAACAATATCTGTGTTTGTGACCAGATGAGCATATGCATGAGGAATTGACAACTAAAGTTGTGGAAACAAAATAATAACTGATTGTAGGAGTATTAACACAACCAGATGTTTGACAGCGAGCTTCGAATATCTGAAGTAGCAGGGCAAGGGAGCGACAAATTTGCTTTCCTTAACCATATTGAATTGTTGATCTCCTCACCACTGTTCAGTTTACGATGAGGCCCACATGTGACGGTACTGGTACTGGCAACATGTGGGATTTGTTGTGGGTTGGTTGGTATAATCATTGGAGTGTCATGATCTTCCTGTTGATCATTACCACAAGACTCAATGGAACTGTTTGCAAAACATGAAACAAATTACCTATTAAATTATTAACAAGTACAATAGCCTGGCATTAGACAAAGTAAAAGAATAAAGTTGCATTGGGCGCATTAAAGTGCATTGCGGCTTAATGGATTAGAATGAATTATATGCATGTGTGGGAATACCAAAAATTAATGTTGCCTGGTGTTGGGACGATACAATATGTGCCAGCAAAAAACCCATCTTTGTTCATTTGACATATGGCATATCAAGTACATTGGCAATATTTGAGGTAGAGTACATCAAAAAAGGAAAATAAAGAGCCATTCTGATAACCTACAGTATTTAAAATTCTGGATATAAACAATATATACATAACTCACTAAATTTCCTCTTCTTATCTGTCATCATCTGAATTGTCCTCCAGATCCATTGTCGAGTCTGTTGAACTAAATATATGTAGATGATACAAGGTATAAGAATATGGACAATGTTCTTACAGAGTATCTACAAGTACACATGCCATTATTTTCTCTGCCAATACAGTGTAGACATGTAAATAGACTAGAGTACATAAGCTCTGTGATATATATGACCATCAAACACTGATCTGAAAACAAGGACTGGATAATGCATCTCCATGCATAAATGAAGCCAATGACGGCCATATCGGTGTGATCGACCACAACAAATCTAATGTGGTGTTTTGGACATGTTTAAAGAGGTTCTAACATGTTCTAGTTATTGGTGGGAAAGGAAAAATATTGTCTCGATAAGAATTTGTCATCGGTGGCCTCTCTTTCTTCCTAAATTTGTCGGTGAATAACTAATGAGCGCACACCGATGTGGCCGCCATAAGCCTCATTATGTGGTGTTTAAAACGTTCTAAAACTCATTGGAAGAGATGTTGGAAGCTATATTTTTCACGTTGCATAGAAAAATATATTTGCTTCATAACATAACTAATTTAAACCGCTAACGATTTGACTAGTCAAGAATTTGACAGATTTAAAAATCTGATCTCATTAAAAATATTCTGGCTTCAAAATTGGCTCATTGAATTCAATAGGATGCACTATCCATTTCTAGTTTCAGATCAGTGCCATTAAATGCATAATATAGTAATTACACTTTGGCAATTTTGACAAATTTCAATATAGCTCTATCCCTCGTGCTGTATATATGCTAGCATCATGAGCTGGTGTATACAAACAAGCAAAACATTGGGAATATACCAGTAGCAATGGCAATGATTGTCGCTGCACAACAAACTGTTTTCATTCAATGAACTAGCTTAAATTGGACCATTTATATGTTTATCTTACATATTATCTTCTGAATCATTTTCTCCCAGTTCTCTATCAGTATTTAAATCTGCAATGGCAGTCTGGGAAAGGTCTTGCTGGCTACAGAAGGAACATTTAATAAACGTTGGTGTCAATGTATCACTGACTGTATTTTTAGGTATTTATAAAACGGCTAAATAAGGTGAATTATTATATTATAATCTTAAACTGTACCTGTCTTCTTGCTCAACGCTGCCATTATCAGTAGTTTCGTCCTCATCATCAGTAAATAATGATGCATTCATGTTTGTGGATTAGGCTGTTGCGGTATTGAAAAAAACCCGAATACCGATACCGGAAAAAAATACCGATATATTGATATTTTTTGCGGTTGTATATTGCTTGATTCTAAGCAATATTGTCTGTTTCCAAATCAGGCCAAATAGCCGCGATATAATAAGAGAGATGTAAACAAGATTGTATGAATAGAAAATAATTTATTATTTTAACTCCTCCCCTGATATTTTCAAGGTCTGTGCCTTGATAAACACACAATTGTTTACAGTATATAGCAATATATAAATACCTCTTGTGGGGTGATATATCACCCTCCAAACTGCTAACCATTCCTTCATGCTTTTCAGCCTGTTCTACTTCCATATAAATATTTTCTCCTTTAATTTGTCAACAATTGGAGATGTTGAGGGCAAAGTCAGAGGCACACGTTTATCTCTCTTACAAGGTGTAGAGGTTTCCACGTGGCCTAAATAAGTCAATCGCGATTTATTCATTGATATTGGACGCCATGCTATTGGCTATAGTAAATAATGAATCAAGTCTATGTAAATTGTTATAGGCTTGCCTTGCATATTTGCGTTTTCTGATCGTATTTTCTCTTCTTGTGGCCTCGGAATATCAACATCTGACCTATAAGTTATGTAATTCATATCCTCTAAAAAAAGTCTAAAGTCAGCTTTCACTGCCGTTGATACTTCAGTAAAAGAGTTTATTATAGGCTACCATGTATGCTGAAGGAGAAGTCTGATGAAAGGTTCAGTAAACGTTGGTTCAAGACCTGCGAGAAATGGAAGAATATCTCAGAAACTGAACATCAATTTGTATTTGATTTCGGCTGCTTCCTTCCTCCACCATTGTTCGACTACTTCTTGGTTCACATATATCATCACAGTTGCAAAACGAAGGGAATGAAGCCTATTCTGCAAAGACGGGGAGGAATATTCTCGTTTTCGAACAAATTCTTGTTCTGCACTAAGCTGCTGCTAAAAGACTGTCAGATTTGGGTCCATGCCAGGTGTGTTCTTATATTAGGTGGTCTTGTGTTTGCGGTTATGTCGTACTATTGTATATTTTTATTGTATATAGTGGGAATAGTAGTTAAAAGAGGAGTGTTAAATTAGCATAGAAGTTTGAGCACAGAGATTGATTTGATTGTTGAGGTTATATTAAGGATACAAATGCTGAACAAAAAAAAGAATAATTATAGCTCTAAATCTTATCAACTCCACATATATCGAATTGTGAATATCTTATATATAATTATGGGTTTTAGGTGCAAGAAAGGCGAACATTTTCCTCACCTTGCACGTATGGCCCTCCTTGTCCACATGAAGATTGTCCTGGCGCAATATTTAACGCAGATGACCTTCACAGATCTTGCGAATCAAGTTCGTCTGAAAGTGAGAAAAATTCTGAATCTGGTGACGATGATGCAGGATCCAGTACGCAAGGTGAAGCAGTTGCAGGTAGTAAATGTGGTGGTCAGACTGAAAGACGTTCCGTGCACGTGATCTCTATAGATCCTGAATCGTATCATCCGCCTTATTGGTGTAGGTCAGTCGACTTAAGTGAATTCTTAAATGATTGGAATCCCGAATCGACAGTTCAGGTATTGACATTTCGATTGTTCTGTAAGAAATGTGTATGATATATATATATATATTGGATGGATATACATGTTTTCGTGCGTTCATTATTTAGTTTATGTATTCACTTTTTACACCAATAAAGATCAACCTTTTAGCTGTCAAATGATAACTGTTTTGTATCATTGCAATAAAAAATGGCCAAATACGACACGATTAAATATTGCGGGTGGAAAACGCATTTTTCCACCATTGGGAGATGAGTGCAAAGCTATTGTCTGTCTATTGAAATTATTCTCATTTCAGATTCAAATTTAAGAATTTTAATAAGATGGTGTAAACCATGGGTTATTTATCAACTTTTGGTAAATTTAAAGAAGGTTCAAATCGTGATTTAACAACGAAATTTGGTGGTTTAAACATTTTAAGAAACAGGAAGTTTGTAGACTGAACTGGCAATGCTGAACGTTCCACAAATAGGCAACCATCATTCGGGCAAATGGTTGAAAATTTGAAGAACGTTTAATTGCCAAAGGTGGGAATATGTGATTTCGACTACCTTTTTTTGATCGGATTGTATTAGGCCAATATTGATCGCAGTGATACAAGAAAGGTGTCATTTGACTGCAGATAAAGCCTGATTTTTATTTGTGTGAAAAAGGTAAATCTATAAACTAAATATTATGCGCGCGTTAGCATGTAAAATTTTACTTTGGCCCAGATTTAAGTGAGCCCCAAAAATACTATAAAAGGAACCAAAAACTGGGAAAAGAAGTCCATAGTCATGGACTATAGTCTATGACTATGGTCATAAGTCATAAGTCATAAGTCATAAGTCATTAGTCATAAGTCATAAGTCATAAGTCATAAGTCATAAGTCATAAGTCATAAGTCATAAGTCATAAGTCATAAGTCATAAGTTATAAGTCATAAGTCATAAGTCATAAGTCATAAGTCATAAGTCATAAGTCATAAGTCATTAGTCATTAGTCATAAGTCATAAGTCATTAGTCATAAGTCATAAGATATCGGGGCGCTCCCCGCCCATGCAAAGACAACAGATATGTGGTTTTGAAAATTTCTATTTTTAGCGTAAGTATCAGAGTTAGGGTTAGGGTTAAGGTTGGTTAGAGAAAGGGTTGGAGTTAGATCGAAGGTTAGGGTTAAACGTAGATCAAGTGTTAGAGTTAAATAAATTAGTGTTAGACTTAGAGAGTTAGGGTTAGAGAAAGAGGTAGAGGGAGGAGTGGAATTTATCTTCCTTATTTCAGGATATCATGCCGTATCTTAGGATATCATTTTAGGATATCATACAGTATCTTAAGATATCATACAGTATCTTAGGATATCACTTTAGGATATCATGCAGTATCTTAGGATATCATGCCGTATCTTATAGGATATCATTTTAGGATATCATACAGTATCTTAAGATATCATACAGTATCTTAGGATATCATACAGTATCTTAGGATATCATACAGTATCTTACGATATCATGCCGTATATTCGGATATCATTTTAGGATATCATACAGTATCTTAAGAACCAGATTATCACATGGTAACACAGCCCAGTCCAAAAATACTCATTATCGGTAACGGAACCAGATTATCACATGGTAACGCAAACCAGTCCGAAAATGCTCATTAGCGGTAACGGAACCAGTTTATCATATGGTAACGTTACTTAAACCGCATATTATCTTGTAATATTTAATAGTCAGAGTCAAATTGAATAATAAATTAATTACTCATTAACATCATTTTGTTTTGTATCAATAATTACTTGCGGCACTTTATTCTCGACTATTTAATTGTTTATAACATTCTAATAACCATCGGAACTGACATACAGCACCATTCCATAGTGGACAACGTCGCTAGTATTTAACAGGCAAAACAGAATGTATTTCATTATTACAAGATGGAGCGTCGAGAAATTTCAAAGAGACATCGAGAGAAAAGAAACCAGGAAAGAAAAATGCTGCTGGCACAGAGTTCCGTGACAGGTAACGCGACCATATAACGCATCCTAATGGTAACGCGACTTGGTAACGTGACGCTATTGTGACGTCATATATTTTGCATACTAATTACTTCCGCCGCCAAATGGTAACGTAACCTAAGGTGAAGTATGGTAACGCGACTTGGTAACGTGACGCTATTGTGACGTCAATACATAATTAATTATGTTTATGTACTCTCGCACACTCTCGCACACTCGCAAACTCTCGCACACTCTCGCACACTCTCGCACACTCTCGCACGCTCTCGCACATGACGTCATGGGCGGTGCTTTGTGCACCGCCTGCACCGCCCGCGCCAGAACCCCCACTTTTACCCTACTCAGCTCTGATTCTTCCATTAGTAATTTTTCCTTTTCAAAATTCTTGACATGACCACCCTCACATCCTATTGCCAGGTCCTTGGATTATATTCCTTGCTAACCATATCATCATCTGACTTTGTTATAGCCTAATGTAAAATTTAGGATGGAACATAAGAATCAAATATGTGGGTATTTGTATTAAGGCAGACCCAAGTTAGCTCACTTTGCCTAGTAAGTAATCAAGACAGCCCACCAGGACAGTCACAAATATTTATACACAAAGCTGAAAAAGTGAAATTTGTCTTTAGTTGGTAGAGCGAGCTAGCTCGATAACTGCAAAGGCTTGCTTTCCCAAAATCCCCCTCCCCCAACATAACGTAAATCATGACATGTAGTTACTACTTGCTATTTCATAGCCAATTATAAAATAACTGAAGTAAATAGAGCGCGCTGATTGGTCAATACCCATGCAGGATGAGAGAATCATGCACGGGAAATGTTCCCGCGCCTGAAATTTTAAAAATGTCGGGCGATAATAGTTCAACTTTTGACTTTGACAAAGAAAATAATGGCGAAAAAAGTAAACAGAGGTTCGTCTTAAAGTCGGATAAACAAGTTGACGAGTTGGTGGATAGCGTACAAGCAGAAAGCACAAAGCATAAAACAGTATACGCTGTTGTTGACGTTTTTTGGGAGAATTGCAATGTACATCAAATATATTAATAAACTTTTTTTTATATTTATGTGTGGTTATTTTATAAAACAAATACCGCATTGATTTCCGTGCATGATTCTCTGTTTCTTACAGTTGGGATGTTGCTCGACTTTCGTAAAGCTAAAAAAACCTCGCCTATCGGCTCGTTTTTTTTACGCTTTTCGAAAGTCTCGCAACAACCCGCTTGTAAGAAACAGAGAATCATGCACGGAAATCAATACGGTATTCCTTTATTAATATATAAATTACAATAAAAATTTTCTGATATTGAATTGTATTTCTGGTTGGCTTTCGTGTAAACTTGAAGAGACAAAGAAGGTTGGTGGTTTGTTTGTTCAATCCATAGTTTATATATGTCCAATTTTTATCATTTTGTGCTTGTTTTTGATTATAATATAGTAACTGCCGTTAATAGCATATTTAATCCTTCATTTTGCCCTCCGTTTATGCCTCAAACATAGTCAGGGTTAGGTGTGAGCATTTGTGCTGGCTTGTCAAGTCTTTTTAAGAGTTTCTTGAGCTCTTTTATTTTCATTTTCTGCCGGAATTATCGCCACTCTTGACATATATTTGCACTCACTCAGAAATGGCCGCCATCTTGAATCTGTAAACTTGAAAAAGTACGCCTTATTTTTTCAAGTTTGTGTATGCGCAGAAGAGATGCGCAGACGGTGACACTGCTCCTTTAAAACAAACACTGTTAAATATCAATTACAGAATTACCGCCCCTGTTGAAAAGCTTTAGAACGAACACAAAAAGTGACGTAAAAGCGCTGTATTTACGATCAGTTGTTTCAAATGTAAATATCTCCAGACGTGTTCACACTCTGGCAACAGGACACGCATCATTCGATAGCTTATGATCTCCTCTTTAAAATGATATTTATAGTTTGTCCCGGTTCATATTACATATCCAAAATAAATTCGCATACATATTCATAAATTTTTAAAAGATTTTACAATTATTGTTGAAATAAATCGGAAATGCCAGAGCAGGATTTAGAATTTCCTGGCAAGTGTTACACAAAAGTTGTAGCCCATGAAAAAAGGAATATTATTGGAAAGTTTCATTGCATACAAAATGCCGAAATCGTTAAAATTTAATTCCCATCTAGGCAATGACATCACGAGGAATCGATTTCCGGCACTTTCAAGGTGATAGGATGCAAGGTCACTGAGATCTAGCTATCCGAAGTTGTCCGAGCGTGCGCCGATAATACCGGCTTTCGCAACAAATAAAGCATTTTCACGAAACTTGCCATAAAAGGGCTAGATTATGTCCTATGATTATCAAAATTATGGTATTAAACTAAAGGGATTGGAAATCCCCACCGAATGGTGGTACTTACGAGTTTGTGGTGTGTAAATTAAAGGTAAAAAAGCGAAATGAATATTTAATTAGTTTGTATTATTGTTAATTTGTAAACAATACAACTTCAGAGGTGTTTGAAAGGGGATATGTGTTCTTCATAGCATGCACTGAAACGAAGATATGAACCTGACAAATCTTAGGGCGATATCGCCCTAAATACATGGGGCGCGGGTAGCAGAGGACCCCACATTTTCTGCAATCAGAGCTGGAATAGCTTTCGCCCTCTCCCCGAAAAATATGTTTAAATTTCTCATTATTCGCAGAAAAATAACTAGGGAAGAATGGCAAATTTTCACTTTATATGTCGTGTTTTGACCTTAGGAATTGTGTAAAATCTTCCTAGGTCTCACATTTTTCTGTATGTTTATACCCCATTACCCCCTACGAGTCTTGGGCCTTCTGCACTCGCCTTTGGTGCGTCGGAAACGGCTTTTGTTTTGGCCGGCCCCTCTCAAGTTTATGGAGTTTCCTACGCCTCTGACACCAGTAATGGCTGAAGTGACATTACCAGAACACTATAGAGAAACCGAATCTAAACAGTCACAGGAAATGTCATTCTTGTAGTTGAATACGATCTTATCTTATATTCCCTCATTTTGTTTCTTTAGAGAATGCATAACAATTTGCAAACAAAAAGATTAGTATAATTCGTTATTTTTAGATACCTTGAAAATTGACAAGCAATACTTAAAAGATACATGGGTATTTCATTTTCTAATTATGAGAAATATCAGAAAAATAGATACATGCATTGCGTTGACAACGACAATACAGCGTTATCAAATCGCCAAAATATTTACAGGATACGACAAGTTGGTGGAAGCAGAACTGTAGTGTGAACTGGAATAGAATCGAGGAGTGCATTTTTTGCCTCTCCCTTGGTTACGCCACGAGTATTACACTCGATTATTTTAATGAAAGTCAGTCATTGCATGCTTATTGTATTTTAGGTTGTGTCGATGAAGACTGTGTTACGATCGTTTCGAACAAATTGGGTAAAAACTGGAAAGAATTGGGCAGATAATTGAATGTGGAACAGCCAGATATTGATAATATTTCTGTAGAAAATCATGAGCAAAAAGAACAGGGATTCCAAGTAGTTTTGTCTTGGAAAACTCGTCTGGGAAGTGTAGCACGGATGAGTTCGTTGATCAATGCTGTGAAGAAGATTTCGAGGAAGGACTTAGCAGACCAGCTAGTTAAGCATTGTCAGGAAAATCACATCAGTAAGGAATAATTGTAACAATGACGATTAGGTTTGTATTATCATGGTACATTGCAGTAAATTGTATAAAGGAAAAAAAAAGATAAATCGTTACAAACCGCGCATGCAAGCAACAGATTTGGCAGCGAACATCCTCAGGTTTATAGGAATGTATACTTCTGAATACTTTTTATTATTCACCAATCTCAAACTAATAAGTAATTCGCTATCATTGTTTTTTATATAAATTAAACAATTAAAAACCAATATGATAAAGGTCCTAATTGGAAATAAATAATTAGTCCTATTCGAAAGAACTCATCCAATTGGATCGTAAGTCATTCTACAATTTTTGTGGTTAGCTCGTTCGCGAGCTAGATCCGGAGAATGATCCGTAATAGAACTGAGTGAAGTGCAATTTAGTCTGAAAACAAACGTGTGGCTACGACACGAAGTTAAATTTCCATTCTATTTTTTTTGCAAAAACGTTTTGAAATCTAAAATGATTTTGCAAACCGGGAAGAAGTCGACATTTTTTACACGATTGACATACCCGCGATACTCCTCAGCGGTTTGCGTATCTACAAGCGAACTAGCTGAACTTTTATTCAGATTTTAATTTATTTACATGAAAGAAAGTGGCAAAATTAAATATATTTATATACATTGGAAAGATTGAAACAACACCAAAGTAAATCCAAAAATATATTTTAGATTTTATTAGTAAGTTTTGGTGCGGTTATGTGCATTCAAACATCGACACTACGATAGACGATTGAATTCTATAATTTAATCTGATTTGTTTTAGTACTGCGGAGCTTCATTCTAATTGACTCAAAAACATGCGATTTAAGCTCTAAGCGAGCAAAGCTCAAAATAATGCGATTTGGCAGGCTGCTTGTTGGGACCAATTAAAAAGCCAATTCAAAGTGTAATTGACTGCGCATCCTAAATAGCGCGTTCTGGGTCGGGATACAATTGCAGTTAAAACATAACATGCAGCTGCGACTAGAATCACAATCATCATTTCAATACGCTAAAAGTTGCTCGAGGGATAGTTAGTTTTCGCACGGTTGACTCGCTTTTTATTACAAAATATATTCTTTCAGTGCACGTTCCACTGTGCACCATTACACAGAAACAAAATATGCTAGTACAAAAATTACTTACTGATAGCTGTAATGTCGCTTTGTGTAAAACACGAATGATTGAATAGTCGAATACTTTGATATGGATACCCTATTTATTCGTTTAATCACTAACCCGAGTAAGCGCCGCACTTTTTCCCAACAACGCGGCGCTTAGTCGAACCACAGTTAGACGGAATTTCTCGGGCAGAAAACAACTACAGTATATCTCAATCTTTGTTATGCTGCAACTGCAATTTTATCCCGACGTAGAACGCGTCATTTGAATGCGCAGTGAATGCACGCTATGAATTCATTGGCCTATCTGAATATTCCCGAGAGAGAGTGAGCGGAGAACAATACTGCAAAAATCTATTATTTATGCGTATACTTACTACCGTAACTTACCATATAAAAATTGGAACTGTCATTTGTAACAACATAGTAAACCAGTTTGTCTTTCTACATGCATATATTAATAAGAACCTTTTTGCACAAGAAGCATGCTAAAATCCGTATTTTGTACTTAAAATTAATATACAAATGCACTTAAAAAGTACTATTTGCACTTGCCATATTAATGTTGGAACTGTCATATACCAAATTTGTATATTTAAGGAAGAGATGGCTCCTACACATATATTAATAAGAACTATATATAATGTTGAAGTTCTGGAACATCATTTCCATTGTAATTAATATTCGTTCAGCGATAACATACTTGGCCTATAGACGCCCTCAAAATTCTTATTAATCATTATCCATAAATGGTTGCAAAAGTGCTTCATGAGCATAAGGTCTATCATCAATGTCACGACTGATCAACAACAAAACAAACTGTCGAGCATCGACATCTTCAAGCTTGTCTAAATTAACTGGATTTCCGTTTAAGATATTTGTCATACGTTCATACAAAGTAGAACCGAAGGGATGTTCACCTTTCGTTAGAACAAAGAAAGCAACCATACCTGCAGCATGAACATCAGATTTCTTTTTAAACCGACCTTCACCTGCTGTATTCATTGTCTCAATTACTTCAGCAGGCATCCAGCCTTGGGTTCCTTTCGGAGCAGTATGAACTGTGGTTTCGTCTTCCTTTAGAACACGACTTAATCCAAAATCAGACAATTTCATGTAACCTTCCACATCAACCAGGATGTTTGATGGTTTGAGATCTCTATGCAAAATTCCTTGGTCATGAAGAAAATCAAGACCAGTTAAAATTTCTTTGATCATTCTTCGACCATGTTTCCGTAAATATTCAATAGGGTGAGAATGAACATGTTCATGCAATGTTTCCTCACAGAGATCAACAATGAGATACATGAAGGTATTGTCCATAAGGAAATGTCGATAACTCACTATAAATGGTGATTTTTTCGTGTTAATGAGACTCAAGATGTTTTTCTCATTTTCAGCTGCATCTTTGCACGCTTGTATCAACATCCTCTTTATAGCCACTTCACTGCCATCTTCCATGATACCAACATAGACAGACGTGCCCTTAGAACCAGACCCGAGAGAAAACGCTTTGTCCGCGGCAAAGGTCTTTACCGGTGGACCCACCTACAATAGAAACAACAAAAGCACATGCGAGTCAACTGTTCTAATACGGAATCTGTGCGCTATTTGGCAACTGTAAAGACAAAGTGGCATGAACCCTTACAATTAATTAATGAATTGGATTATGTTCTATGAGTCAGGTTGCCACAGGCTTGAGATAATAGGGAGCTTTCACAGTGACTACGAGTACGACTACGAGTACGACTACGAGTACGACTACGAGTACGACTACGAGTACGACTACGAGTACGACTACGAGTACGACTACGAGTACGACTACGAGTACGACTACGAGTACGACTACGAGTACGAGATTCGTCATTTTCACGTGTTGTTTGCATACTCCATTTCGCAAAAGTCGTAGTTGTCGGGCTTTTGAGTACGAGATTTATAAAAAATCTCGTAGTCAAAAGCCGGAAAGCCCGGGACGCTGTAAGAAACGAAGTAGAACGTACATATCCAAATACCCACCGATCAACGCAGACACCCAATCGTAAGCAAAACCAATCACAAAGGAAAAATCCAACCGACCATCGCGATAATCAAACAAAACGACGGACTGACCACCGAAATCGTCCCAATGTAGTCATAGTGGGAGATTCCATGATCAAACATTTAGAGCCGGCGAAGCTCGACAATGGCTTAAGGGTGGAGTAACATTCAGAACTTTTGCAGGAGCCAAAACAGAAGATATGAAGCACTATCTTCAACCTACACTAAAAGCTAAGCCTAGCCACCTTATTGTTCATGTGGGAACTAACGACCTCTATGGGAAATCGCCTGAAGAGATTGCTCACATTATTTCAGAATTGGGAAAAGCCGCGATCGAGCAAGTCCCTGGTCTCAAGCTCAGTATATCTGAAATAATTACAAGATCCGACCTTGAAGACAACGATCAGAAGGTATAACAAGTAAATAGGTTAGTCGAATCGACATGCTATTTACAATCATGGGAATTTATTAAACACTCGAATATTAACAAGAGTCACTTAAATCAAGGAGGGTTGCACCTAAATAGGAGAGGTACCGCAGTACTTGCCCAAAACTTTAAACAATGTATCAGGACCTACGAGCTACATTGACTGATTGAGAACCCCATTCCCAATTTAGATAAAACGTTAAATTCGCCTCATATACAGTCAAACTTTGAATATGATTTTGGTTTGTTTGATAATTTACTTCCTAACAAGTGTGGCTTCAAAATGGCTAATCTTAATATAAATAGCCTGTTAAAACATATAGACGAATTACGAGTATGCATGACTAAACAACAACTAGATATTTTAGCAATTAATGAAACTAAAATGGATTCTGATGTACCCATCGATTTAATTTCCCTGTAGGGCTATACCTGGGTCTCTAAGAATAGGAATCGATCTGGTGGGGGTGTTGGTTTCTACATACGAAATACAATTAACTTTCTGATAAGACCTGACTTGGGTCATGATGATATTGAAGGTCTTACGATAGAAATTCATAAATATAAAACCAAACTTTCTAGTTTCAACGTGGTACAGACCACCTAATTCACCCATTGACTTGCTAATAAAATTCGAAAACATTCTGCGGCTTATTGATATTGAAGAGAAAGAGAGCATTATCCTGGGTGATATAAATTGTGATATTTTACACAAAGATCTAGATCATATGACGAAAGAACTCAATTTCATTACTAATTTATATCAATACAAACAATTGATAGACGAACCTACAAGGGAAACTAAGAGTTCGACATCTTTAATTGACCATTTCTATACCAATAAAAAGGAAAATATTATATTAGCAGGAGTATCCAAGATAACGATTAGTGACCATTGTTTAATATATGGCATTTTGTCATTTCCATCGTTAAAAGGAGCGGAACATATTTTGGAGTTCCATGACTTCAAAAATTTCAATGAAGATAATTTCCAACGCGATATAGCATGGTCCGAAACCCATAACTTGGATTCATACACGGATCCTAACAGAATGTGGTATTGATAAACATGCACCGCTTAAAACCCGTAAAATTGGTAAGAAGCGTACCCCTTGGATTACGAAACAAGTACTTCATAGTAAGCGAAATAAGAAATCCAAAAATGAAAATGATTGGAAAATCTTCAAATCAGCTAGAAATTCTTATAATAAATTAATTAAGTCGTCCATTCGTCATCATTATTGTAGTGTTCACACCTAGTCATAATCACGTGTGTAACACGTGATAGGAACGGGATGACCATGAGGGAACAAGGTTCGTTGGTCTTGTAATTTAGTAATGCAGGAGTGAATTAAACAGCTCAAGATAAAACATCACATTGGCGACGAGGAAATGAGATTTAAGTCCCCACAATAAATTGTAGTGATTGAACAAGAACAATTGCTAAATAAAATCGAGAAAACCCGAAGAAAATGGCAGTAGCTCTACTGCAGTTTGCTGAATTTGATGTTAATTCGGACGGTGAAGTCGGTATTCGTTGGAAAAAATGGCTCACTCGATTTAAAAATCTTCTGTTTGCATTAGATGTAGATAGATAGATAGATAGATTTATTAAGAAAACACTTTGCAGTTTACAATAACTGAATTGCGTGTTATTTTACATCCGTTGATTAATTTAAGTTCTATAATTATATAGAGCAATAATTTACAAGAATTACTATTTTAATTCATATAAGGTTAATAGAAATATTAAACTATAATTTTACTATATACTAATACTATATAATTATATATATATAAATTTAAGTTAAAAATTTATCAAAAAATTAACATCTAAGAAAATTATTTGATGCAGGCCGGAATAAAAGTTTTTAAAAATCTATCTGTTTTTGTCTTTGGGAGTTGAAACTCGGGAGGTTTCCTGAGATCATAGTTCGCAGAGTGACGGTCTGGCAGAAGGGATGATAATTTATGATGTGGATCGTTGATGAGTTGTTTGAAAAGTTTTGAGCAGGCGTTGTATCGACGTTCGCTGAGGAGAATAAGGTTGCACTTTTGCAAACGGACAGAATACGGCATGCCTGGGAAAATTAGTGATGTGACTCTTCTTTGGACTTGCTCAATGGCGTCACTAAGATAGTCATGCAGGCAAGGCAAAATGGAAGACTTCACAACTGTACTCCAGTACAGGCCTTACACAAGTACAGTAAAAATTAATTATTTCTTTGGCGGGCACTTTTGCACGTTTCAGTTGTATGATGAAATATTTTCGTTTGTTAACTTTCTTGATCATTTCCGCAACATGTTTGGTCCATTTCAAATCGTTACTGATTGTCAGTCCCAAAACTTTGGCTTGTTCAACTAATTCAATAATTCCAGAACTTAGGACAACACTGGGGAAAGGGCTTCTAACTCTCGTGAACTGAAACAGCAGTTCTTTACATTTTGGAATTTGAAGTTGGAGTTTATTCTGCACAGTCCAGTCTTCTAATTGATTTACACCTGTTTGGATAGTACTGTGACAGTCTTTTGGTATTACTTCAGCAGCGGTAGTGTCGTAAATGTATTTCCACATTTGGAAATCAGTTAGATTCAAATCGTTTATCATGAGAATAAAGAGCCAAGGACCTAATTTTGTCCTTTGAGGAACTCCGGAAGGAACTTTTCCCCATTCGGAGAAACAATCCCTGGCGAGTTTAACTCGTTGTTCCCTTGAAGTAAAAAAGTCGATAATCCAATTGATAATAGGTAGTGGAATTGAAAGCTTCCGGATTTTGTTAACCAAAATGTTATGATCAATCAGGTCGACGGCTTTTCGGTAATCAAACAAGAGGACACGCACGGATGCGCCCGTTCCGTCAGTCGCTTGGGCGCATGTGTGAATAATGCTGATGAGGGCTAGGGTTGCAGATGATTTAGGGATTCCGCCAAATTGATCCTGATTGACTACCTCCAAAACTGCGTGAGAGACGTATTTTTCGATTACGATGTCTTCAGCTAACTTTGATAAGGCTGGAGTTAGTGAAATAGGTCGAAGATTCTTGTTTATATCACGGATTGGTTTATTTTTCGGGATGGGTATGATGTTAGCTTGTTTCCAAACGCTTGGCAGTTTTTGTTCTAAGTAAGAAGAGTTGAGAATGATAGAGATAGGATTTGATAGAATTTCTGCAAATTCTTTCAGGATCCAATTAGGAATGCCATCTGGGCCTGGTGCTTTAGAACGGTTAAGTAAATTGAGCTTATGATTAATTAACTCAGGTGTGGTTAATGCATTTATTGGAAGGTCTTCGGTCAGTGAAGCAGTTCCCGTGATCGTGTCGCTATGGGCGCAGAAGTCTTGCATAGGCTCGAAGAAGGTGTTGTTGATTAGATTAGCTAAATCTAGTGGTGACAAATGATCTGTGTTTTCTAATTGGAGCTGGGAAGAGAAATCTGTAGGATTAGAAACTGGGGTCATGCCACAGAGGCGTTTCACCTCACGCCACCACTCTTTAGGTTTCAACTGTTTCAAATGTTCTGCTTTGGAGATGTAAAACTTAGCACGACAGGATTTTCTCTCCTTATTTACTTTGTTCCGATATAACTTGAAAGCGATACAGTTTCCAGAGGAAAAGGCGCATTGTCGTTGTTTAATCAAGCGTTCGAGATCTTCAGTAATCCACGGTGGATCGCTACGATGGAAGGTGACTGGTTTTTCAGGCATGATGTAGTTTAAACCTGTAATGATGATTCCGGTGAATAGGTTATTTTTTTCACTATTTGGCTTAGGTATTTGCCAAGCATTTGTTTTCGAGAAGGTCGAGTGTCTCTTTTATAGATTATTTTCTTGGTAGTAGAATTGAGATCTCTTTGCTTTGGGTATAATGTTATGACACAGTGGTCGGAAAGGCCAAATGGTGGGTGGGATGTGGCGGAGTTAGATTCGTAGAAAGAGACGACAATAAAAGACAAAAAGCTCTTTTACTGCACTATGCTGGAGAAAACGTGAATGAAATCTTCGTAACATTACCCAACACCGAGCCTGGAGAAGACGAAAACCGGTTCGAAAAGGCGACTACGGCGCTAACAAACTATTTCACCCCCAAGAAAAACCGAGAGATAGATAGATAGATAGATAGATAGATAGATAGATAGATTTAATAAAATACTTCGCAGCCATAGGCTGCGTATTTTTTTTTACAAGAAAATTTAACTAATTACGAGAATATAAAAGAAGAGTTTATCAAGCCATTATAATGACATTCCATATAAATATTATATATACAAGATGTTTATTACTTTAATATACTATAAAATTTAAAATTATTAAAAATATTAAGTCATTTCAATAGCATTAGATAAATGATTTGCGGCACGAAGCCACAAAAAAACTAGATTGAAAACGATTAGTGTTACATCTAGGAATTTCAAATTTCCTATCGTTTCTTAAATCATAAAAAGAAGTATGTGTAGGTGGCAGTAAACTTCGTAACTTATGATTTTCATCAGCAACTACTGTTTGAAATAAACTAGTGCAAATATTTTCATGGTGAACAGACAGTGACTCCAATCCACAACTAATTAAAGCGTCTTCGTAATTAGTGTTTGGACAGATAATTCGAATAGCTCTTTTTTGTAATCTTTCCAATTCGGAACGCAAGTATTTTGGCAACGAATAGTAAATGACAGGGATACCATAGTCGATAACTGATAGAATTCATGTAACATAAAATAGAACCAGATCATTCCGAGGAATACTGGCCCGTTTGAGTTGGATCAGGTAATAGATTCGTTTGGATACTTTTTTAAATACCTCTTCGATATGTAAATTCCACGTCAGGTTATTATCGAATGACAAGCCCAGAAGTTTAACGGATTTTACGACTCTAATACTTTTATTGTTAATAAGTATCGGGTTAAAATCACGAGGACTTTTGAGAAGGAAATACGGAGCTCCTTACATTTCTCTTCATTCAGCTTCATTTTATTGTTTTGGGACCATTGTGACATCTCATTAGCAATTGTCTGTGCTCTACTCTGTTGGTTTTTGTCAGCTGTTTCCGATACTGTCGTATCATCCACGTATTTCCATAAGTCAGTATCTGTGATAGATAAATCATTTATCAAGATTAAAAAGAGCCATGGACCCAAAATGGTGCCTTGAGGGACGCCCGAAGGTACTGCACTAATCTGAAAAACATCCTTGTGAAAGTTTGACTCTTTGGAATCTGTTACTTAAGAAATCAATAATCCAGTTTATAACACTTCGTGGTAGATCTAACTGAAGTAGCTTATTAAACAAAATTCTATGATCAATTAGATCAAAAGCTTTTTGGTAATCAAATAAAATGATTCTAGTTGTAGAACCGGTACCGTCAAGCCCGGAGGTCCAGTTATGCACCATACTAAGAAGAGCAAAGATCGTCGATGATTTAGGAATTGCTCCATACTGATTGGGGTCAATTTTCTTCAAAACAGCTGGTTTCACATAATCATTAACAACGAAATGCTCTGCAACCTTCGAAATATTAGGTGTTAATGAAATGGGCCTAAGTTCTTTTTTCAGGTCCTGTACTATTTTTACTTTTGGCAGCGGTGAAACATTCGCAAGTTTCCATATTGCAGGTAGGCGTTGTTGTTTGTAGGATGCATTTAGGAGTAAACTAATTGGGAGGGCAAGGATTACAGCATACTCCCGCAAGAGCCAATTGGGCACTTCGTCAGGGCCACCACTTTTACTAGAGTTGAGTTTTTGTAGATGTGACAAAACCCTTTCTTCAGAAACTTCTAAGAATTCTGGGTTTTCCTCTAAGTTAAGTCGATCTAACGGTGAAGATAGTTGATATTCTGATAAGGGCTCAAGAAAGGCTATATTTATTCTGTTTGCTAGTTCTTGTTCCGATATATCTTCAAGACCAGCGATATTTATCAAATTTATTAGGGAGCTATTCATTGATTTCATTCCTCCTAGGCGTTTAATTTCACTCCACCAAGCTTTAGGGTTATCTTTTTCTTTACTGTGAACCTGGGTCGTATAGTATTTTGATTTACACGCTTTTCTCTCACGATTGACAATATTTCGGTAGTATTTAAAGCAGTTGGATTTTGGACCGTAACTGAAAAAGGCTTCTTGTCTTTTTTTTATAAATGTTTTCAATTTATCGGTCATCCAAGGAACATCTGCAGAGATTTTCTTAATCCGTTTAATTGGCATGAGGAGGTCAAGACCAATAGATACAATGTCATAAAAAAAATTCGCCATATCTTCGCAGCTTTGTGATTGAGCAAAAATTTCAGGCCAAAGGATTGATTGTAAAAATCTCCCCATGGCATCTTTCTTACTCTGACGAAGGTCTCGTTTGTATACAAATGTAGGTTTTGCTTTCTTCACAATGTGGGTGGGTGAAACTACAACTGTGTTGTGATCAGATAATCCAATTGGAAGGTCAACAGATTCGTTTAATAATGACTGGGTGGTCTTGTTGGGATGTCCATCAGGGGAGGCATATAAGGGTAGTTTACATGGGGATAAAAAAAGGGTGTCTCATAGTATTTAGGGGACTTTGGGGGGGGGTATGGGGTTTGTCCGTAAAAAGGGGGTGGAAAAAATTGTTGTTGGTGTGGTTGAAGGGACTGTTGTGAAATAGCGTGGAAGAAATCACATTTCGAACCCTTCAGGCAATGACCCTTTTTTCGTAAAAAGGGACATGGAACGTGAGATTTAGGTTTTTTTGTGTATCGGGGGAACCTATCATGGTATGGTGCGGGTATTTCGTTCCTACCGGCGATTTCTGAAGCTGAAACATTATCGGTTCCAGCGTTATTTAGATTTGCCGCGCCAACGTTGTTTTGATCAGATATCTCGATTATACTAATGTCGGGGGCGTTGGGATTAGTCGTTTCATTGATTTCTTTTGTTTGGGCGTGAGTTAAAATATGCATATCGGTGGCAGGTTTGCCATTTCGATTTTTAACTAACTTTCCCCCATTTTCAACTGATTTTTCACCTTTACACTGGCCCATAAACTCAACTATTTGTTCAACAGATTGAGACAAAGTTCGTATAATTTCTCTGTTGATTTCTTGACCCGATTTAAGTTCCTCAATGTCTAAAACAACATCATTAGCTTTATCATTAGCTTTGATAAGTCCCGCTCCTTCGTTTTCAAGCACAATAATCGGATCGTCGCTTAGTCTACTTTGGGAGTGGATTATATCGCTGTCTATCTGAGTCATTACGGATTTAGTTTAATTCAAGCAATTGTTGTGTGCGTCGACATTTGCATCCTTTTGTTTAGAGCAATACTCATAGGGCTGATGAGAATCTTGATATAAAATTTTCAGAGTAGTTGTAAGGCTAGCTTTTTCATTCTCGAGATCCTTTACTTTATAATTCAAATCAGATAAAGCATATTTAGCTATGTGAAGACTATCTTTCAAGGCATTGTTTTCTTCCTTAAGTTTCGTATTTTCTTGCCGTAATCTATTTACGCATTCAAGCCCGTTATTTGAACAGTAATTCTTTAAATTATTCATATCGTTAACAACTGTTAAAATTTTATCCATAAATTTAGACTCAAAATACTTGATTTCGGTCTCAATTTTATCAATTCTATCAGTCGTATTAGTAGGCATGGGTGCAGTTTGATCAATTGCTTCGCTCATACCTGCAACTTCTTCACCCAGACTAGTACAGCCAATGTGTATGCCTTCATCAGCGTCGGCTTGCCCACTCAGACCAGAACAACCATTGAGCTTGCCTTCATCAGCGTCAATTAGTTCAGAGGTTTCATCCTGACAATCAGCAGCTTTTCCTGATATAGACGTCAACATTTTAGTAAGGTCTATTGTGACACTAGGATCTCCAATCACCGTTATCCATTTAGCAGACTTTCCATGCCATTTTAGACTTAAATTATCACTAGTGAATAGTTTGACTTCGCCGCCAGGTGAAGTCCAACGACCTGCCAGCTTTAGATCGTCTAAAACAAATTTTTTCAACTCGCACCACGTACTAGCCCAATAAAATCTCTCTCCGTTAGTCTTTAAATTCAAATATAATTCTTTGGCCATAGTTAGTAACTATTATGATATCAACTTTATATATGATATGAAATATAAGCGGAGCTTAAAAAAACACGTCTGCTATGGTCCTCGGTCTGCAACAGCCCTGAGAGTACGAGGTATACGTGTTCCGTAAAGCCAAGCAAGAGAATGGAGAAAATATTTCCGCGTTTCACACTCGCCTACGATAGCTAGCGACGACTTGTGAGTTTACAGACAACGACAGGGAAATTAAAACCCAAATTGTGCAGAACTGCCTATCGCATAAACTTCGCATGAAAGCTCTACAAAACTCGGAACTTACTTTAACTCAGCTACTGGCCGCGGGAAAAGCCATGGAAATGTCAAAATCCCAAGCAGACAGCATCGAAGAGAAGCAAAATGTCAACAAACAGTCCAAGAAATACACGCGAAGACCTTCGAAGCAACACCAAGATGGCGGACATGTTGACGGCGCGAAAATAAGCGGCCGGAGTGCTGTACCCGGAGAAAGTAACAAGTGCAGGAACTGCGGTAAAGGTATCCACATCCGGGCGGCAAAACATCGTGTTCTGCGTATGGGAATCCCAACAAGAAAAACGCGTTTAAGAGTCGAAAGCAGGTCAACGTTCAAAGCCTTGCTGATGAAAGCTCCAGTTCAGAAGAAGATGCCTATGCGTTTTCCGTTAATAGCACAGGTAAAGAGCAATCCCAGCCCATGTTCAGGATCATAATTCGTGACACTCCAGTGACAATCATGGCTGACTCTGGTGCTAGTGTAAACGTGTTAGATGAGAGTGACTACCAAGCTTGCATCCCTACAAGTCAAATAAGTCGTTAAACGTTTTGGGAAAATTCAAGACTGTTTTGAAAAATAAAACGAAATGCAAGGAAGTTAAACTCTACGTAGTCCAGGGATCAGGTGGCTCGCTGCTCAGCTGGAAAACATCACAAGAACTCGGACTCTTGAAAGCAGTGCACAAAGTCAATGAAGAAAATTCCCCAAAGACCGAATAGCTGATCAAGGAATATGACGAACTATTCCATGGACTCCGGAAATTAAAAGGGTACCAGATTAAACTCCATATCGACGAGAGTGTCCCACCAGTCGCACAACCTCACCGAAGGGTTCCATTTCACGTACGACAGCAGTTAGAAGAGCAACTAAAGCGAGACGAAGCACTCGGAGTTGTCGAGCGTATCGAAGGCCCAACGCCATGGGTATCGCCTATAGTCGTAGCACCCAAGCCCAAGTCTCCTGGAAAAGTCCGTGTGTGTGTAACATGAGTCAAGCGAATCAAGCCATCAAACGGGAAGCCATGTAACGCCTACAATCAAAGATATCATCGGTGACTTGAATGGTGGTAAAGTATTCAGAAAATTGGATCTAAACCAAGGTTAAAACCAGCTCGAGGTAGCACCAGAATCACGGTACATCACCACTTTTGGTACGCACCTGGGTCTAATGCGATATAAGAGACTGAACTTTGGCATTTCAAGCGCAGAAGAAGTTTATCAGAATGTCATTAGTGAAACTCTCGAAGGCATCCCCGGGGCTCTCAACTTTAGTGACGACATCCTAGTGTTCGGAAAGACGCAAAGCGCCCACGATCAAAGCCTAGAGGCAGTCTTCAAAAGGCTCAAAGAACGTGGTCTAACACTGAACAAGAACAAGTGCGAGTATGGCAAACGCAAGCTCGAGTTCTATGGTTATGTCTTTTCTGGAGATGGTATCACACCAGATCCCAAGAAGATTGAAGACATCGTCAAACTACAGACACCAACGTCTGCATCCGAAGTACGAAGCCTGTTGGGAATGACCAATTACTGTTGGAGGTTCATCCCCGACTATCAGGGCCGTCCTCAGAAAATTTATCAGGGACTGATATCAACCGACTGACTAACGAACTTGTACCGACTACATTGCTGTTAGTCATCAAAAATATTTTTGTCTGCCGACTGAAACGTCAAATAGAATCCCCCCCCCCCCCCGTAGGTCCGGCCCTGCCGACTATGCAAAGACCGAACCACTACGCAAGCTGACCCACAAAGATCAACCTTGGGAGTGGACGTCACAGCACGACAGGGCAGTGGACCAACTAAAGGAAGCCTTGGTGAATGCACCGGTAACGGTTTACTTTGATCCAGCCAAAGAAACCGAAATCTCGGTCGACGCCAGTCCAGTGGGAGTAGCTGCCATCCTCTCACAAGTAGATAGAGAAACTGGAACTAACCACGTTGTCACCTATGCTAGTCGTTCCTTGTCCGAGACGGAGCAGCGCTACAGTCGGACAGAACGCGAGGCCCTTGCCATCGTCTGGGCCTGCGAACACCTTCATCTGTACATCTATGGAAAGCCTGTTCAACGAGATACGCCTATTCAACGAGTAACCGTTACTAAATCACTGGGTATGATGGTAGATGAGACCTTAACCTGGCATTCTCAAACAGATCAAATTACAAACAGGTCTTTACATCCTTAGACGATTAAGAGATCTTGTGGATGTAAGGACTTTAGTAACAGTTTACAAAACCTTAATTCAACCACACTTTGACTACTGCTCGCAAGTATGGGGTTGTCTTGGAATTACCCTTCAAAACCACTTGGAACGTTTGCAACGTTTGCATGGGTATGAATTTAGGTCAGCTGATTTACCTAATCTAAGTTTCAGAAGAAATAATCAATTATGTACTATTATGTATCAGGTAAATAATAATATGGTGCCTGATTACCTAATTGATTTATTCACGAAAACCAATACACTTCATAATCATGAAACTGGGCAGGCTGAATTAAACTTGGCAGTCCCGAGGCCAAATACCAACTTTTGTAAAAAATCATTCTCGTACAGAGGAGCTGTAGCTTGGAATGATTTATTACCTAACATAAAAATTTGGGTTCATTGTCAACTTTCAAAAGGGCTCTAGTGACAAATAGTGGTAATAATTCTTGATAATCAATTTATCTTCTTTTTTTTTCTCTTGATCTTATTGTATTAACTTAATAAATTGTTTTTATATTTGCATGTAATTAATCATACATAGCACGGCATATTGGAAGATCACATCTTGCAAATTTTTAGTTTTTGTCTTTGTGAAATAGTATCGTGGATAAATAAAGTTTGATTGATTGATTGATTGATTGATTGAACGACACGGCGTATGCAAACAACACGGCGTTTGGCGCGAAAACGACGAATCTCGTACTCGTAGTTCGTAGTCACTGCTAAAGCTCCCTAATGTTCACGTACCATGCAAGATTGACAAATACAATAGATAAGTGGTTTTAGACTTAACTTTTGTCATTTTTTGGTTCAGACTCCCACTTTTAGAATATTCTGTTTACCTTTGTCAACTTTCCCTCCTCCAGTGCTTTCAAAATTTCAATTTTTTCCCGATGTTTAATGGAGTTCTTTAACTGCAACTGGAATTAGAAATACTTTGGACTTGAATTTTAGCATTAAGGTGGCTCCCTAATATTTCTGCAAATATGGTAAATTCAATATTTAGATTGTAGAATTGCATGATTCGTATTGATCAACAATCTAAGAGTAGGAAATAAATTGCTTACAAAAATGACGTCATTACCGTTGCATTGGTAGCAATACCATTAACTTCACAAAATAATCTACATTACTATTAATATTTTACATTAGCTATGTGTGGGTGTCCACAACAGTGACTACTACTTACTGCGACGCCAAATTCGCACATTATTAGAAAAACGCCTGCGCACCCCAATTGTTTGATTTCATAAAACATTTTCGTCTAGTTCAATAGTTTATCTGAACAAGTATAAAAAAATTCTGGCTCCACAGAAATTTTTAAACTCGTACAGATGTAATTTTCTTGAGGAAAAGGTTTCATGAAATAAATAATGGGAGTAACCAGGCGTTTCTTAGAGTAAGGTGCGTAAATATCGGCAATATTGAAACGTCATTGCTGCCATAGCAACGATAGCAATTTTCAGCTTTTAGGAAGTTACATACTTTTTGTTTTGTAACAAGTGAAAATTGTTCAAAAAGTTTGATCTAAATCGTAAATTTTCGAATTTTGTAGAATTTCGTTCCTAGTCTCCGACACCCTCCCCCCATTTAGCTGCGGCAACTGCTATATGTCGTAAGGGAGGCTGGTCTAAAGTTCCGGACTCTTCATCAATGTCAATGTTCATAGTCTCAATTTTCTCAACAACCAATAGCAGCCGACAATTTCAAAAAATATAATACATAGCATAATCCAAAGATTAACATCTTGAAACCCAAGATACGAGTCAAAACAAAACTATAATGAGTTGTGATATTTCGAATTTTTTGCAAAATCATCATCTGACTAACTTTTAAAACCGGTTTACACTATCAAAGTTTCTGTGATCAAAGTGACGTCATCCGCGTCAGCATACTTTGAGGAGAAATATTGTTGACGTTTACACTGTAACATTTTTATCAAGATGGCCGACCGTATAGTTTTAACGATGATATTGCGAAGACGAAAGAGGAGAAAACAGCGAAGTATTTGGGCTAAGCAATGGCTAAATAGACGGAAAAGCGTTTTTAATAATATTTTAGTAGAGTTACATTACTGCAAGATAAGCAAAATTACAGAAGTTATATCCGAATGGATACAGTGACCTTTGTGTAATTTGTGTTTACTTGTAATGAAACTTGAAATTAAATTGAAACTAAATTGAAGGAAAAGATGGTTTGTTAAAGGTGTGCTGGAGGAACTAATATTTATCATAATATTTATTATATAGGAACTTCTATTCAAAGTGGAGCTTCTGATAACAAAAAAAACAACACACATTCGACAACCAATTTCAGCTGCAGAGAAGCTGGCAATAGCCTTGAGATTTCTCGCGACTGATGAATCATTCCAAAGCCTCATGTACCAACACCGAATAAGTAAAGCAACAATATCCCTGTTCGTTCCTGAGGTCTGTGCAGCAATCTATCTGTCTTGCAGAACGAATACTTAAAGGTCCCTTCCACACAACAGGAATGGAAAAATATTGCGAAAGGCTTCGAAGAAAGATGGCAATTCCCTAACTGCATTGGGGCCTGGGATGGTAAGCATATTCGTCTACGTCATCCATATCTCAGTGGCTCCACCTTCTACAACTACAAGCAATTTTACAGCATTGTGTTGCTAGCCATTGTTGACAGTGATGACAAGTTTATTTATATCGATGTTGGTTGTCAGGGAAGATTGAGGAATTTTAAAGAATTCGTTGTTTGCTCAAGGAATTTCAGACTCAGAAAATCCTTTTAACCTGCCACTTCCTAAACCTCTGCCACTCGACCCATGGTACGACAACACCTGCAGCAACAATCCGTTACCTTACCGCTGGCTTGGATATGATGCTTTTGCTTTGTCCGAGCATTATATGAAACCATACCCGCACAGAGGCTGCACCAAAGAAGAACAAATCTTCAACTACAGGCTTTCCAGAGTGAGGTGACTGTCCGAGAGCACTCCAGCGCCACTCCAGAAAGCAGCACTAAGTTTGTTTTGGCTATCTGCGCCCAGCACAACTATCTGCGATGCAAAGTCACATCATTCTACACTCCGCCTGGTTCATTTGATGTTGAAAATGTTTATGACATCAGCAAGGCGAACAATGGCAAATGGAGGTCTGATTCACACTTGGACAAACTTAATCCGCTCCCGAGGGAGGGAAGCAACAATTCTTCAAAGAAGGCCCAACTCGTTCGAGACAAATTCAAGAAACATTTCAATGGGCCTGGACAAATACCATGGCAGTGGAGATGCTCAAAATAGCTGGATATATTGCATTATTTTATTGTTAAAGGGACACTCCACCCCCAGAACAATTGTCGCTCACATGAAAGTCCTATATGAGCCTACTTTGGAATGAATGTTCCTTCGCCTCAATTCTTTTTTGTTTGCGAGAAATTCAATTTTGTTTCACTGATTTCCTCGTACATTTTCACCGCCATGTTTGTTGAATCGCGGGCAAATGCGGTCGTTCCTATTAGTGCTGTGACGTAATGTTGGACAGCACAACTTGCGTAATCATATCAGATTGCTTCGAGTATTCGCACAGTCACTCTTACAAAAGCTTGGTTCCAGAGTGTACAAACTACTCACGGAAAACTGTAGGAATCAGCTACTGTACCACAGAGTTCCAAAGGAAAAAAGTTTGCGACAAGCGTGGTTGGCGAAAATCCGCAGAGTAAACCCACGCGATTTAAATAATTCATGTGTTTGCTCGGCGCATTTTACACCTGACTGCTTCGAAACGACACTAGATCTTGTGCCTGGCTACCGACAAAGGGCTAAGCTAAAACCAGATGCGGTGCCATCTATATTTCCGCGGACTAAGCCAGAGAAACCAAGAACCACAGGGCGAAAAAGAAATCAAATCCGCTCTGAACAAGCCAGACAAGAGGTATTAAGCAAGCTGTATATTAAAAACTAGAACATTGTATGTAAATTATTTAGTAGTTTTCATATTGTAGCAGAATTAACTTTCTAGACATTTGTACGTAAAAATATAGAAATAAAGCATTATAAACACTTCAGTGATGTTTACGTTGTACATGTGTATATTTTTATTGATTTCATATTGGGATGTTTATACGAGTCTAACCGATAACAGTGTTTTATATATTTATATATAGTACATTTGGCATTGGAGGCTAGGAAAATTTTTAATTTGGACCAGCGTTCAGGGCCCTATCTGCATGATTCCAGCTACTGCATAAGTACTTACCAGCCCTCATGTAAAGTGTCTTAGTCCATAGCTTGTCACTGAGGTGGGCTGGTGATAAAAAACAAGTTATGAGCGTTATGATTTCCACATTACAGTAACAAGCTGTAAATGCAACCATCATCTTGGTCCTACTTCTGACATCATTTCCGGTTAGTAATACGGAAAGTTACCCAGTATAGGAAAACAAAAAACTTGTGTATTAATATAGAGACCCCCTGTTATAAATTCACACACTGCACTGTATTTAGATACTGCATATCTATTTTGTTTAAGGTGGTCAAAGACTGTTTTAGCATGCACGAAGTCACAACTTTGGGAGGGATCAAGCACAAATAAAGAGCTATTATATAAATAGGGAACACAATTATTTTCAACAAGACAGACAAATATATATTAACATTGTTCGCGTAGTAGCTACTGCGTAAAATATTTGTATTTCTTTATTGTTGGTTAGAACAAATATGACTGAAGAGAAAACTTAGCTTCGTCCGCTTCAAATTTTATGTCCTGCTCAGATCGTCCTATATCTTCGTCTGCTTCAGAAGAGCTGCTAGTACTCGATCGGGACATAATTATATGACCGAAATAAATCACGAAGAGCTTGTTTTATGTTGCTTTTCGCAGTGAATCGCTGTTGCTATCCCACACTTACGTCACAGCACACATAGGAACGACCGCATTCGCCCGCGATTCAACAAACATGGCGGCGAAAATGTACGAGGAAATCAGTGAAACAAAGTTAAATTTCTCGCAAACGAAAAATAATTGAGGCGAAGGAACATTCATTCCAAAGTAGGCTCATATAGGGCTTTCATATGAGCGGCAATTGTTCTGGGGGAGGAGTGTCCCTATAAGTTAAATGCACTTGATTTCAATTACCAAATTTATAATTACCTGGAGGGAGGTTTTTGCTGAGTACACCCCCCATGTTGTCTCAAGAACTCCATAGAAATAGATAAAGGTGCATCACTCCCAGAAGAGTGAATAAGATTTGGGGTTTTTTCCAAGTTCAGTGTGATTTTTATGAGATGATTATGGGATTTCCCGGCCAGTATATAGCCTGTATATACCCTGATTTAAACACTGCAATGCCCTGAAATCATGATACTAAACAATTAACCAGAGTTTTCTATGAACAGGTCGGATGAACTAATACTTTTACCTTTCTGTGAAGTGAATTGAGCAAACATCTCATTCTGGTTATAAGAATTTTTTAATTATAACCAGATGATTTCAAATGAAATAATTTATATAATAAATGGATTTCCAATGAATGTATATTTGTATTTATATTAATAAATTTAATTGTTGAATGATACCAATTATGGATAATTATTAAATAAAACAATAAATGAATTTAATTTATATATTTTTTCAAATGTTAATATATATTGTAATTCATGATGTACAGTATATCATAATAATTTAAAAATGGTTAAAATAAATATATACAACTCTGTTCAAAGACAAATCATATTAATGTGTTTTCATTTTTCTATAACACTAATTGTTCAACTTGTATAAACATGTAGGAACTATAATCATATTTATGATGACATTAACAAAGCTATTCAAACACAACTCTGTTAAACAATAATTAACTGTTACATACTAATTAATGTCATTCAAAGTATGATGCTCTTTGATGATGATTATATTTCTCTCAACAGATGGTATAGGTTGATGGGAAAAGCCTGGTGAAGCAGCTTCTGGATGACTGTACCTAAACAAAATTTGTCGTATTTGCAATTCTACAAAATATTTAGTGTAGTTATCCTTAATATTGGATAAACTGTGGCCAATTAATTCCCCAAAGAGCATATCTGGATTTGACACCTTTTGGGGGCTAGGATGTGGTGCACATAGAATCTCCAAACTTTTCTTGATCAACTCCTCTTCTTGGTTTTGTTTCCACTTCTTTCTTGACTTTTCTGAGGGCGGATTATTTACATTGTAAATAAACTCAGACCAGGTTGACTTTTGACATTCTTATCTAGTGTAGTATTCTTGTCATCGACATCAAGCATCCTTTTAGGAATATTTGAAATGGTCTCTTTGACATTTAAAAACCTCAACTGTTCACAATACTGCCAGGAAGGTGGTATTACAGCTGCAGTCCCACTACCACTCTTTTTTTAGTGTTCCACAGCTTCCCAGAGTGATCTGTGGTATGTCCTCAGGCCATTCATCTTCTTTTTCAAGTCTATAACTGTTGGAAATTTACACAGTTATTCACTAAGAACACTATTTACTAGGTAAATGTAGTAACTATTTGTTTTCTCCTAATTTACTGATAACAACCTACTACTGGTACTACCCAAACTGAAATAGACAAAGACAAGTATGCAAATATATTAACACTATTACACATAACACGCAAAAATCCTAGGTTAAATATTTACATCCATAGCCGTTTGTACATGCATGCTTTTCTTATTTCATTGAAATCTTACCAGTTATCGGGATCTCTTCAGGGTTGATATTCCCGTTGAGGACAGCCGCTATTCGTTTTTCTGCATTTAGTCTTTTGTCGTTTTCATGTAGTGTTCATGAGCCACATTATATAGGCAAGAATCGTGGACATAACTTGTAAATAAAATTCTAAGGTGTCTCTGTCAGAGATAACATTCTGCTATAATTCCTGTATCTGACCTAAAACATCCCCCTTTCCCCCGAGACAATGTTGTCATTTTGCGTTTGAAGTGTGGGGTAAATAATAGCAACTTTGGATGGGGGAGAGGGGGGCGAGAGCCTAATGAAGTTAGTTGAATGTGTTTTCCTAAAATTTCGATCAATTTTATTAACTGTTTTGTCCATGATTGTCTGCGATACATTGCAGTGACATGCAATCAATTGCTGATAACTTTAAGGTCCATATTACACATTTGTTTAAACCCAGACCATTAAGCTCTCAAATGATGCAAACTTATTACTCTTTGAACTATTTTTAATGTTTTAGCAAAGGCAAAGCTGATCAATACTATATATGTTAATTTGACTAAATATCCTCACGAGCGCCTTTGGTGCCAGTACATGCGTATGCAATAGTAAGTATGAAGTTAGAAATAAATTGGGAAGAAATGTATCAGGAAAATTCAATACAAGTGTTTTCCTATTATTAATAAATATTAAGTGAACATATATTGTGGTTTGGGGCGAGTATGTGCTTGTGGATTCCAGTGGGGCTGAACGGTTAACCACTGTTAGCCCATGCACGGTTAACCATCGGCAATAATGAGAAATTTTGAATTTGTTGCCATATCTGTGCAGACATTGCAGCATTTTTTGCCCTTTCTTGACATAGTATGAGGCATCGGAAAGGATCAAGTGATCACAATTGTTCAGAAATACGTCGGTTAACCGCTTTAACTTAAATAACCAAAGACTTCAATTTTCTTATCAAAATGATGGTTAACCGTGGTTAACCGTTGGATTACGCCAACGGCAACCATAATTACCGTAAAAACGGTTCTAATGGCTTCTTTTATGTTAAATAAATGGAACAGGTCACAAAATATATCAATTTATAACATTGCTTTCAATAAGTTTTGAAGTTTAGCTATGGTTAACCGTGCGGTTAAGCGTTGAGCTCTTATGCATTGAGTCACAATATAACGTTAAGTGCGAATAGCGAATTTTGTTTTATATCTGATAAATGCTTCCAAATTCTCGTGACGTACATATTTAGTATATAACGCGATATATAACGAGTTAAATTAAAACATAGCGTCTTCGACCAAAATTAAACGTGCCTACAACGTAAATTACTGGCGTTTTATGACAGCATTTTTGGCAATTAGGCTTAAAATTTATTTAAAATTATAGTGTCCTGCGACCAAAAGAACATAACGCACAAAAGACGGAATGGCCATACATCTTATACGATATTGGCAAAAGTTACCGTGCGCGCTGATTAATTTGACAGTACAATTGCTACGTGCGCTATATAATTGCGACAGTAAATATCGCGTTTCATATGTTTATGTATCCCTTAAGAGAGAAATAGACGCACAATCCCTTTAAATCTTTAAAACACGGTTTGACTTATGACAATCTGATGCTCAGAAGAGTTATTCAAACGATAAGTTGTCAAAATAATCTTACAAATGCCTATTATTTTAAGGTACGTTCTCAGACAATCGTGGACATAACTTGTTATAAAATTCTAAGGTGTCTCTGTCAGAGATAAAATTCTACTATAATTCCTGTATCTTACCTAAAACATTCCCCTTTCCCCCGAGACAATGTTGTCATTTTGCGTTTGAAGTCTGGGGATAATAATAGCAACATTGGAAGGGGGAGAGGGGGCGAAAGCCTAATGAAGTTAGTTGAATGTGTTTTCCTAAAATTTCGATCAATTTTATTAACTGTTTTGCCCATGATTGAAGGTTCTTCTGCCATTGTGAAATGAGAGCTTCTATACTTGTCTATCACTCCATTTATACTCACTATTGGTAGCTGACGTTTTTGTTTTTTTATTTAAATCTTCAAAAACAACAGACACTTCAGTCTGTTTGTCCGAAGACATTTTGATTTTTGAAAAACCACGCTCCCGTCCCCCACGTAAGTCTCGCAAAAGTCACGAAGTGGCGGCTCCTTTGAAGTTCTGTGATCAAAGTAGTCTTTGTTTAAAGTCTAAGTAGTCTTTTTTTGAAGTTTAAAGTCTTTGAAAGGCGTTTACACTATCATACACCTCGATCAAAGCGTACTGTGATCACAGAAACTTTGATAGTGTAAACCGGCCTTTACAATATATACACAAGGTCTTATATACAAGCTGGTATGCCATGACACAAGAACCACGACAACAAGGTGTCCAGTGAGAAGTGTGACGGCATGTGTGCGTATGATTATAGTAAGCGGCATGTGTGCGTATGATTATAGAAGAGGTTGAGTTCTTTGCTAGCTTTGAGACTAGTATTTAAACTAGGTGAATGGAATTTAATATAGAGTGCTTCAAGCAACAAGAGGAATTAGGTGTGCGAGAGTTGGTGGTGTGAAAAATTCGAGAATTGTTAGTAATTAAGAGGCTGTCTCCGTAAAAACCTACTGGTCAATATGTGGCTCAAAAATATATTTCTCTCATACTCTGGCGTTTTGAATGTCTATCCTTGGGAACAACTAAAATCGATTTCATTTGACTCAAATTTCTGTTAAATTATTTTGGGGGGCGATTGATGTTCGATCGACTGGTGACCAACTTGAACTCCGAATGAGGCAAAATATCGACACATGTTCACCGCTATTTTTTTAAATCAAATTCATACCTAAATTTTAATATTTTTGCACATAAATATGGACTTATCCTTCTATTTTCGTCGGCGATATGACTTAGATAATTATTCTTTTGTATAAAATAGAAAACAGCGCAGTTATTGACCCCCCTGCACGTACAAAGGATATCGTCTCAAAATATACCAATTTTGAAAGCTTATTTTAAAATCGTGGCACTTGATTGGCACATGACCTTAGCTTTTCTATAAACTACTAACATTAGTCAACACAAATCGCTAATAAAATCTTTCTGCTTTAGCATTTGACAAAAATGACAAGCGCTCGAACTTTGTAAAATTTGAAAATGTGTCGAAATCGAGCATATTTAACGGTAAACCTAATTACTGATATTAACAGATAAAATCAACTTACACTACGCGGAATGAAGCTTGATTATGTAAATATATGTCGTTCATCATTATTATTTGGCTTTGCGCTTGAAAAAAATTGTTTGAGTACAGTTTGACTTCAAGGATAGAGTCATTCAATGCCAGTGTCTTCAGCTGGGCGCATCACTGCTATTAGAGGCCTGATTGTCACATACGAACTTCGCTTTGTTTACGTCCTGTAAATAAAATGTCTATGTGTCTTGGGGGTTTATTAACAATGTTCAATCAAATTAGAAAACTCAGAATTAGTCATAATACAGAGTTTTCATCTGTTTGTTTACGTTAAACTGTTAAGTTTCGTTAGAATGTACTAATTCGTTTACAACTATTCTACATATTATACTAAACCACTATTGTCTGTTTTGGACATTATTATCGGCGGAGCCGGTGTAAATAACAAAAAAAGGTAAAACAATCCAATTCTTTTCTACAGCGATATGCACTTCGTATTTGAAGAAACTGAAAACGGAAAAGGCCACCAGTCATGGTGAAGTAGCAGGGGGGAAATGACGAATCAAGGTGTGAAGGAATAATAAGATTCTGCTTAGCCACTGATCTCTATAAATTAGCTGAATGTGTAAATTTTATTTTCCTTAAAAGCGCCTGGGTACGAGGCTGATAAAATCTAGTGTCTGCCGAAATCGTTTAGGTTTACCTAACGTTGCGTGAGCACCAATTGCGACTGTAGTAGTAGTAGTAGTAGTAGTAGTAGTAGTAGTAGTAGTAGTAGTAGTAGTGAACACCATAAGAATGAGTACAGAAAAAAACCCAATATTGTAGACACAAAAACCGGGTGCAATACTAAGACTACTATTTAATGCAATAAAAGAAAGAGAAGTCAGAGAGCAACGAAACATTTCATCGTGTTGACTGACATGTTTACGCGCAGCGAGTACATTTCTTTCGGTCAGGGGCTTCCACCGAGATTTAATTAGTACATTCTAACGAAACTTTAACAGTTTAACGTAAACAAACAGATGAAAACTCTGTATTATGACTAATTCTGAGTTTTCTAATTTGATTGAACATTGTCAATAAACCCCCAAGACACATAGACATTTTATATGTGACAATATAAGTTCGTATGTGACAATCAGGCCTCTAATGGCAGTGATGCGCCCAGCTGAAGACACTGGCATTGAATGACTCTATCCTTGAAGTCAAACTGTACTCAAACAATTTTTTTCAAGCGCAAAGCCAAATAATAATGATGAACGACATATATTTACATAATCAAGCTTCATTCCGTGTAGTGTAAGGTGATTTTATCTGTTAATATCAATAATTAGGTTTACCGTTAAATATGCTCGATTTTGACACATTTTCAAATTTTACAAAGTTCGAGCGCTTGTCATTTTTGTCGAATGCTAAAGCAGAAAGATTTTATTAGCGATTTGTGTTGACTAATGTTAGTAGTTTATGGAAAAGCTAAGGTCATGTGCCGACCAAGTGCCACGATTTTGAAATAAGCTTTCAAAGTTGGTATATTTTGAGACGATATCCGTTATCCGTGCAGGAGGGTCAATAGCTGCGCTGCTTTCTATTTTATACAAAAGAATAATTATCTAAGTCATATCACCAAAGAAAATGGAAGGATAAGTCCATATTTCTGTACAAAAATATTAAAATTTAGGTATGAATTTGATTTAAAAAAATAGCGGTGAAAATGTGTCGATATTTTGCCTCATTCGGAGTTCAAGTTGGTCACCAGCCGATCGAAAATCAATCGCCCCCAAAAATAATTTAACAGAAATTTGAGTCAAATGAAATCGATTTTAGTTGTTCCCAAGGATAGAGCTTCAAAACACCAGAGTATGAGAGAAATATATTTTTGAGCCACATATTGACCAGGAGGTTTTTACGGAGACAGCCTCTTAAGTTTGAAATGAAGTGGAAATGTCATTGTCCGTGAGAGTTGAATTGTTGTTAACATTGTCAAAGGCAAAGTGTAGACTTACAATGTATTGCGTTTTCGCAGTTGTAAAAATATTGTCCTGTGGCATTTTTAGCCGGATTAGTATCTTCGGAGAATCGCATCTGTACGCATCTTTCAGTTTTTCAAATATAAGTTTCTGGACAGTCGGAACAAGTCACTCCATAAACTACATTAGACTTAGAAAGAGTGCGAAAATGACAACTTCTTGATGATAAATTCTCGATGTCATAAATAACGATAAAATTAACCGAAACACAGCATTTCAAACAAAGTCTCCGGATTTGGCTTTCAAACAGTTGACCGGTGCTGCATAATTTGAACGCTCGATGAAATAATGATTTAACCCATGCAGTTTACGCGAAAATGTGTGTATTGGCCAGTGTGTGTAGTTTTGTAGTAAACAGTAGGCCTAAGATTTGGGTACGTGTTGCATATCTTGGCAAACCAAGGAACTTTGGCCAAAAAATGCTTAAAGAAAATACAACGTTGCCTAGCTGTTCCGCTTAATTTTACGTTATTTATGACACCAAGAGTTATCATATTTTATTTCTAATAAAGAAAAAATTCCCAATCTTTCAAAGTCTAATATAATTTATGAAGTGACTTGTCCCGGCTGTCCAGAAACTTATAATGGAAAAATTGAAAGATGCCTACAGACGCGATTCTCCGAAGATTCTAATCCGGCTAAAAGTGTCAAAGGACAACATTTTTACAACTGCGAAAACGCAATACATTGTAAGTCAACACTTTGCCTCTGACAATGTTAACAACAATTCAACTCTCACGGACAATGACATTTCCACTTTCATTTCAAACTTAATTACTAACAATTCTCGAATTTTTAACACCACCAACTCTGGCACACCTAATTCCTCTTGTTGCTTGAAGCACTCTATATTAAATTCCATTGGCCTAGTTTAAATACTAGTCTCAAAGCTAGCAAAGAACTCCAGCTCTCTTCATAATCATACACCCACATGCCATCACACTTCTCACTGGACACGTTATTGTCGTGGTTTTTGCCTGAAAATTCCTTTCTGATAATGTCATGGCATACCAGCTTGTGTAGAAGACCTTGTGTATATATTGTAACTTTAGTTAGTCTGATGATGATTTGGCAATAATATCGAAATATCACGAACTCATTCTTGTCTTGTTTTGTCTCATATCCTGGGATTCAATATGATAATCTTCTGATTATTCTTTTTATTTTATCAATTTTCTCCGTATTTCTATTTGCTGCAAGACACGATTTTCATCGTGAATACTTGCTAAAACTGCCCGTTTTGAGCAGCGCTTCAGCTTTATACTGTCGAAAACATTTGATTTGTGTTTCTTTTGTACAATTGAAACGCTGTTTAAGATGAAAAAATCTATTCATCATACACTGCGGTTTATCTTGTATTCTTGGAGGAAATTTATTGTTTTCAATTGCACTTTTCTTTACGGTTATTTTTTATAAGTTTTAAAAACAAAATCACAGCAAATTCTCAGAAAATATGATGCATGCTGAATGTCGGCCAAGTCGAAAGCCGTAGCTTTACATTGACATTCTCTATATTTATACTATTTTTCGTCTTTAACAAAAGTTAGATTTAATTTTTTACATCGTCTAGGGAGAAATTGACTCAATTTAATATAATCCAAGCATATTTTGGGGGAATTTTTTTTTTTTCAAATATTATTCACTCCTTAAGCTTTCATAAACAAAACTTTTCAAAAAAGTAACTCTTTTGGACCACGTCCACAGTCAAAATCGTAAAATGCTGCCCGCTCGCGCAGCCAATCAGATTGCAGGAAATAAAAAAATATCAATAGCTGTACACAAATAAAAAAGTAAATGCTCATATTGTTAAAAGCCACTATCTGGAATGTAGAAACTCAGTAAGAGTATAATAGATCATCGGAAGGATACACACATGTCACTTAACCAGCTACATATGTCAAATGCAAAATGGCCATTTTCCAGAGAATTGAACTCTTAAACATTATTATTTAGATCGACGACAAGGAAATAATCAGTACATCATTCCTAGGATATTCTTCAAACTCTGGGTTATACTAAGCTAAATATTGGGTTTAGAGCAAACCAATTCGAGCAATCACTTTTGAAGCTTCATATATAGACACAAAACTGCAACGTCCATTACTTCAACATCAATTTTAATGGCCATTTTCAAATGAACAAATTATACTCTCTTTGAGATAATCGGGTATTTCAGAAACTTGCATCTACATTGACATGAAATGGAAACCGGTTTATAGTAAACCAACATTTTTGAACCCAGCAAAGATATAAACAATAAAACAAATTACTAAGACGTTGGCCTAATGCCCCTTGCCGTGACTTGACTATTTCTTCTTGCGAGACATTTAACTCTTTCTTCTTAACATTTCAATTATAGTAGAAGCGAAAATGTAAGTTGCTTCATTGCCATTTTCTTTAAAATATTTTCTTGTTTGTTTTTAAAATCTCCCTCATTCCACTCCTGACAAATGACAATCCGCCATACTTTTGAGATCAGTGACATGACCCCAATGAACGATGAAACATAGCCACGCGCCCACGATACTTGATGAACTTTAGACGTCGCTAGGCGCGCGCGAGAAGAGGGGAATTAATTCTAAAAACAATCAATGTTATTAGCAAATTTGCCATATTATATTATGAGGGCGTTTTCTTGTCTCTTTATTTTTTGTATACTCAAAAGTTTAAACTTTTCCAAGTGAGAAATGTTTGTTTTGTAATAAAAACTTTGAAGTAGAAATAAAAACGCTGCCGCACAAGTTTAATTTCGTCGGACAAGTTTAATTTCTTCAAGTCAAGAACCTGAGATACACACCATCGAGTCACATAAACATAGCTTGAATAACAAAGAAAAGTTGACTTTCCTTAGTAGGGGCATAAACTTCGATAAAAAGACGAGTATAGCCCTTGTAATTATGCCTGTCACATCTAACCAGTTGCAACAGAATACTCGACAAAACGTTCGTCTTATTTCGTAGCATATTTCGAGATGTTTGTATATTTTTCTTCCTAAAAAATGTTTCCAAACACAACAAGGAATAATTTTCGTCGCTTTTTACGGTTTTCTCGTGGTCTATTTCAAAGTATAAAGTCGGATTGTTTGATACTGTTCCAAGGTTTTTCCCAAACGTCCGAATGTAGAGATCGCTAGCTATTTTCCCACGCATGAAAATATTAGTCTTCTTTGCAATTTGTTCTCGTTAAAAGCATTTAATATGTATATGAAGAGTTACTCTATTGCTAGCAGCAAGAAAAAAACGATATTTTAAAAATACAGTGAACCGCAATGTCGAAAACTTCGACGTCCTTCGGAATTGCATGTCAAACCTCGGAAAACAAAATTTGCTAGCGCCCGCGATAATTTCGCGCAGCGTCGACAAGTTCCTTCTTTTGCGCGCGAGCAGAATTAGTACGCTCGCTCACACGCTTCGTGCGTGGCTCAGGGTTAAGTTCTTACCTTTGTTTCATGGTACAATTCTCTATTCAGAATGCTATTATCCACAACAGCCACTGGCGTTGAACCAGCACTGTTGGGAACAGGTTGGGAACAGGAATCTTGATTTCGATCAAGAACCTTGATATAATTCTTAGGAACAAACCCGATTGTTCCATTCCCATTTCTGGCTCTCCACCAATCAGAATGTGGCTGTTCAATGATTTCCAACAGCACATCTTTTTCGAAGCATAAATAATCGGAATCCATTCCCGTGAATGAATACAAGGTCTGTACATTGCATAAAACGTCATCAGCATGTATAGTCTCCACGTAATTGGATGGAAACCATCCTGTTTTACCATTAGTCTCGCCCCTCGACCATCCACCATAGTATTTTTCCAACACAATTACTTGATCACCCTTCGTGAGTGTGACTTCATCGTCCTCAACGGGTGTGAAGCTATACTTCGCAATAGCCACGTCTAACTTACCTGAAAAGCTATCACTTGTCGAAACATATTCTGGAGCTTCGTACCCAGGTGGTTCAGTATTCTCCGATAGACCAGCGCTGCTGCCCTTTCTTGAAAATACTTGATGCAGTACCCTCTTTTTACCTTTATTCAAGTCAGTTCGTTGTAAATATTTTGAGGGTGCCAAACCGGATTGATGCCGTTCATTCTGTTCCTCTTCATCTTGTGAAGGATAGTCACGCAGTGAGATGGCAAATGTTTCTTCAGCCATGTCTATAAAAGGAGATAAATTGTAAATATCCTTGGGAAAACATACGTTAACGGTTCGAAAACACGGTCTCGAAGACTGTTTCCTTTCTACCCGTTAAAACGGATGCAGTTTTCTGTTAAAGCCATTTCATTAACCGTTCATATTTTTTAACCCACCGTTAACACGGTTTGACATAAGCGTCCAAATTGTTTGAGCTAACCGTTAAAACGGTTTGATAAATCCGTTAAACCATTTCGTCAAATCGTTAAAACGTTTTTACCAAAATCTTCAAAACCCCTTGTGAAAATGGTCTGGAACTCCCCGCTGTCAAGAATTATAAGAATGGTATACCTATGAAAGAGCAAACGTTGCCCTGTGACCGTGACAAATGTAATGATGACTAAAACAATATGAAAGTACCGTGTAAATTAAACACAATCATGCATATAGATGGTTACAACTGTCACGACCTCTGAAAATGAATTTTACTTATAATTATATATAAACGCATAACAAATGCTGCAGAACATGGCTAACAGAAGAGATAATGTACGAGATAATGTACGTAACTGTACATATTGTACAGTTACCGTATTCCCTATGATTGATATAGATTATATTCACTCATATACTCGGACAGTTAAGGGTATAAAAGTGCTGCCTATATTAAGATCCAAAGCGATGGTAATCTGTTTACTCAAATGCCCTAATACAATATTTTAATGACAGTTCCGTAAGGTTTACGGCAATTCCAAACTTAGTCTCATACACTGGTTCATGCGTTTCCACGTCTTTCTGCCTTTTGCCTGCATAGATTAAGATATATTCCCTAGGGGAACCAAAATTACGTGTGAAATCGAGGGACCTGAGACCATCTATACGTCTTGCGATGAGTACAGATGTTAGGATCAATAATTAACTTTGGATTAGATTCGTTACTTCCCATCACGACTAAAACAAAATATTGTAACGAACCACCTTGGATGTCTGATCCTTAAAACAAGAAATTTACCGTCGCCAAAAGGCCCTAGCCCAGGGAAACATAAATTTATTCAAAACTCTAAGAAATCGAGTAACCCGTGAGCGAAAATCGTGTCGATCGAAGTTTTATAAGTCTAGAATTGAACACTTAAAAGAATGCTCGCCCTCTATTTAGTGGAAAGAAGTTAAAAAACTGAGTGGATTGGCTTCACAGGTCACCTACCGCGAAGATTCGATGTCTCTACTGCAAAACCTAGAATGTGGGACTGGAAATCAAACTTTCCTCGGGCTAATAAAAGTTTTTGATCCATTGCCATCCAGCTTGACCAACCGAGACACTTTTGAGAATCCCCAACTAACCAACCAATCATTCTGTACGTCCGAGTTTGCTATCTTTAAACACATTGCAAGCTTAAATTCAAACAAACCGAGCGGCCCAGACGGCATTCCAGCTTGGATATTAAAGGAAAATGTCGATATATTGGCCTCGCCTGTTTCAGAAATATTGAACTTATCCTATAAGGAAGCGCGTCTTCTTTCAATATGGAAACATGCGGATATTATTCCAATCCCGAAACAAAAACCCGTTCGGGAGGTAAATAAACATCTACGACCAATATCCTTAACACCCATCATATCCAAACTAGCAGAGGATTTTATTGTAGAAGATTTCGTTAAACCTGCCGTATTCCAAAGAATTGACCATCACCAATTTGGTACTATCCCAAAATCAAGCCTGACTTACGCCCTCCTAAGCATGTTACACTCCTGGAATGGTTCTACCGATGGAAACGGTGCAACGGTTAGAGTCATCCTATTTATATAGGTAAATAGTATGGTTTCGAGTGCAATTTGGAAAAAACATGCACGAGTGAGTTTTTCAAAGACGATCGAAATTGCACAGGTCCGAAGGACGAGTGCGATTTGACGTCTTTGAAAACTCACGAGTGTTTGTTTTTCCAAATTTCACGAGAAACCATACTATTACTTATTAATAACATACATGAAAAATTTACACGCTTTGATAACACTTGTGCACTCACCTACGCCGTTTAAGCATTGTTTTCGTTGCTTGTTAGCAAACCTTTTCCGTCTATGTGCTCCTTGAACTTAAATTGTTGTATTCACGTACGATTTTCCATTGAAAGTGTAGAAAAGTTAAAATTTACATTGCTAATATCCGCCTTGTTGATTTTTCTTGCCTCGTTTCCAGACTCTGAGATCTTGTTTTGTTAATTTGCACTGCTGTATTCGCACAGTGAGCAATTTCAAAAATAATTGCACAGCTCTTAGCCAATCAGAATTGAGTAATTTTTTCATCTATATTATTAGACTTTAAAAAGGCTTTTGACTTGATAGATCATGGCTTATTGGTTGCTAAACTCCATACATATAAACTACCGCACTGCGTTATTAACTGGATTATAGATTTTCTCACATGTAGAAAACAAAGAGTAAAGCTAAATCAAGAGGATTATTCGGATTGGGCTGAAATTCCCGCCGGAGTTCCACAGGGTACGAAATTGGGCCCATGGCTGTATTTATAATAATGATCAACGAATTAACAACCTCTATAGTGGTGACATGTGGAAGTTCGTAGACGACACCACGTAGACGAATTAATCAGCAAATACAGCGAAAGCATTATCCAGACCTCAGTTAATGATCTATCAACTCAAATTTCTGAATTAAAATTTCAGCTGAACGAGAAGAAATGCAAATAATTACGTACTGGCTTTGGTAAACCAAGTGCTGTTTTTGATCCAGTTATTGTGAGCGATATCCCTTTGGACGTAGTTCCTTGTGCACAAATTCTTGGAATAACCGTTTCCAGCAATTTGAAATGGAATGATTTACCAAACTATTGTGAAAGCAAGAAAGCGATTGTACTTTCTTACACAGCTTAAACGAGCCAAGGTTGGGATTGATGAATTAGTTCTATTTTACAACACAGCCCAATGTTGGAATACGCATGTCCTGTTTTTCATAACAGCTTGTCTAACTACCCATCCAACGATCTGGAAATGATTCAGAAATGGGTGTTGAGAATAATCCACCCCTGGTCCTCATACACTGACGCGCTGACACTCACTGGTCTTCAACATCTTGGTACCAGAAGAGAGAAGATAACCAATAAACTTTTTCTGGACATTATGATGGACGAAAATCATAAACTTCATAAATTTCTCCCACCCCGAAACACGTGTGTCACAGACCTTAGGACCAAACATCAGTTTAACGTTAACTTCCGAACAGACCGTTTTAAAAATATCTTTTTTATTGCTAGTTCACTAAAAGATTAACCAATGTAAATATATTTGCATAAATAACACTAAATATTAGAACTGATCATCTTAATATGGTGTTTTAGAGTAGCCTCTTATCTGTTGTTCACCAAACTTTGGCTAGTTTTTAGTAATTTGTAAAATTGGTGTAATATAGCTATAGTGATTGGACCTGATGTAATGTAAGCATAATTTAGTCTATGGCTGCAAGTTTTACCAATTAAAGTCTGTCTGTCTGTCTGTCTGTCTGTCTGTCTGTCTGTCTGTCTGTCTGTCTGTCTGTCTGTCTGTCTGTCTGTCTGTCTGTCTGTCTGTCTGTCTGTCTGTCTGTCTGTCGTTCTGTCTGTCTGTCTGTCTGTCTGTCTGTCTGTCTGTCTGTCTGTCTGTCATCTGTCTGTCTGTCTGTCTGTCTGTCTGTCTGTCTGTCTGTCTGTCTGTCTGTCTGTCTGTCTGTCTGTCTGTCTGTCTGTCTGTCTGTCTGTCTGTCTGTCTGTCTGTCTGTCTGTCTGTCTGTCTGTCTGTCTGTCTGTCTGTCTGTCTGTCTGTCCGCATGTCTGTCTGTCTGTCTGTCTATCTGTCTGTCTGTCTGTCTGTCTGTCTGTCTGTCTGTCTGTCTGTCTGTCTGTCTGTCTGTCTGTCTGTCTGTCTGTCTGTCTGTCTGTCTGTCAGTCAGTCAGTCAGTCCGGTCGGTCGGTCGGTCAGTCAGTCAGTCGGTCGGTCAGTCGGTCGGTCGGTCAGTCGGTCAGTCCGGTCGGTCGGTCGGTCGGTCGGTCGGTCGGTCGGTCGGTCGGTCGTTTTATTTGAGCATGCTTATTAATTATTCATTCAAGACACAACCAATAATAATTATTATTATACATTGTATTGCCTACAGTTAAATATGGGAATCACGCAACCTACAGATAACTGAGTTATCTGCTAGCAGATAACACAGTTATCTGTAGGTTGAGCCAGCAGTACGTACTTTTTTATCGAGCGGCAGCTGTACATACAAGAATAAAAACAAGAAAAAACAGCATGAATAAACGATGTCTTTTTGAAAGTTTTTGCGTAAAAAATACACTCTTTTGAAACTTTTATCAGAACTATAGTAAGTAAATTAGATTTCTAATATTTTGTCGTTCTTGTTTTATTTTTATAATTGGTTTTTACCCCAATATTTTAGAACCAAATTAAACATATTTTAGAAACAATTTAAATCGTTGTTTATCGAAGGAGTTTAATGACAATGTAATCTATAATAAAACAATTATTGAATTCGGTTTTTGTTATATCCGAAATTATCAAGGTCTCGGTAAGTGCTATCAGTCTCAGCCTTCGGCTTCGCCTGATAGCACTTACCTTGACCTTGATAATTCCGGATGTCACAAAAACCTCATCCAATAACTGTTAATAATAGCTATATCTTGTGGCTCTTGTAGTCTATCTGAGCTTCTCACACAGACAGCGAATATGAAATACTATGGATAACATTCCTTACTGCTTAATTAATCATGAATCATCATGCATATCAGTTCCAAATCTAAATTAAAACCAATGCATGTTCTTTTGATTTGAGAGAAAATGGATACATTAAACTCCTAAAATTCGTTCCATTTGAACGAGCGCATTTGTGTGCTTGCTTAAATTTAGATTGTATAAACGTTCGTCTATAGCTGGTAAAACCATTATTTTCATTTATCCGTTTATGTCTAATTAATGGTTTTATCCGTTTTAACGTTTGAAACTATCCGTTAAAACGTTTGTCTCCATCCGTTAATACGGATACCTCGACCGTTTTAACGGTTTCTTGATACCGCTAAAATATTTTGGCATACCGTACTCACGTTTTATAAACCGTTTTAACGGTTTACTACCCGTTTACCATCCATTTTTCTGAGCTTTTTTAAAGGAAAACCGTTAACGTACTGTACCTACTATAAACACATTTTGCGATTGGCTTTCTGAAACAAAAGTTATCACTGTTTATGACTCGTTCGTTGAACGATAATTTCTAATCTTTCTAAAGTTTTATAGTATTTCTATATTTTTTTTTTATATAGCACCACATGACGGGCAGAAGGGGGCAGTAGTCCGAAACGAAATTGACTTTGAAATTATTTATTGACTTCTTTATTGACTATAAAAAATTTCACATGATTCACCTGATTAATTATTTTTAATTAAAAAAAAAAAAAAAAAAGAAAGAAAAGGTGATCAAATGGCCTATGGCCGAGCGAGCGATTTCGTTCGGGGAAAAAAATGGCGGATTTTTAACAACATTTTGCACCCATCGATACCTTCTTTCCTACGGGAAATTACAAGGGAGTTTGTCACTACAAATGTACGAAATTTCAAGAAGATCCGTAGATTAATTGGGAAGAAAATGCGTTGAGAAAATGACAAGTTGTGAACGTGCTTCGCATAAATTTGCTCGCGAAATATTGACGACATGCATGAACTAACACAGGTGAGTTCGCTTTTCAACTTGCAATAGACAAATTATTTTGAAAAGTAAGTTTCACTGATAGTTCTTATCAGATCTCAAAGTTATTTTACTTCTGCCATTTTGAGCTTCATGAAATTGACAAATGTTGTCACGATTTTGTTCGAATTTGCAATGAAGTGCCTTGGTCTGAACAAATGTTTTGGGGATGTTTGGCGCGAAAATATCCTAATTTAAATAAGCAACTCAAGCTGAAGCAAAAATATGAAGTTGACTTGGTTACTGCTGTTGTCTGTCCTCTAGTTGAAGCCTACTTTGATTCTTATCCTCCATTGTAATTTAAGTGAGTTATAGAATAATATTCAGGTAAATAAATGTTACATCTTTTAACTTAGCTAACCCTTTAACTTATATTCAATTTTTAGTTAGGATATAACATTTAGATAGGAATATTTGGGTAAATTAATAGTGAAATTCTTTTAAAATTGTTTTAAAACTCTGTAGATAAATACATTGTAGATACTTATAATATGTAAATTGTACAGCTCACCTAATCTCCGTAAATTTTTTAAATTTAGTCTAAAATTTATAATATGGAGGGTGAACCAAGCACTTCACATGAGCTGAACGATAGTGAAACTGTTGGGGTCTCTAGAATGCGTAAAAGATATTGCTGTATACCACAATGTGAGAACAATAATGGAAATAATCCAGAGTTGTCATTCCACAAAATTCAAAAAAATCCAGAGTTGAAGAGAAAGTGGGTACGATTGTTGAAAAGGAAAGCTGCAAGGGACCCTGGTCGCTCAGCACATTTTGTGGGCGGTACAAAAACATATAGCAACAACATTCCAACAATTTTTGCCACTGCTATAACCAGTAAACCTAGGAAAAGCTCCGCTGTGAGGATATTGGTTCATTGTAAACACGATCCAGTTATTCCTGAAGAATCCAGTTTGGAAAATATGAGTACAACTAAAGATGATAGATCTGATGACACTATCACTGACAATACATCAATGAGCTTAAGGATGAAATATCTCCTCTGGCAGAAAAAAAAACTTTGGAAGCATTAAAGTATGATGAAGATATGGCAAAATTAAAATGTGGGGTATTTCAGTAGGAAAGATTTATTGGCGGTGACAATGTCATTAAATGTTACACTGGCTTTCCAAATTATTCCAGTTTCAACACATTTTATAGCTACCTTCCCTCAACCTGTGAACCTGCCAACGGAAATACGCAAAACGGAGAAGTATGAGGATTTTGAAAAGCTTTTAGAAATCTATTTTTAACTATATTTTTACCTTCCTATCTTTATTTCTATTTTAAATTATTCTATTTAAATTATTTTTTTTTCTTATTTGTTTCCCTGTAAATATAATTATATACATATTTTAGGCTGTTTGGATTTTTAGCACAGGACACACATTGACAACAGCTAGTTTCTTGCTGAAGTGTTTATCCTGTATAATAATTCGTGTAATAAATAAAAAATAAATAAATAAAGGAATATGTTGTGTACGATGGTTCAAATACAGCTACTATACCCTCAGAATCATATTGTGGCAAACCAATATCCATGTCACCAGAACGAGAATTATATCTTGTGCTCATAAGATTACGTTTGGGGTTACTTGTACAAGATTTTGCACATCGTTTTAATATCTCCACAACACAGTTCTCTAGAAATTTTAAGACATGGAGTAAGTTTCCCAAATAGCTATTTTCATCTGTTTCAGTCAAAGAACTAGCAAGCTTTTGTATATCGTTTTATTCTACTGTCTGTGAAAAAATGTGGAGTAGGATAATATACCGGGAGTGATTGCCTAATGTTTTTACTCTTTTTACCCTTGAAAGGGAACTGCAGCCCCAGACAAGTTACGTTTATAGAAAAGATAATACCTTAAATAGATTGTTCTTGAAATATCTCGGTCTAATTCTTTTTAGTATAAACTTAGTAATAGACTATCACTTTTCCTGCGTTCTGATTGGCTACGCTACTCGTAGACTATTAGTGATAGTCTACTAGTAGCAAAATTCAAAACAATGGCGTGAAAATTCACGTTTAAAATTAATATTAATACTTTTGTTTACTTTTGTATTGTGTTCCCTAGTTCTCAATAAATGCTATAGTTTATACTAAAACAATTAGACAACTCGGCCTCGTTGGCTATGAGCGAATAGTCAACTCGGCTTCGCCTCGTTGACTATTCGCTCATAGCCAACTCGGCCTCGTTGTCTAATTGTTAAATAGTAAAGGAGAAATTCTTCGTCAAAGTTCGCGATTTTTGCAAATTTCGACGCCATATTCTTCTTTCCCGCGCAGACGCGTATTTGGTCAGCGGCTTCCTTTTTGACGTCATTGCGTGCTTCTGAGCTGTTGTTGTTCTTGCATTGCAAGTGTTTTGTATAGAGTTCATCATGAATGCCAATGTTTTAAGTTTGTCAAGCGATGATTCATCGGGTTCAAGAACTTCTATTTCTTCAGGTGAGAGTTTAGACGAACTTCATAGGAATATTTTACAAGGGGGCGAAATCCTGGGCTATCAGTTTGAACCTACAATCTTGGCCAAAAGTTCGTGGAACGACGGACAGAATAATCGATTTTCCCTACTATCGGGTTTTAACATGAAATTGTATCTCCCCCCGCGCCCCCATTCAATGTTGCTTTCTAGCATTCTTACTGGACGTAATAGTTTGTTTGTCCCAGATGCCAAGTCACTGAACATCAACATTGAATGGCGGGGGGGGGGGGAGTGCATCACTAATGCACAGAAAATGACTCATCGTTCTACGGTTTTTGGCCAAGATTGTCTGAAAGTAAGATGTTTTCTGATTTTTACGCTAAAGACAATTATAAACAATATAGTTGAACTGTTGCACAAACTGCATCATGGTTATCTTAAAAAAGGCTATTTAGCAAAGATAGCGTGTTATTAATTAGATTTATACTTTTCAATGCTGTCCGTCCAATTGATGGGATTGGTTACCATGCAAAGGGTGGGAAACTTTTAACCCCTATACCTTAGGTTTTGACGCATGTGCATGGCCATCTATTTTTTATAGAAACTTTATGCTGGCTCATACACCTAAGTGATAAGAGGAAATACACTATATTAGATAACTTCAATTACAATGTTCTCACTTAGCATGGCATATACACAGGGTTACGCATGCATGAATACATAGCTAAGCCGCCAGGTTTGAATAAGTTAAACAAAGTCCATAAATATCGTCTATGCACATTGTAGTGTATGTCAATAGTTTAACTAAAACCTGTAAGAATGTACTTTTAGTGCCTATCAGAGTTGACAAGTTATTTGATACGGATATATACAAAGGTGAATGTCATGTAATGGGATATACAGTAATAACTATTGTCAGACAAATTTGTCGACACCACGGCAATATCGACAATACTCAGTGACAGTACTCACTGAAATTTTTAAAATCTCGGCACTGAATCAGTGTGCAGAAAATATAATTGTTATAGATGTATCGGTGTTTCTAGCAAAATTATCTGAAAATGTTTCAAACGAGGAATATGGCCCTTTTAGGACAAAATTCACATTTCTCACTGCTGACTATATTAGAATAGACATAAATTTTCAATTAAGTATTGTGAGTTTGAGTGAGAAGTGTTGGTTTTGATATATAAGCTCAATTTTGTAAGGAATAACTCTAACTGAATAATAATATACCAAATTATATATTAGAATAAATTATTAAATGTTGATTTTGTCCATTGTTGAGGTAGAAATTCCACTTTTAGACTGAGTACTGTTACTGAGAAATGTGCATTGCATGTATAATATGTAAACTGATACTGCATGCCAAATGTCATCACTGTTCTAGCGCGCGGGCTGCATGTGGCCTTTTTACCAAACGTATGGGTTGACAAGCTAAGTATCCTACATGAACCTCTTACAACATATATAAATATATATAATTTAGGCATTAGCACATTTTCAATTTTGAAAGGTGAAAGGTTTCGTATTTGGTTTTTGCATTCATGGTCTTCAATCAATCAATCAATCAATCAATCAATCAATCAATCAATCAATCAATCAATCAAATCGTTTATTAAAAATATACATCTTGCAGTCAACATGACTGAATTACATGTATACGATAAAGATACATTTATATAAAATATGTTTGTATGTTAAAGGTAGGTTATAGTCGATTCTGCGCATGTGCGGTGAGTTTGTTATGAGTAGCCTACTCATATTACAATCATAACACGTTTCCAGTCCTAAAGCATAATAAACACACGCGCGGCCGCCTTATAATCAATATTCATTCGACTGTCGCCATTGGAAGGAGTGATGGCTGATTCCGGCACATCAAGTACGTTCGGATGTAGATCCTTGAAATATAAGCCATCGTAGCAGATCTGAGGCTAGAAAAGAATACGACAAGAAAAGAGACGCATCTAAAGTGTCGTTATTTGATGCTTTCGAGAGGTGGAGAGCGTTTAAAGAAGATCACAACCTCAAAACCGATCAGCATGTCGCAGAGTTTCTGCTCGATTATTACGCATTGAGAAACACGTTATGGTAAGCATATTAATGATGCAAATAAACCTTTGACCCTTTTATGATGACTTTACGCTTTTTATTTACTTTCTTTTACGTATTCTGTAATGTTTTAGCAACGTAGAAACTCAAACAGAGAGCACAACGACAATGTGGCCATTGTCTGGCACTGAAGATGTGGGGTACATTGTATTTGTTCTCCTTACTAGAAGACGCTCAAAAAGCAGCATGTGTTCGCCAGGTAATGAAGTTGTTGAATATTTGAGTTTGTTATACATACTGTATAATTTATGTCAAATTTTGTGTTGTTTATTTATTTCTGTGGCAAGCTTTTGTGGCTTGCAGATAAATAAAGTACTATGATAAGTGAGAATCTAAATATTAACATGTGAGCTTATTGTGTAATATTGTCTACCCATTATACCGCATGTTTTCCAGTCTCATTCATTTTCTGGCACATGGTGCTATGTTTTTATCGCAAATAAATTTAGCCTAACCAAATAAGAAGCTGATTTGAGACTCAATTCAGTCTTGCAGATTTAGTGATTTTACTTGCAGATTTAGTAGCAAGTAATTGCATTGTTCGGTATGACATACAGTATTAAGATTTTTATATATGAAGTATTTACAATTTACCAGATTTGATCAAATCCTATTGGCGAAGAAACCATGTCTGCCATTAGTGGAGAAAGTGATGATGACTTTGGTGATGACATATCGGATCTGACTATCCAGCCACCAAACATACTGTCTCCTACTGATGATTTTCCTCAGTAAGTATATGTAAGCCATCAACACAACCCTTAAAAGTCTGTTGTCAAACCTGTATTAAACAGGCACCCTCAGGGAGCAGGTTAGTGTCTGCTGAACAGAGGCTGTTAGGGTATTATTAAAGTGGCATAAACTGATAAAGAGTTAGTCTATAATGTAATTAGCCTTTCTCACACAGCAAATATTCCCCATTTTTGGGTACATGTTTTAAAAAACTTGTCTTTATATACCATATGATTTATGTATGTACAGTATTACTGTACATGCATGCAAGTAATACATACTTAATGCACAATTTAAATTGGATCCTGCTTTTGATGAACCGTTAATAGAGGATGTATTAAATGTAACTATAAATGGGCATGATGGAGATGAGCATGAAGATGGAGATGAGCCTGAAGGTGGAAATAGCGAAGGAGGAACCAAGACAACGACATCATCAGAGTACATCTCTACAAGAAGCCATAAAGATGGAAAAGTGTATTGTATTTACAGACACTCTTATGTCATTGATTACATCTATATATGGGAGTGTTTGTAAACGACCATGTTGGTGGGAGATTTGCAACTCAACCCAATAAGTTAATTGTTCCCATACTATTTTTAGTATTGAACTGAGCCACTAGTAAATAACAAAAAACAAAACTGCCTGCTAGAACTTCTTGTTAATAACCACATGCAAGAATTTGTTAACACAAAGGCTCTCCTCTTATTTATAATTCCATATCCAGCAAATAATGGAAGTAAACCCTAACGATATAGCCTGTGAACAGTCTATACATAAATTTTGTTACCTGTATTGACTGTGAATCGGCAAACAATAACTTGTTCTGATCATGTGAGAATCAGGGGGAAATTGTGATAGGCTAAACAATAATTATATAGAATAATATGACACGATAGACTATAAATCCAAAATTATGCACTAATAATATGAAGATGTGACAGAACAATTATCTTTTGTTTGTCGATTCGCAGTCTATACACAGGAAACAAAATTTCTGTGTACACTGTGCAGAGGTTACTAATTCCATAATGCAGGCAAGTTAAATTGTCTGCTTTTAGACAAAATAGAACATAAATAAAGGATCATATGCTTAATATCTACAAGCGTGCAGGCCTATATCCTGTGTACACACCATTGGGTGAAGGGTAACGAGCATGTATGGCAACAACACAGCAGCTTGGAACAACCCTTCTGGTACCCCTTCCCAACCTTCCATGTTGCCATAGTGCATATTGTCTATATGCTGCATGGCGAAAACTTTGATTATCTCTGACATTGTTCAGAACGAGAACATCCTCCCTGTATCTCATTGCAATCTCCAGAACATTGCCATCAGTAACTACTTGTCTAAATACATTTGTTCTGTAAATACATGGACGTCTTATACAGTTGCACAGCATTTGTTCTCATCCTGCGTTGGCATAACAATGCAGTGGCCACAATTGCACCACTCAGGAGTTTCGTTGTCGGCATCTGGGCTTGGTGGTTGTGGGTTGATCTACCTCTTCCCCTAGCACGAATTCTAGCTCTTCCTCTGCCACGTCCTCTCCTATCTCTTCACTTTCTATCAACTCCTCCTCTACCTCGCTTTCCAGTTCTTGCATTGAGAAATCAGAATTCTAAAAAAGTATAGTGTGAAAGTGAATAAAACTGTTCTTATATTAATGCAAAGAAAAAAAAGAAAGTATTTTATTCTTCTATCGATCTGAGGGTGACATCAGTGAGTTACATATTTCAGATACTTCCAGGCGATAATTGCAAATCATACATAATTTTTGTACATAATATACACAAAAGATTGGAATACTTACTGTGTCTTCACTGTCACTCTCTTGGGCCCTTCTGTTGTTCATGCAGCATCCAAAATCGTGTCCATGGCACGCGCTAGAACAAAAGCTGTTTACGCTTTTACACGGACAATAATTCCACCCTTTTCGCGAAGACAGGCGCCGCGACAAGAACATGTAGTGATATTGTTGTCTACATTGGGCACTGCAGCAACACTTTCGATCACACTTGTTTAAAATTCGTCAAGCGAGAAACCTTCTTCCAGTGCTCCTGCCATGACTGCAACAACAACTCTGGCAACATGTTTCGAACGAGAGATACCACATGAAATATTTTCATGATTATACACATTTATAACACTTCCAAGTCGTTAAATTCCAAAAGTAAACACAAATATTTATCATTCAATGATCGAACTCGCACTTTCGGGATTTCGCCGCTCTGGCTGTTGCCTTTTGATCTAGCTGACCGCACAAGGTTCAAAGCGGCCTCTTTATTCACGATTTTTCAATTAAAAGTCGTATAAAGATTTAAAAGTGTAGAAAAAATTCAGTGAAGTACAAATTGTGAAACATTGCACTCCTTACGTCGCAAATTATGTCGAACGTACTGAATCGTGTTCCGAACACCTGTTATATACTTCATGTTATATAGTCAATGTGGTTCAAAACAAAAACAAAAAATGTAAACACAGCCCGCGCATGCGCAGAATCGACTGTAACCTACCTTTAAAGTTAATATTAGAACCTAACTATATATTACATTTAAAGCACTATATATCTATTAAGAATCATACTTATTTACATAATTTGGTAGAAAAGACGTTTTGTAGCGATTAGTGTTACATTTGGTTATACGAAAAGTTCTATGAGATCGCAAATGATTACATGTGCTATCAGTCCTATCAGGTAACAAACAAGCCAGTTTGTGATCGTTGTCCTGCACCATTTTTCCAAAGAACTTCTTACAGAGAAGTTCGCGTCTATTATATAATGTTGGAATATTAGCTTCGAGAAGTGCATCATTATAATGTACACCAGGAAATATGATACGCATTGCTCTTTTTTGGATACGCTCTAATTCCTCAGATAGATAATTTGGAAGAGCAGAATGAAATACTTGGCAGGAATATTCGAGAATCGATCTTATTATTATGGAATAGAAGCAGACCAAATCTTTTGTGTCCACATCAGCCCGCTTAAGTTGCTTGAGAAGATACATGCGTTTTGCTGCTTTTTTAGTGATATCAATTATATGGTCATTCCATTTCAAGTCATTTCTTATCGTGAGTCCCAGGATTTTCACTTTTTGAACTCTTTCAACAGGTTGTTCATTAATTTGAATCACATTAAACGTTGGTTTAGATTTTCTAAAACTTATAATCATTTCCTTACATTTCTTTGGATTTAGCATAAGTTTATTGTCTTTCGACCATTTAGCAATATGATTGATTTCATGTTGTAAAGAACTTTCTTGATCCGGTAAGATGAATTCGGAAGTAGTGGTATCATCTGCAAACTTCCACATCAATGATTCATTTTCGCCAGTAAGTCCGAGATCATTAATCATGGCCAGAAAGAGCCAAGGCCCTAAGCGAGTCCCCTGCGGTACACCTGCGGGCACATATTTATAACTAGAAAGACAATGACTGTGAAGCTTAACTCTTTGTTGCCGATCTCGAAGGAAATCAATGAGCCAGTTTATAGTAGAAGATTTAACTCCAAGACTTATAAGTTTGGCAATCAATACGTTGTGGTCTATCAAGTCAAAAGCCTTTTTGAAATCCAAAAATGCAGCATGAACGGAACCCCGTTGCCATCTGTCATATTCAACCAATGATCAATCATTGAGATGAGACCATGGGTGGTTGATGAATTAGGAATAAAACCAAATTGTTTTTGGTCAATTGATCTTAACAGGACTGGTCTCAAGTCTTTTTCAATAACAATCTCCTCTAGAAAGGCTAGAGGTGAGTGATATTGGTCTTAAATCCCGAACAAAATCTTCAATAGCGGACACTTTAGGCAGAGGTACCACATCAGCCAATTTCCACAGTTTTGGAACACAACAGGATTTAAATGACACGTTTAAAACTATGGAGATAGGTAATGCAAGGATATCTGCGTAATCTTTTAATAGCCAGTTTTCAAGACCATCAGGGCCACCAGATTTTGAGCGACTTATTTTCTTTAATTTCGCTGCAACCTCAAATTCATCGACTGTAGTAATTTGTTCATTGACATTGTTTCTAACACCTGCATCGGCTGGTAATGGAGAGTAATCATTCATTGCATTAAGGAAAGATTCATTTATTTTTTCACATAACATTTCCTCATCAAAACTTAATTCCGGCGATAACATGTCTTTAATGTTCTTTGTGTATGATTTATGATTTCCACAGAGTTGTTTAACCTCCTGCCACCATTTGCTAGGTTTCACTTTCAACTTTAGACTTATAATACGATTTACGTATGCGCTTCCTCTCCCTGTTAACTTTATTACGAAAAACTTTGAACAGAGCATAATTTCCAGATGCAAAGGCCTTTTGTCTCCGAGAGATCAGTGATATAAAATGACTAGTAACCCAGGGGCGGTCATTTTGATGGACCTTTATAGAATATAGGGGCATGAGAGTGTTTAATCCATAGTTAATAATATCTGTCATTATTTCCATGTTCTGCTCACATGTAAGGTCGGTGGACAACATACGTGACCATGGAACTTCACCCAAAAACTGGCCAAGGCTTGCTTGTTTGCTTTTTCGTTTGTCTCTAACTTTGATTACTTTTGTTTGAGATCCGCCAGATGAAACACGGTCTCTGGGTTTGACTTTAATTGTAATATGATCTGATAGACCAAAAGGTGGCGCACTACTGGGAGAGTTGTAAAATTTATCTAGATTAGAAAAGATCTGATCCAAGATGTTAGTACCTCGTGTTGGGAATTTTATCATTGATTTTAATTGAAATAGTTTTGCAGTATGTTTCAATTTCAATTTATTAAAATCGCCAGCAACGATAATCGCACTGTTTGGGAAAGATGACTCAAAATATTCCAACGAGTTTCTTAAGTAGGAAATCATGCTGTCGTTGTCTTCTCCGGGTGGGTGATAAACTACTCCCACTATGAGTTGGTTGTATCCTCTAGGTAGACGGCGGGGATGTAAAAGGGCCCATAGCACTTCCATACTTTCACTTTGTACATCGATTAACTGTCAACAAAATATTGATGATTTTACATATAAGCAGACACCTCCATGTAATTTATGATCCCGATCACGTCTTAGCAATTGATAGTTGGGTATACTAATTGCTTCATTAGGTATTGTTTCCCTTAACCAAGTCTCTGTAAACATGGCAATATCAATATCTGACGCCAATGTAGTTTCCACAATTTCGTCAATTTTTGGTGCCAAAGACATTGTGTTGGACAACAACAGAGAAGGCACGAATTCTTTACTTATAGAAACTGCAGCCACTTTGCCCATAACATTTGGTTCCTTTGAAATAGTATTTTGATTAATACTGTTTGATTTGCAACTTTTGATAAAAACTAAATTGTGAAAAGAGAGACATTCGGGCACCTGACGTTGTAAAATATATTTATTATTTATACCATAGTCCTATACTGGTCCAGAGTGTGATTGACGGAATGGCGGAAAGCATCCCAAGACGGAGTTTCTATTGGTAATTCTGACCGGAATAGGAAGGAATTGTCCATTCTCGAATTGTTCATTCTTTGGTTGGTACGGCTCCATACATGGGGGTAATTTATTTTCTTTGCTTTTTTCCTCCAATGCCAATTCCTTCGAAAATTCTTCGGAAAAAAATTTCGAGGTTTAGAGCTTTGCGAGTGCCCATAGTCTAAGTTTGTGTGGTGGACCTGATGCCTTGCAAATCGCTCTTTCGGCTGTAGTTTATGATCACGATTGTATTTAGATTTAGATTTATAAAAAAGTCTTGGTTGTTTGTCAAAAGAAGAGAGCACAGAGTTAGAATTTTTTTGAGTTGAAACATCGTTTATCTGTTTAACACTTTTAACACCATCATCAGTTGCGTTCATATTAATTCTTGATTGTGATAATACTGCTTCAGCATCTAATTCGGGGTCAAGTAGTGGTTGTTTTTCACCATGATCATTAGCCGTGACGTTATCGCCTCTATAAAATTCGTCCCCATTGTTACTTAGTGATTGTTTATCACCTTGATCATTAGCCGTGACGATTTCATTATACAGGGTGAGTCAGAAAAAAGTGATGCCTTTGAAATTTAATACAATAGTGAACCTTTTGAAATTGAACTTCATATTTGCATTTTCTTTCAAAGAATCTATTGTACCCTATTGTATTTAATTTCAAAGGCATCACTTTTTTCTGACTCACCCTGTATGCTGATTCTTCTTCCCCGTCATTATCGCTGATGCATAAAATTGAATAATGATTATTTGTCTGTTTAGTACTTTGGTTAATTGTTTTATGACCAAGCTGCGCGTTAATTTTCTTTGTCGTTTCTTTTGAATTGTCAACAACATTCCCTTGTTTTGGTTCAACTTGGTCTTGTTGTAAAATTTTTATTACAGTGATTGAGCTGTTTTTTTCACAGCTCAATTCCTCAACTTTTGCTTTCATGTCCGACAATATCATCTTATAGTTATTACTTTCACCTAGCAGTGTCGTATTTTCGTTCCTAAGCCTCTCGTTTTCGTTATTAAGAAATTGTCTATATTCTCCGTCAAGTAATACTTATGCTTGCAGTATCCCGGCTTACTTTCATCTCCTTAAATTCCCGCATCAATTGATCAAATTTATGTTCAAATTTCTCTTCAAGTAGCTGAACGCGATTTAAAATTGATTCATTGGTAGTAAATTCATTCGATTTCTTAATAGAACTTACACTTTCTTCCGGACATAGATTCTCAGCCAGTCCTTGTACATCTTGACGTGTTTCAGCAGCCAATACTTCATCCAAGATAAATTGCGAATCATTAAGGCCAATTGTAGTCCTTAAAAGCGATTTCATTTCATCACTACCTTCTCCATTTATCGTTAGGCTTTTATTATTGAAATACCATCGCAGAATAAGGTCATCGATTTCAAGCTTTTTACAATCGCCGCCTGAAGCAGTCCATGCCGTCTCTCGTTCGAAAATCACATTCATGAAGATTACGAGATTTTCGAAAGTACCATTCCATTTAAAGCTTCCCTTTTTAAACTCAGAGAAGTATTTGATAATATTCTCATGATTACCAAGATTTCCTTGTATTATAGAGATAGACTGATTACTTAAATTAGATAATCTTGTTGAGTTAGTGTTCGACAAACCTTCCGCCATCTTTGAACAAACATTTTGTTCAATGTTTCAAGGACTTGGGACATATATTTTTGCAATGTACATTAATTTCAACTTAAGTCTCGAGTTTTCTGTCAACAGAATCCCGCTATATACAGATTTAAATTTTTCTTGGACAGTGTATTTACACGAAGTTGTTTCTTTATACGCGGTAAACCTGTAGCCGGTTTATATACTTATACCCTGCCTTACTCGGTCAATATATATGTTCAATGTTTCAAGATTAACACGTGTATGTACCAGTTTAATAAACACTTTATTGTCGTGTCTAAATGGTCGCAGTTAAACTTTAAATATATGGACAAATGTGCATTTGGCAACGAAACGATTTTAGAGTAAAATGGTAAACTTATATTTTTGAAAAGCCCGTTATAGCGCTTAGTCTAAACCTAAGGAATATTTCGTATATTGAGGAGTTTAGTTGCAGGGCCACCTTAAGTTAATTTTGAATCTAATCAATATACGAATTTCAAGAGTATTTTATATGATATCAGCGATTCTTTATATTAATGCTCCGAAAATATAACGCGCCTTCAATGAATTTCAAGCATTCATAAAACAAAATATGAAATATGATTACATTCAGACAATCTTGGCCAAAAGTTCGTGGAACGACGGACAGAATAATCGATTTTCCCTACTATCGGGTTTTAACATGAAATTGTATCTCCCCCCGCGCCCCCATTCAATGTTGCTTTCTAGCATTCTTACTGGACGTAATAGTTTGTTTGTCCCAGATGCCAAGTCACTGAACATCAACATTGAATGGGGGGGGGGGGGGGAGTGCATCACTAATGCACAGAAAATGACTCATCGTTCTACGGTTTTTGGCCAAGATTGTAGACGAGATTCCAACAGCAATAGTGGTCAATCAGCTGACATCGAAGGCGAACATACAGTAATATGTCGATTGACGATGAAGAATTGTCCGTTCGTTTGGGTAACCTTGACTGGTAAAACATCATAATTTATAGTTTCTATTGGCATATTGAATTTTCTTGTTCTTAAATTGTATCATTCCCCGCACAATCATTTGTTTTTGTTAGGTGTTTATGCGAACATTGTCAGATAATGGATAGGGAGGAAGAATGCGTCTGTTGCCATGAAATTGTACAGGTCGCTAATAAAAACGATGAGGTTAATTAATATGTAAAGCCAACCATGCCATATGATTGTATAACAGATAATCCAGGTTTCCACACAGTCTGTTTCGATCGATGGGTTTTACAGGCTGCTTGGTTACAATATAAACAGGAGTATGGAAGTGAAGCGTATGAAGGTCCTGATCACAAAATATTTCGGCATGTCGCGTACCGACAGCTAATGCGATGGAGTTGAGGAGTTGTAGGGAAAGAAATACGAGTTGTTCTTCCATCATGTGCTGTTAGCTGCATTCGAGCACTTTTTCCACCCCCAGGTGATGAAGACGACTTTGAGTTTATTATTAACATTCATCATCATCATCATCATCATAAACTTTATCTGAATACATAAAATCATCAGTAACAATACATTATAAAATATTAAAAATCTTAAAAAGAATAATGCATGCAACATATAACAGTTCTACCTGATTGCCGTATGGGAGTCGAGATTATTAGAGCAAAATGCTTTTATGCCTGTTTTAAAAGCAGTAAGATTAGACATTGATCTGAGAGATCCCGGTAAACCATTCCACAACAACGCACCACTGTAGCTAAAAGAGCGTTTTAGGTAATCGGTGCGCGGTCTTGGAACAATTAATTTAAGACTATAGACATGCTCATTAAAAGTGAACATCTCTTGTAAGTAGAGCGGTGTACGTTTATTGATAGTCTTATGCATGAGAATTGCTTGTTGTTTCCTTCGATTTATGGATAGTTTATTCCAATTAAGCTCTTCCAGGAGAGAGGTCGATGAGATATCATATGATGAACAGGCGATGACTCGGGCAGCCCTATTCTGTAGTTTTTGTAATTTCTCGCATAATTCGCTACCCATGCCATCCCAAACGGAGGCACAATAGGTCAAATAGGGCTCAATCAAGCCTTGGTACACTTTAATTGCAGCATTAACAATAACTTCCAGTTAACCAAAACAACAAGTCTGTCACTTTTGTTTATTATTCATTCTTGTTTTATGCTTTTCGATAACATTCTGTTTTCTACATCTACATATAATTAAGTCGGTAAAATCTACAAATGATATCACACCAACTATTTAAAACTAAAATATCTATGATGTACAGTATATAAAATTCTAAAAAAAAAAGTTCAAGTACATAGGATAAAATACATTAGTCCTGATTGTCAACTAGGTATTCTAATAGTTCAGACTTAAAAAGTTCAAAGGAATTTAACTCAGCAATCTCTGCTGGTAGACTATTCCAATGCCTTATAGTTCTAGGGAAAAAAGAATAAAAGTACGTGTTCTTTGTGGCTTTGTCTTGTATATATCTATATTGATGGCTTGCGCGAGTTCTACGTTCGGTGTTTGGATTCAGATGAGTCTGGGTGTCAACATCGATTTGCCCTCGGCTCATCTTATATAACAAGGCTAGCCGAGTCATTGTTCTTCTTAGCTCCAAGGTGGTCCATCCTAACTCGTGTAGCATGTCTGTGACACTGGCTGTGGGATGATAATTGTTGCTACAAAACCGTGCTGCTTTTCTCTGAACTCTCTCAAGGGAAGCGATGTCCTTTTGAAGATAGGGATCCCAAGCAGCACACGCGTATTCAAGTTTTGGACGTACAATTGCCGTGTATGCAATTTCTTTCACTTTTTTAGGGCAGTTCCAAAGATTTCTTTTCATCATTCCTAAGACTCTGCTTGCTTTACTAGAGATAGCAGAGACATGATTGGACCACTTCAAATCATCATTAAGAGTGACTCCCAAGTATGACATCGATTCAACTTGTTCCAGTTTGACCCCACAGAAGGAATATACCCTCTGGGGTGGAGTTTTCTTGGTAGAAATACAGATCGTTTTACACTTAGAAGGATTAAATGACATTTGCCACTTATTTTGCCACTCTTCGAGTTGTTGTAGATCTTCCTGGAGTTGGTCACCATCTTCCTCATTTGACATTACGCCATATAGTAACGCATCTTCGGCGAAAAGTCTGATTTGGGACTTCAGATTGTCCGGCAGATCGTTTACGTATAATAGAAATAAAAGTGGTCCCAACACAGTTCCCTGCGGCACTCCAGATGTTACCTGGGTAGGGTGGGAATGCTTGCCTTCACACACCACTGTTTGAGAACGGTTAGTTAAGAATGACTCAAACCAACGAAGCAGGGATCCATGGATTCCATAATACTGTAACTTAATAATAAGACGTTTGTGAGGAACTTTATCGAAGGCCTTGCTAAAGTCTAATACTGCGGCATGAATAGACTTGTTGTCTTGGATCGCCTTGGCCATATCATGAATCGCCAAGATTAATTGCGTTACTGTGGATCGTCTTGCTCTGAATCCATGTTGTACATCTGTGAGAATCGCGTGTTGTTTTAGGTGTTTCATCACATGACTATGAATAATATGTTCGAGGACCTTTGATGATATGCAGGTTAGTGAAATAGGTCTGTAATTTGCGGGATCTGATTTGGGACCATTCTTATGCACACCACACACATTAGCATGTTTCCATTTAGATGGTGTACATCCACTATCGATGGAGGTTTGAAAAATTGCTGCCAACATAGGGCCAATTTCCATTGCATATTCTTTAAGAAACCACGGGGGTATCTCATCTGGGCCACTTGCTTTATGTGGTTTCAAGGACTGTAACTGTTTAATAACACCTGGAATTGTAATAATAATGGTGCCAATGCTCGGTTTCAGGTCTAGACCGACGGGAGGAATATTATTAGGATTTTCGTCTGTAAACACACTAGAAAACTGTTTACTCAGGAGTTCCGATTTCAAATTTCCGTCACTTATAATTCTGCCATCAACTTTGAAGTCAGCTACGCCAGGATCCTCATTTTTTAATTGTTTAATATACGACCAATAGCACTTTGGATTTTCTTCTATCGCGGTTCCCAGGAAATCTGAAATATACGTTTCTCTTGTAGACTTCAAGTCCTTTTGCAGTCGTTTCCTAGCAGTCCGAAATTCATTCCAATGTGCAGGATTTCCTGATTTCTTTGCCTTATTGTAAAGACGTTGTTTAATTCTTGTTTTCCTTCTAAGTAAGCGGTTGAACCAGGGGAGGTTGTATCTTGAGCTGGACATTTTGTGAGGTATACAAGTATCCATTATGCGTCGGATATTTCCTTCAAAGTCCGCCCACATCTTGTCAACTGACACATCGCTTGAATTAGGTTCCTGATTCTGAGTCGTAATTAATGTTTGCAGCTCTTGCTTGATACGAGCAGAATCAGCTTTCTTCTTAATGTAAACTTTACGTTTAACATTTCGTTTCCGCTGGCAAGATGTCTTGACAGTAAATAGGACAATATCATGGTCACTTATACCATCAATGACTTTGACTCCGCCGATAATATGTTTATTATTCGATAAGACGAGGTCCAAGATATTTTGAGTGGTCCCTTGTCGCCTAGTCGGCTCTTTGACAAACTGGATTAAGTCATTGTCATCAAGTACCTCCAGGAGCCTTTTAGACGCTGTAGTTAAATCGTCTTGGTCGAGTGAATTATCCCAATTAACGTCTGGTGCATTGAAATCGCCAGTGAGGATTACATTGTTCTTATGTAAAGCAGTTCCCATTTTCAATAACGATGTATTTAGCTCTTCAAGACTTTTCATATCAGATATATTTGGTCGATAGTAAGACCCGAAGTAGATAGATTTTGCAGTTCTTATTCCAGCCAACCGACACTGTGTCCATATAATTTCACAATCAGAGTCCCACTCAGAGCGATGGGTCATTATCAGGTCATTCTTTACTGCTTGAAAAACTCCACCGCCCCTGCTGTTATTGTCCCTGTCTTTTCTGTAGACCTTATAATTCTCGGGGAAGATTTCGCTGCTGTTTATATCAGACTTGAGCCAAGATTCATTCCCAAGAACAATATCAGGTTTATACTCGTTTATGACAACAGCGAGATCCGCTATTTTGTTCTTAACGCTCCGGCAGTTGACGACCAAGCATGTTAAATTGCTTCGTCTAGGTAGCTTCTCTTTGTTTCTATTGTGTACAGGAACTCTGCCTGGTGATAGCGATTCTACTAAGGTAGTTTGGTTTAGCGGTTCAAAGACGTTTGATGAATTAAATGAGTCTATTGAGCTGTCAAATAATGAATCTGAAAAGTTTGGGAGACCACACGTCGGGCAAATCCACATGCATGAGCTGTTTACTAAGGTGCTATACACAGCCGGGGATATGTCAATACATTTTGTATTTACATGAAACCAGTTACTACATTCGCCGCACTGAATTCCCGCCTGGTTCTTCTTAACAGGTTTAAGACAAATGCCACAAGGGAACTTCCAGTTATGTCCAGGGTTTACTTCGATATCTCCACCAAGCAGTAATAACAACATAGAAAGTTGTGAAGGGCCGTTCAAGCGGCCAAGTCGGAAAATTACACACGATTTCTTTGCCCGACTGAACTCTCGATACCCACTTTCATTTCTCAGTAATTCGGTAGTATTTTTAGAGATTATTTGAGTACAAGTCGTTTGTAAATCTTCACATATATCTAAGTCGTAGTTTTGTACAAACTTGCTCCATTTCAGCTTCAATTGGCAGGCAAGAAGCAGAACTAAAAGCGGAGCCCAAAGACGCATGGCCGCCATCTCCGAATCTGTACGAGAAGTAAAGTTGTAGTTGATCTGCAAATGATCTCTCCGTTTCGGAAAGTGTATACTGTATGCCTGATTGTCACTATACATTTAGCTTGAACGGTTGGCTTATACCTAAATTTTTTGCCTTTCTTGCACAAAACCACATCATTCAGGATACCCTCTACATGGCTGTATGACTTTGGGGTCTTTATCTCTTTGGCCACCCATTCTTCACAGCCGTTCTTTTTCGCCTTCTTTGTCAGCTTTTTTGTGACCCATTTACTCAAATGCCACACATCATATTGATGTTCAATGTTCGAATAGTTCGTCCTCATTCGCGCTGTAATTGTTGTGTGGCGGTCTGTTGTAAGGCATCGGATTGGAATTTTCTTCTTGATAATTGAATTTAGAGTTCTGCTGCAGCCTTCATATTCCATCGCATTAGATGATGTAACCTCTGTCACTTGCACAATGTTAAATTCAACTATCAAGTTGGTTTTCTCATCCATGAGGGTGTAAGTGCCGTATTTAGCTGAATGCCAAGGACTATCGCACCGCCCGTCACCGCATACATCCACACTGCTGCTTTTCTTTAACTGTTTCACTATGCCTGTCTGGGTTGTTCTCCAAGTGTGTTGTACTACTGCGAATCGAATGGTTTTCAGGGTATCATAGTAATGGGAGGAGCTAACAAATTGAAGGCTAAGGTGCTTAGCAAACTCTGCAGTGTGTTTATATGTGTTGCCGCTAAATATAATAGCTGCTGGAATTAGTAGGTTTCCTGCTGAAGTTCCATCAATATCAGGTTGTGATTGCCAGGATACACTATGCCCATTCATACAATTTGTAATGATAGTAACCATACTTCCTTGATCTTTTTGGGTTGTTGTATCAATTGGACTACCACATTGTTGACGAATCTTAAATAGTTTATGTAGCTGACTTTCAAACGCTATAATTTTTTTTCCAGAGAAGGATGTGCAGTATCGCTGGAATATTCATCATCAGAAGCTGAAGGACAATATGGAGAACAGCTGTCACTCAGACAACTATCATTATCTGCTTCATTTGAAGATCCTTGGTTTGTTGATTCCACAGTTACCTCATTTTGGACATCACCACAATCAAGCAACTGTTCTTTAGAGACTGCTGTGCATAGTGTTGGACAAGATTCCACAATTTCTCTATTCCTATCTGTTGAAGGATCATTATTTGGGCCCGAGGAGTAACTGTGATCTTCTAAATGAAGTAATTCATTGATATAGTGTTTGCTAGTAGTTCCTTGTACATGGAAATCTTCAGTTTGGGTTCCAATAGTCCTTAACATGGTAATGTCTGAACTTCTTTATCTCTCATTGTTTCAATAATAGTTGAAGTACAGTTTGCTTGTCCAGCATCATCATTTGAAGTGCCTATATTTATATATGCACAAGTGCCACCCAGAACAAATTTTCCTTTTTCCAATGTTGTTGTAACCTTGACAATGCTAACCAAAAATAAATAATAGACTGGCTACAATTTAGCAGGGATATTGTAAAAAATATTCACCCTATTAATTCACTCTGGTTCTGCTAAATTTCAACCAGTTCAGAAGTAAAGCTATTGAATTAAAAGTAAAAATTAGAATAGGACATGCTTCTTTGCCACTGACTGATAATCTTTTCAATGTTGCAAAACCTCCTTAAATTAGAATGAATATTGTGAATGTACTACAGTACTGGATGATGAATTTGTACATATTTGTTATTAATTTGATCAAAAAAATATTTTCTTTATATTATATTTACATTATTTAAAAGATTGTATTCTATGTAGACAAATATACAAGTAAATGGACTATCAGTATTCAGTACGTAAAACAACTAATCACCAAACCTTTCTTGCTTGATTCCGCAGCCGAACACTTTTGAGCGGCCATTTGGTAATCTGTGATAATCTTGTACACAAAGGCACGGTACAATGCGGCATTTTACTTTTATTAAACTTTTACTGCTATAAGTATATAATTTTAATACCGCGCGCCAGTACATTTTTAAATTCCCGCGATAAAGAAGCACGCAATGACGTCAAAAATGCGGGCGCTGACCAAATTCGCGTCTGCACGGGAAAGAACAATATGGCCTCAAAATTTGCAAAAATCGCGAACTTTGACGATAAATTTCTCCTTTACTATAAAGAATTAGACCGAGATATTTCAGAAACAATCTATTTAAGGTATTATCTTTTATATAAACCTAACTTGTCTTGGGGCTGGAGTTCCCCTTTAACATCTTTTTCATACACAGCCTTTTCAAACACAATGTTCTCGTATAGAACAGCCTCATCTAACTTGTCTTTCCTGGGTACATGCCATTGCTGTAATAGTTGTGTACAGGTAGGGTGATCTGAAATTTCAGTCATGTTTAACAATTTATAAATGATTTGAAAAGCAGAGCTACAACATGCTTACATTGCCCACCTTTGCCCGCTGTACATATGCAGTTGCTATGCACAACCTCACCATTTGCTTGATTTAAATGGACGTAAACAGCGTACGTATTACTTTTCATAGCAGCATTTAAACAGCCCTTAACTAAGAAGCTCGAGATGTTCCATTTAACCTCATCTTGCCAGACATATTTATCTTTGAACATTTTGTAACTTAATTTCATGTGTTTCTGAGCACCTGCAGCAGAATGTTCAGTTCCCAAATGCTTGGTTAACAGCTGATATGTAGATAATGGAAGGTCATGCATGTTAAGTCCCTTGTCCACTTTTTTAACACTCGTATTTCACTGTCGTTCACCTTATGTGAAGTGCTTGGTTCACCATCCATATTGTAAATTTTAGACTAAATTTTATATATTTCTAGACTATGTGAGCTGTACAATTTATATATTACAAGTATTTACAATATATTAATCTACAGAATTTTAAAACGATTTTAAATGAATTTCACTATTAATTTACTTAATATATTCCTATCTAAATGTTTACATCCTAACTAAAAATTTAATATAAGTTAAAGGCTTAGATAAGTTAAAAGCTGTAACTTTTATTTACCTGAATATTATTCTAGAACTCAATTAAATTACAATGGAGAGTAAGAACCACAGCAGGCTTTAACAAGAGGTCAAACAACAGCAATAAACCAAGAAAAACACTTTCACCTTCATATTTTTTGCTAGAGCTTGAGTTTCTTATTTAAATTCGGATATTTTGGCGCCAAACAAATCTAAAACATTTGGTCAGACCAAGGCACTTAATGACAAATTCGAACGAAATCGTGACAGCATTTGTCAATTTCATAAAGCTCAAAACGGCATTTACACAAGTATACAAGTAAAATAACTTTGAGATCCAATAAGAACTATCAGTGAAGCTTATTTTGTAAAAAAAAATTAGACGATTGCAATTTGAAAAGCTAACTCACCTGTTTTAAGTTCATGTGGTCAATATTTCGCGAGCAAATTTATGCGAAGCATGTTCACAACTTGTCATCTTCTCAACGCAGTTTCTTCGCAATTTTTGCACGGATCTTCTTGAAATTTCGTCCATGTGTAGTGACAAACTCCCGATAGGAAAAAGTCATCGATGGGTGCAAAATATTGATAAAATCCCCCATTTCTTCTCCCGAGCGAAATCGCTCGCTCATGTAGCGGCCATTTCGTTCGGACGCAAATGGCGTCCTCCTACCGTCATGCTCAGCGGGCCTATTGCTATAAGGGGAAAGGTCTATTGTCATAATCAACGGCAATCACAAAGCATGTTCATATAGGTTCGTGGCGACCTAAAAATTGGGCAATCATACCCCAGGCCCTATGGTATGAAATCCCCATTCCTTTAATTGGAGAACACATCAAACACAGGACAAGAACTATAAACGAGAACTCCTTTTACATTAAATTAAATCGAAAGGAGGTCAAGGATTATAATTGATCATTTAATATTCCAAAATATCTATCTGAAACACAAATATACAGTGAAATAGATAAACATTCAGACAGATAAATAAATAAACACTCACACAGTTCTGCTTTAAGAAAACAAATTAATAATCGTATAATTAGAATGAAATTTTCTTTACCCATATAAAATATGCGACCTCTCCACACAGATAGGTATACAAAAAGTTGTGCAATAACACATTATACATTTCATAATGATATTACAGTAAATAACATTTTTAATGTGTTATTAGGTGTGTGCACAATAAAATGAGGTACTGTAAAACGTTACAAAACTACCTAACGATACACATGCAATATTGCATAAAAGTGATCAATTACGGCAATAAACGCGATATTACGCGTTCCGCAATACGGTTATTCAAACATAAATATCTCACGTTCGAAATAAAAAAAAGTCGAAATAAAAAAATGCATCCCGGGGAATTCAAGAAATAAGCACGTTTTATCAGAATTTATTGTTATTGGATCAAAAAAGTAAAAATTCAGCGGCACGGAAGGCTTTAAATTCACGGATTCTAATTGGTATGAGCCAAAATGTAAACAAACGCGCTAATTGATTTCCCCTTGTTTTTATGATAGTGGAATCAAGAACGAGAGTGTAAAGTTACACTAAAAATTGTTGTCCGTATATTCTTTCAGGAAATGGTCGAAACGCACATGCCAACGCCCGTGCCAGGTGTAGGAAAGTCCGCCTCCAAAGACTGATCCCCCACAAATAATCACAGATAAAAATAAAGGGTTTTTAACCAAAACACATGCTTTCTCAGTTCGGTCCCAGTGTTCGACAACAGCAGACCTCAGTCAGCTTAGTTCCCAGGTCTCTTATACGCGTTTTTATTAATTAATATGCAGCCTGCTGGTAATTAAATATGAGCAGCAATTAGAGCGTAATAAGTCAAATTGTAAAAAAACATGGAATATCTTGAATGAAATTATCAGTAATCGCAAACAAACAAGTAAACTCCCATCTACATTTATAATTAATAATGTTGATTGTTCAGATCCAATTTCAATAGCCAATAATTTTTCCAAATATTTTTAAACTTTAGGGTCTAATCTAGCTAGTAAGATTCCACAGGTTCCTGTTTCCCCAAATTCGTTTCTTTCTGGTGAGTTTGTAGATAGTATGTTTTTTGATATAACGACCGAGCAAGAGATAACGGAAATTGTAAATTCTTTTAGGAACGGTGTGGCTTCTGGCTACGACAATTTACCTGTGTCTGTTATTAAAGAATCTATTGATCTAATTGCTAAACCTTTAGCTCACATTGTTAATTTATCTATATCGTCTGGCATTTTTCCTGATTTTTTTAAAATTGCGAGAGTAATACCTGTATTTAAATCAGGCTATCGTAGACTTATGTCAAACTACAGACCAGTTTCAGTCCTTCCAATTTTCTATAAGGTCTTTGAAAGAGTTGTTTACAATCGTTTGATAAGCTATGTGGATAGACTCAGTATTCTTACTGAAAATCAATATGGATTTAGAAAGGATCATTCGACTTCTTTAGCCTTATTGGATCTATATAACAAAATTTCTTCAGGAATTGATATAAAGGAGTTCACAGTTGGTATTTTTTTGGATCTATCCAAGGCATTTGACACTATTGATCATTGTATTTTGTTTGATAAACTTCAACATTACGGAATTCGGGGTGTTCCTCTAGACTGGTTTAAAAGTTATTTTAATGAAAGGCAACAATTTGTTGTATATAATGGCATAAGTTCACAAAAAATACCAATCAATTGTGGTGTACCGCAGGGATCAATACTTGGTCCCTTACTCTTTTTACTATATATCAATGATATTTGTAATGCTTCAGATATCCTTCACTATGTGTTATTTGCTGATGATACAAATTTATTCCACTCACATAAAAACCTGTCATTTCTAATTGACCAAGTCAATCATGAGTTACTTAAACTATCTGATTGGTTTGCTGCTAATAGATTATCAATTAATTTTGAAAAAACTAAGTTCATGAGTTTTAGACCGAAACAAAAATCATGTAATGTTGATGTTAATATAGTCCTAAGTAGTCATCAAATTTCCTTAATTAATGAGGTTAGTTTTCTCGGAGTAATTTTGGATGAGCATCTCTCTTGGAAATCTCATATTTCGCATGTAACGAGGAAAATGTCTAAATCGATTGGCATTATTAAAAAGGCTAGTTTTTACCTCTCTAAATCAACATTGTTAACACTATATTATTCTCTTGTTTATCCATACATGCAATATTGTATTTTAGTCTGGGGATCAACGTATCCATTAAATCTAAGACGTATTGTGTTATTACAGAAGCGTGTTGTTAGGATTATAAATAAGGCCGTATACGCGATGCTCATACTGAGCCCATGTTTAATGATCTTGGACTTCTCCCATTTCAGAAGATATATTTATTCCACTTAGGTAAATTTATGTTTTTATTCCACAAAAGAATGCTACCGGCTAATTTTGATAAATTTTTTTGTTGTGTTAATCAAGTTCATAATTATAATACCCGTAATTCGAAATTGTATTATGTCCCTTTCTGTAGAACAAATATTAAGCAGTTCTCCGTTATTTATCAAGGTGTGAAGTTTTCTAATTCTATTAGTCAGAATATTTATGATGCTCCATCTGTTTCCTGTTTTAAGAAAAAATTAAAAGTTTATCTTTTCGATATGTAAGCGTAAAAACCACATTGTTGTAAATAAATTCATACTTAATACTTCCTGATTCCGGTTTTATCGGATTATAATAAGGTAGCCCAATACTCGCTCATAAGCCTCTTGGTTTCATTTGGGCTTCCTTGCCTTAATACTATAATTATTATATTTATATATTTTGTATTTACTCTAGAATAAAATGTTTTAAAATTTCAAAAGTGAGGACAATTTGTCCTCACTCGTTATATTGAGATCATGGCTTCATGCTGACAAAATAGCGGAATCTCCAATGAGCGAAAATTAAAGTGTTAATAGATTTGTATCAAATTTCATAACCTATTGCGACAAATTTGGTGAAAGTGTCATACATAAAATATTATAGAGAGCTTAAGCAAGCCACAAACATACACAATTGAATACATAATTATTGCATAAGCAGTTCTTGCTGGAAATCAAGAACAGCAGTCGGTGTAGTGTCACATTTGTGATTTGAAACAAGTACAGCTGTCGCCATCTATAACAGCTTGTTTGAATTCCGATTGGTGTTCATTTATTTATACATAAATGCTACTTGTTAGAACATTCATAAGGGGCAGCATTTAATTCGTATTAATATATCAATTGACGCACCAAAATTGCTGCACAACAATTCAGGCACAATTAAATGAACAGTAATAGGGTAAAATTAGGGATCAATATTTAACTCAATGGTTAAACTTAATAAATAACAGTGTAATTATATAATTATAATAACATTATTATTAAATTTATTAATTATTATTATTCAATTCTTATTAAGCAGTAATGAACCTCAAAACATCCTCTTCTATTATTTTTCAAGTGGTACATAATTATATTATATTTATTATTTTTTGTACATGTAACATGTCCAAAGAGTTTCTCTATGACAGGTTGTCAACCTCCGATTTATTATCTCCAGTCCTCCATTCATTATAAACTCTGCCAAATTCTTCATCTTTAAAAGGTATCTGTTGATAAAAGTAGATGCCGCTAGAAAATTGCTTAGTTTTTTATTTTGTCATCCACATCAGGGCAAATATGTATGTAAGTTGGTGATGGATTTCCCTTTAGTTTCAACAAACTTATACAAAAAATGGCCTTGTACACTTTAGCAACAACCTGCATCAAATAACAAGTAACAAATTAAATAACCAATTAATCCGAACAAACACACTTGGGGTATTGCTATTGCAATAATTAACTTCTAGCCCCACATGAATGCACATCCTTTTATGAAAGATGAGCTTTCCAGAAAATATGTGATGCTTTTTGGTAATTTTTCCATCCTTACCCCGACCCCCCCCCCCCCCCCGCCTTGTGACACTATGTGACAGCTATCATTACGCTAACATAAAACAATCTTGTATGTCAAAATGACCAATCACTGAGCATTTATAATTTATATGCCATGACAAATGCTTATCTAACAGGCTGTTTCGAAGTTACGGTTGAATGTGCGTGACTCTCTACAACGTACTCTAGCGAAAAGCCGAAAAACTCGAATAGTGAGATCCACTAGTAATCAGCGACTACACGTCTACACATGCATGCATTAACTCATTTTATGTACTTTGTGAACTGTATACTATGAGAAGACCAATTGTCAAGGTCGCTTTTGTAATGGTCATTCGAAATTGATTCAATTTCTCTGTCTATTTTTGTCTGTAAAGTAACAAAATACTTCGAGACCAAATGAAAACATAAAACGTTACTTCATAAAACGCTTTCGTTCCAAGTAAAAGCACTCTTGCAAAAACTTACTTCGTTACATGCCCACTTCTCAAAAGTAATACTCAAATACAGTAACAAAGTACATTTAATTCGTTACTTGTCACACGCACTGAGTGTTTAATAGTTGTCCTTAATTTTTGTCATTCTTGAAATAATTCCTTTGACTTGATGCTTTATCTATATTGTATACACATAATATCCTTAAATACTTACATTGATGATTGACCTTTACTTATTCGGCATATTCCTCCAATGTTTATAAATTCTGACAATTCCGCCATATTGGTAAACATTTTGTAGTCCTCTCGCGCACATTTTATCGGTGATGTCGCAGAAAAATAGAACGCGTGCACAGAAAACTAGGGACTAGTTTGGGCATCACTTGAAAGAAAGGAACACCAACACAAAGTTTGTACGAAGGTAATGCAAACATCGCAATAAGAAGCAAGTATAGAAGGGTTCAAGGACGCAGGGACACTGTTGGGTTCCTCTGCGATTGATGGTAGCAAAGAAGACAACAGACAGCCGGCAATCGACGGATTGTTTCTCACCCTTGAAAGATATGCCAGCTTACACACCACAGTTGTGCCCGCCGTTTCGCCAAAAATTTTTTTGCACTATGCTCCTTTTACCTTTATTCAAGTCAGCTCGTTGCAAATGGTTTGAGGGTACGAGACCGGATTGATGACGTTCATCCTGAACTGTACACCATGACTCACGGTCATCCAAAACAAGTAGTTTGTCCCCTTTCTTTATAGAAAGTTCGTCTTCATCTTGTGAAATAAAGTCATATAGTGCGATGGCAAATTCTTCTTTAGCCATGTCTATACAAGAAGATAAATTTATTTTACATATAGAAGCTTTGCATGGCGGCCATGTTCGCTGGCAGGAAAAATAGATTTCAAATTCTCCGGAAAAAACCCAACAAAAGAGTTTCCCCCTATAGATTTAAAATATATTGTTCCTTTCTGTCATCCAATATCGCCGCCGTACAAAGCCTCTGTTCGAAACGCTGTTAATATTATAGTTGAATCAAGAACGAGAGTGTAAAGTTACACTAAAATTGCAGTCCGTATATTCTAGTTTCGCAAATGGTCGAAACGCACATGGCAACGCCCATATTTACAAAGTGTACCTCTCGTTGGAAATCTAGAATTGATTTTCAATAGGTGTAAACTATTCGAAACGTTATATACTTGTTAATAACGGTGGATTGAAATCTGCCATCTCGGAAAAAATTATCGGGACACCTGCTTAATTTTGCAATACAACTTCTTATAGGGGCTGTACATTAGAGCCCGGCTTACCGGGTTGAGTTCTCAACAAAGCCAAAATTGGCGGGGAACCTTTGTCAAACATTGACAGACAACTGGCAGACTATTCCAAAGTGGAACAATACCTACAGAGAAAGAGTATTTATAACTGTTTAATTTCGCATGTACTGTCTTTAGTTTTGAGCGATGTTTTGATCGCACATTTTATCGGTGATGTCGCAGAAAAATAGAACGCGTGCACAGAAAACTAGGAACTAGTCTGGGCCTCACTTGAAAGAAGGAACACCAACACAAAGTTTGTACGAAGGTAATGCAAACATCCCAATAAGAAGCAATTATAGAAGGGTTCAAGGACGCAGGGGCACTGCTGGCTTCCTCTGCGATTGATGGTGGCAAAGAAGACAACAGACAGCCGGCAATCGACGGATTGTTTCTCGCCCTTGACAGATATTGGCAGCTTACACACCACTGATGTGCCCACCCTTCGTCAAAATATTTTCTGCACTATGCTCCTTTTACCTTTATTCAGGTCAATTCGTTGCAAATAGTTTGAGGATACGAGACCGGATTGATGACGTTCATTCTGAACTTTCCACAACGACTCACTATCATCCAAAACAAGTAGTTTGATTGAAAACAACCATTATTTTCATTTATCCGTTTATGCCTAATTAATGGCTTTATCCGTTTTAACGTTTTTACCGTTAAAATATTTTGGCATACCGTACTCACGTTTTGTCAACCGTTAAAACGGTTTATCTCAACCGTTTACTACCCTTTGATCATCCATTTTTCTGAGCTTTTTTAACGGAAAACCGTTAACGTATGTTTTCCCATGGAGGGTCACAATTTGTACTTGATACAATAAATTCATTATTGCATATAGAGGCTTTGCATGGCGACCGTATTCGATGGCAGGAGCAATAGATTTCAAATCCTCAGGGCCGGGAAAACAAAAAAAAAGGTTTTCCAGTGAAGATTTAATATCTATTGTTCCTGCCTGTCACCAACATGGCCGCCGAGTAAAGCCTCTATTTGAAACGTTTGTATCATGATAGCGGAATCAAGAACAAGAGTGTAAATTTACACCAAAACTGCAGTCCGTATATTGATGGAGCCTAGCTACAGTAGGTTCTGGTGTTCCATGTCTTTTCAACAAATGTTTGAAACGTTACAAAGTGTACCTCTCGTTGGACATCCAAGCTATTCTATACGTTATATACTTAACTATTAGACAACGAGGCCGAGTTGGCTATTAACGAATATAGTCAACGAGGTGAATATATGAATACCCTTCGTGAGTGCGACTTCATCCTCCCGAGCGTGTGTGTAGTTAAACCCCGCAATAGCCACAACTAATCTTACCCGTAACACTTTCTGGAGTCTCGTACCCAGGCGGTTCGATATTATCCGATGGTCCACCGCTGCTGTGCCTGGCATTTCTTGAAAATATTTTCTGCAGTAAGCTCTTTTTACGTTTATTCAAGCCAGTTCGTTGCAAATATTTTGAGGGTACAAAACCGGATTGACGCAGTTCATTCTGAACTAGCCACAACGACCCACTGTCATTCAAAATAAGTAATTTATCACTTTTCTTTATGGAAAGTTCCCTTTCATTTTGTTTATGATAGTCACGTCGTGCGATTGCAGATGCTTCTTCAGCCATGTCTATACAAGAAGATAAATTTGTACTTGATACAACAAATATGACGAGGCGGTTAGTATTGCAGGCCTCCAGCAATTAAATGCGAAAAGACAGGGACTTACGGACAAACTCTTTCAAGAGATTGAATCCAATGATGGTCACAATCTACACAGTTTATTACCCCAATTTTAACTTGAGAAACAAAGTGGCAGTAGGATGAGGGTCGAAAATATGCTTAGAAAACAGATCCCGTAGCACCCCTCGTGTAACTACATAAATTTTACATGAATCGATAGATTAGAACTTATTTAGTTAGAATCCATTTCCCCCAAGCGAAATAGTTGCACAAATTGAAGTAAAACCTCTCCAAAATTCGGGCTTCCTCGTGTTTCGAAATCCACGAACGGCCATTGTTGTGTTGCAACTACGCATGCGCGTGATCAAAAAACACTTAATGCGCTTACGCAGATAGGAAAAACTGATCTCAATAAAACACGCATATTCAAGATGGCTACTAATGACGATATGTCGAAAATTCGAATATCCTCATGTTTTATGCATTTTGAAGGCGTAACCGAGCAACTTTCCAAAGTTACTCGTCAAAGGCTTAAGAAATTTGTCGATTGCAGGACTAAATGGGCGAAACTTAATTGCCTGCAAGCTGAGATAGCGAAGGATTCGTATGATAAGTTTGATGACGAATTCGTCAATTCATACTTGCCTACTTGGCAGAGAACAACAAACGCAAGTTTTGATTTAGAATGGTACCACCACATGAAATGCTACAAGAAGTTTAGCGATGAAGAAAAGATCCGTAGACAACAGAGAAAAGAGGAAAACGGAGCTAGTACAAGCACGGAAAAGGTCGCTAATACCATAGACTAAAGTACACATGCCAAATGGAACCAGGCAACCAGCTGACAGCTGTGGGACCCAGAAGAAAGAATACACGCATTTCAGTTAAGGAACCAAGTAAGACCTTGCCTCAAAGAAACAAGCATGTACTACCAGAATGCTGCATTATTTGTGGAAGAGATTCGTCTTGGTTTTCAAGAGACAAGGTATGATTATGTGCAATTTCTTGTGTACAGTAACTTTATATTACCTTTTGGTGGGAAAGTTGTCATATTGTGCCTTACTGCCTTGTGCATATACCTATATGATATTTTAGAGTACCTATTGGGTAGTGGAAAAGTTGTCATATTGTGCCTTACTGCCTTGTGCATATACCTATATGATATTCTAGAGTATGGCGGTTGACTGTTGTCAGGTAGTTTTATACAACAGTCAACCGCCGTATTTGCTATACTCTACCCACACTGGCACCGCACGTTCGAGATATTTTAGAGTACCTATTGGGTGCGTTGGATCTTAATGTGTTAATTATCCAGATAATAAGTTTGTTTAAACCAAATGTTCATAAACTTTACAAACCAGAGTAGCTTTATTTTAATACCTGGTTGCTTTGAATTTGAATCTTACTGAAGTTGGTTAATTTGTCAAATTCACCCTGCTTTAGTTGGTAAATACCATTTTTAAACAGGCATTCTAAACTTGTATGTTTTTTGTAGAAAACACAAAAGAGAAGAAGAATGTTGTTACCACTAGTGTTGGCAAGTACAACTGATGCTGGCTTATTACGTACAGCTGCTGAGAGAAAAATGATGAGCGGATACTTGTGCAGATTAGATATAAAGACTCTGTTGCATTGGAGGTCCGCTACCACAAAGGTTGCTGTAGCAACTATACAATATTCCTTGCAAGGGAGGCAAAGACGACCACAACATGTGCACCAGTGTATGCTGGTGCATGCTGCTGTATCTTGTGATTCAGAGAGAAGAGAGAGTATTTCCCGAAAGAAATCAGTCCTAGCACCATCAAAGGATATTGAACCATATTTTCTTGGAGAAAGAAAAACTGTTAACTTCAGTGATGTAATTTCTCTATTAAGCACCCCAACCCCCCTCTCCTGTAAGCAATTAATTTATAAAAACGTGAAGCGTGAAAGTATTGTATTTTAAAGATAATTATGATATTTACTGATACTTTGGTACGTAACATCACTGTACCCGATGTTGCATATTTATAAAGAGAATCAAACGTCCAACCAAATCCTTTTATATATTAGAAATAACCCCCCTCTTCCCCTCCCCCCAAAAAAAATATAGGGAAATTACGGTATGCGTGTTCTACAATGTTTAGGATGGAATTTGCTTGCAAACGTCATGCAATTGCTGTAGTATAAAATAACATCACATTTTTAATAAGTGATTATTGTAATGTTGGCTTGGAAGTGTTCCTGGCGAGGGCTCGACACGGTAGATTGCTCAGAATGTTTGGCGAACTCCATTAAAATGTACAGAACATAAAAATTTCATATATTTTTAAAACATTCCGATGTCATCTCGTTTTACTTCATAATTTTTTTCTTGTCCAGTTCTGGGTTGAGATCAGTTTTTCCTATCTGCGCGTGCGCATTAAGTGTTTTGTGGTCAAGCGCATGCGTAGTTGCAACACAACAATGGCCGTTCATGGATTTGAAACACGAGGAAGCCCGAACTTTGGAGAGGTTGTACTTCAATTTGTGCAACTATTTCGCTTGAGGGGAAGTGGATTCTAACTAAGTAAGTTATAATCTATCGATTCATGTAAAAATTATGTAGTTACACGAGGAGTGCTACGGAATTGAACATTTTCGACCCTCATCCCACGGCCTAAAACATAAGTTTAATATCAACTTTCAAACACAACGATATAAAAAGAGTTTCATTATACATAATTCATTAAATGCATAATGTAATTTTAATCTTGATCCTAGAATATTTATTATCTTAGCGTTTTATATAGTAATGATTTTTAACTTGGTAATATTTAACGAAAGTCGCCCTTAATTAATTTAATGAATTTAGCATAAATAAATTATACAATATGTTAAAACAATAAACACGAGGTCCCCTACAAGGTTTTACACCAGGGACCCCTGCAAGGTTTTACACCAGGGCTTTGGGCTGCAATGTTAATTTTAATAAATCTCTCTCTCTTACTCTATCTACCTACCTACCTAGCTACCTACCTACCTACCTACCTACCTATATATCTACCTAGCTATCTACTTACCTATCTACCTACTTATCTACCTACCTACAATCCTTTTCAAATGTGTTGGGACAGATGCCCCAAATACCTATTATATTGACAAACGTCGATCTTCCCGCCCCCTATTCAATGTTGTGTCCAAAATATTATCATATTTGACGGGGTATGGTCTTACAATTGGGAAACCAACATTGATTGTGGAGGTGGGGGAGGGGAAGGGAGCTTAATGTGTGTTACAAGTGTAAAGATTGACCTATGATCTAAAACTGCAGGTGTCCCAACAACTTTTGAAAGTGATTGTCTGAAAGGCGTCTATAACCTCCTTGAGTCAAAGAGTATTTTTTAAAGTTATTTTCATGAAATGCCAATAGCATTTAGCGTAAAATAGCATTCGGCAAATGCCGAATTGCATTGGCATATAATATTTCGTTTCCTATGCGTGTTTTGGTCAATATATTTGTAATAAACGCGGTAGAATAGTATATTATATAAGGAGTAATAAACATATGCGATGTATTGAGAGGGAAGTGCGTCAGGAGGTATATTATTGAAACTGGTCTATGAAAGCGTGAAATGCAAATTTATCTGAAAAATTAGCGACATCGATTATTGTTCAGTAAAATGCGAGGGAAAACTGATGGACACTGCGTATAAGCCGTGCATATTTGACGAAATTGTACAATGTGTCTGTGTTATAACTTTACAGCGTCTGTCGTTGTTTTGTTATACTGTATACCAACATGTTCTTTGAGGAGAAGATACCTGACGAAACGCAGGCACTTGTTACCTTCTTAAGTATGGGAACAAGTATTATATTCCCAAAATTACTAAAGTAGCAAAGAATCCCATCGGGAATGGACACGAATTAGCTCTCATTTTGAGGAATTCATTACACCTACCGATAATCATTTCTCTATTACAGAGACGAATAATACAATTGTATATAACTGGATTCAATAATCGATTCCTGTAAATAAATCCACAGGTTTGGATGAGATATCTTGTAGGCTATTAAAGGTGATTTTTCCCATTGATTGGAAAGTAGCTAGGGTCATGCCAATTTAAAAAGAAGATACCAAATCTAATCCCGATAATTATAGACCGATATATGTTTTACCGATTGTCAGTAACATAATTGAAAAGATGGTCTTCTCCCAGTTTTACGGATACCTAACTGATAATAATCTACTGGCTAACTCCCAACATGGATTTAGACCTCTACACTCGATACTTACAACTCTTCCAGTATCCACCAATAATTGGTACCAGAATATTGATGAAGGGTTAGTTAATAGAGTTCTACTATTAGACTTAAAAAAGGCTTTTGATACCGTGAACCACCCAATTTTACTAAAGAAGTTAGAGTTGTATGGCGTTGATTCTAACTCCATCAATTGGTTTATATCTTATTTATCAGGTCGCAAACAATGTACAAGCATTAATGGCACTCTGTCAAGCATGTTACCTGTTACATGTGGGGTACCTCAAGGGTCAGTGTTTGGGCCATACTGTTTCTAATTTATATCAATGATCTTCAACCCTGCCTATCTTCTTCGTCCCTTATGATGTATGCCGATGATACATGTTTAACTGTCAGTTCTAAATATCTAATTGAATTAGAGTTTAAACTAAATATCGAACTTAGTAAAGTGCAAACGAGCTAATAAACTTACTTTGAATGTAAAAGCCAAGTGAGATTAAATTTCCTGAATCATCACTTTAACATCCAAATTGATGGACAATCTATTGATAGAATGCATTCTTATAGATATTTGGGACTCGAAATTGACGAACTTTTAAATTGGCAGGTACATGTTGAAACCATTTGTAAAAAAATAAGTGCAAGTCTTGGGGCCTTAAAGCTGATTCCCAACTTTGAGCCCCATGGCATGTTGATCCTGATGTATAAGGCCTTAGTGTTGCCGTACCTAGACTATTGTAGTGAGGTTTCGGGTTGCCTAGGTAAAACTCTTTCTGACAAACTCCAAAAACTTCAAAACAGAGCAAGTAGGATAATAACTTTTTCCGATTATGACGTAAGATCTGCTGATATCCTACGTGTCCTTGGTCGGGATACTCTTGGCCAACGCCGTGCCAAACAGCTCGCAACTAGTGTTTTTAAAGCAGTGAATAACTTATATCCAGTGAGCTCAATATTATTTTTGCACGTACCTCGCAATTTCACTCTGACAATCTTAGAGGTACAGTACTGCCTAGAAGTAACTTAACACAAATACGCGGTTAACCGCGGGCCACACGCGGTTTGACCGCAGGCGCCCCGCGGTCTGCCCGGAGGTTGCCCGCGGTTTCCCCGGGGGCTGCACGCGGACCGCCCGCGGTTGTGTGGGCGTGTTGAGGTTTGACCGTAACTCACGGCGGAACACGAAAACAGTACGACTTGCGAACTCGGAATTTTACGTGGGCAAATTAGTATTTAGAAATCAGAATATCACACGATATAATTTGGCAGTTTAATTTCCAACTTTCTCATTGGCATTACAATTTCATGTATATTGCAACCAGCCTAAAAATTTAGTGGTCGTATTTGTTTATAAAGCTTAATAGTGTGTTTTGACGAAGCAAGTCTTTTAACGTAGCTAACGTATTGCACAATTTTACCGCACAAATCGCTTATTGAACGTAAACACAAAAATTCAAAGCAAATCTCCCAATAACTAGTCTGTAAATTTGGTAAAAAACATGCAAAAGTAATGCAGCTTGTTTCACAACGCAATGTAAGCTGACTCTTGAAGCAATAATTCTTACAATATTGACATATACCTGTTATGTAGACAGTCAATTAAAATATTTGTTAATAGCTAGACTGACAGACAATATTATGTTTGTTTGAGTGAGCAAGCGTAGTAGCGGCGTATATATATATATATCATTGAGCACGTATCTCCGCCGTTTACTGTAATTTGTATAACTTGAAAATGCGAGGTAGATACTGTATATAGTACTGCAGACGATGACATATGGTAGTTCAATAAACACTGCTAATAATGGCTGCCGCACGTAATACAAATACGGAAGTTGTTATTCGGGTTAGCGTCGTAGCGTAAGGATATATAATTTGAGTATTGTCTATCTCCATATGATATGTTCTATATATCACTGTGAGTCACAATTCAGAGTAATCAACGATAATATATGGCAAATATTCATACCTCTAGACTTGCTTTCAACTATTGAAGCGAGGATGTCATATACAATACCACATATCTTTTCCGGAGGCTAGTCCCCAATGGGAAAAACTCGTTGAAGAAATTGTTGTCCCCAATGAAGAGATATTCAATCCATAAATCTCTCAGTGATATACTGATGCGTTCAGAATAAATACAAACTTAAAGCTATCTATTCACCGGCGTTGCCCGGCGCGCTAATGAGTATTTTGGTATTTCCGGGACGTGGGATGAGAACTTGTAAACAGTATGCAGATTACGAAACGAAAATTTGTCAGTATACTTGAAAGAAGATGCACGGTGTATCTTTCAACGGGATTTGCTACCAAAATCAAAGCAAACATTGTGCGGGAAAGCTTTATATAAGCGAAGTGAGAGATCTGAGATTGAGACCCGAGTTTGATACAGGCTTTTCTTAATACAAGAAAGATTATTGATGGATTTGATACACATTGGACACACTAGAGTAAGTAAATAGAAATATTTATATATTTGACTACCATAACAATTGTGTGAGGTCAAATAATTTTAGCTAAATCCATTATTTAACTATTAAAGCTTAACTTGACTTAAATTATCAAAAGTTTAATTGATTTTTACAACTCCTTTATACGTACAGTAGAGTAAGAAAACTAGGTCTGACTTGTTTGACTGTAATGTTTGAGCTTTCTCATCCTACGATTCATTATTATCGTATGTTTATAACTTTGGGAGTTTTATGCCGTATAAGCCCAGCTCTCTGTTACATATACACGTAACTACAATACATGGAAAGATGCGACAAAATCTGGCTTGCAAACGTAAAGGTACGCGCTTACAATAATAGTTAAATATTTTTTTATAAATTAATGCGTTGTTGACTTCGGAGTTTGCTGCATGCTATATAAACCCTTTTCTATAGGCTTTTAAACTGATACGCGTATGACAAAAAGTTACTAGGTTTATTTACGCATGTAAAAATCTCACATCTTGTTCACAAGTTGTTGGCTTAACAAACTCGTACTGTAGCAAGCCTGTCGACAACGTGTAACAAGCTTGTCATTTTATCAACTGCTGCGTCATATTTTATAGCAAAGTAGAATTAATATAGTAGAGCGATTGAATAGATTTATAAAAGTGTCGCTTATCACATTACGGTTTCTTGTTTACTAACACGCAAATATCATGCGGCAAACCCGTAGGGTTTGTATTGGTGACACGTTTGTTGATCTGAGTTTATACTTTGCCTTAACACCTCATTCTCTTTATATTCATAATATAAATTCATATCAGTTGTGTATGTTATACAGTTTATTAGAGAAAATAGTAATTTAGTAAACAAATTAATCCATATAGGAACAAGTCCGTTTGCCGCATAATAACAGTTGTATCGGAAACCGTCGGAACACGACGCAGTGGTTTTTCTGTTTGATGTGTGATTACGCACGAACCGCAACCGCAAACCGCACGCACAGCACCCACTAACCTCATGCACAGCACCCGCTAACCGCACGCACTGCACCCGCTAACCGTACGAACCGCAACCGAACCGCAATGTTAACTTACTTCTAGGCAGTACTGTAGCACCCACAATATGTCAATATTTTCACTCCCAGACCCAGTGCGGAGGCCGGTAAAAGAAGCTTCAGCTACCGTGTAGCTATTATATGCAACGATCTTCCAGATGAAATGCGAATTAAAGTCTGGCTTCAATACAGTCCTTTAAAAATTCCCTTTTTAACTTTTAAATTTAATACTAAGACTGAAAAATAGTTGTAAATCTTACAGGTTTATATATATATATGTTAAATTATTGTTTCATTCTTTTTTAACATGCAGGGTCCTTGGAAGAGCACTCGTGTGAAAGGATACCATGTCAGTTATGTATTTTAATTTTAATAAAAGCTTCTGATGTAAGACGGCAACGTGACGACGACGGCTATAAATACAATGAAATTTACAGTATTTTAGAATAGAAATGAATAATTAAATCCCACGGGAGTTTTAGACGTCATTCTCGCTCTGTTTACAACGGTAAACTACAGATTTTTACGTCTTGTGTTCAACGTCTGAAGATCTTAACGGGGCTTTTAAAAGAAGATCTTAACGGTGCATTTGTGATAAATCACATGCTTAGCATATAAGCACATGTAACGTATTAATTCTTCCCAAGTTTTACCGCCATGTGGGACTTTAAACTTGGCGACATGAAGGGTTACATGAAGTTGTAATTATAGTAGCGGGACGGTAAGAGCGCAGCCTCACATGGTGATCGCTAACATCACAGATTCTCACGAATTTTATACGGCAACTTTACACGTGTGTGACAATTGCACATTTGTAGGGCAAATTTTGCCATGTTGGTCTGGCAAAAAAATGTTCAAATCATATTTAGTAAGAAAAAAACCTATGAAGACCAATGTGTGCAGTAGTTCAAAAAATTGTAAAATCTTCCCCCGGCATTTCAAAGACTCTGGGGAGAGACTGGGGGAGCATGCCCCAATACCCCCCTACAGTCCTTGTGCCTTCAGCACTCAATACCTGTGCAACCTTGCTAGCAGCACGAGGGCTCTCGTAAACCTTTTTGGTTAGAATACCGTAATAATATGTCTATGCAAGGGACATGTGATGCTATGATTATACAAGATGTAGATGACCTGCTGAAGTTAAAAAATGTTATTGCTGAGACACATTAAGGGTTTTGTAAATAGAGTGTAACACAACCAGTATCATCAACCCAGGGACTAACAGTACAACTCTTATAGAGATAAAATCCCTTTTTAATTCTTGAAGAGATGAAGATGGTAAATATTATACATATGCCTCATATGAGGAATATGGAGCCTCGTAAGAGGAAAACTATTGAGCCTCGTAAGAGGAAAACTATTCCTCCTTGTAAGAGGAAAACTAGTCAGCCTCGTAAGAGGAAAACTATTCAGCCTCGTAAGAGGAAAACTATTCAGCCTCGTAAGAGGAAAACTATTCAGCCTCATAAGAGGAAAACTATTCAGCCTCGTAAGAGGAAAACTATTCAGCCTCGTAAGAGGAATATTGAGCCTCGTAAAAGGAATATTGAGCCTTGTAAGAGGGAAACTACCTAGAATGACCTTTGTTCCCATAATTCAGATTATTATGTACATAACACATATACAGTATTAACGGCCAGCACTACATTTCAAGCCGCGAGAAGTGGTACTCAACAAAATGGCTCAGTATTGAAGTAGAAATCTTCTAAACCAAAAAGCTCTTATCTCAAATTCTTCAAACTGAAGTGAATTCATACGATTGATAATACACGACCAGTTTTATTTAATTGATTTATTTGAAGGAGTTTGTTTTGGCCGTCGTCGTTCGCGTTGTCGTTCTACATCGTAAGGTCTCTAATATAGTCTAGGAGGTGATGTCGACTATTCGCTAAGAGATGACGAGACGGGTTGTCTATAATTGTATTAATATATTAAGATATTTTCAAACTGTAAACAGTATGGCGCGAAATCTCGAAGCGTGCACATAAAATATATCATTAAAACGGAAAATACCTTGAAATTTTATATATCTAAATGGATGAAAACATTCTTAAATCAAGAGAGTGCTTTAAAGTCCAAGAAAATACAGTTAAAAAACTACAAGCGATCGTGTTTTCAACGATTGTCCACGTTCTTAAATTCGCCAGTGACTTTCATGGTCAAAAACTGCGAAACTAAGAGTATAACGTCAAAATGTTACCTTTTTTGCAAGCAGTTTCCGAGATTGTTTGTTAGTTTTTATTCCAGAATGAAAACTAAAATATTTTGTGAAATTTCGTTATTTAAAAGGCAACTAGTAAGTTTGGTTGATTACCGGCTAAAACTAGATATACATGCATGCAGAACCCCCTCGCTCGTTCAAACGGCCAAACAATTATAGTTCCAAACGTTATTGAAACATGAAGTATTTTGGCCATCACTGCAACCATGATAACACGCAACACTGTCATATATTCTCTTATATTTTTTTAACAATGGTGAAATTATTAAAGGTTTGCAATTTTAACAATAGAATTATCAATTGGCCAACTATATAACGTTCATATGTTATTATACACTGATTAATCAGTGCCCAAAGCCTGCTTAGGATTGTCTTTCTTTGTACACTCTTTGTACACACTAATTGCGATATTAAAAGTGCCAGGGTTGGCCAGGCTTGAAAATATTGAGGAAACACTGAATTTATTTCATGCGAGGGCCTACGAAGCCTACCCAAACCGACAACTTCTGCTTGGTCTAATCACGCATTTGTTGCACGCTATCAGAAGACTTACTGTTCTGTTTTGCATAACAGCGTTGCGTACAGAAGAATTGGTAGAGCCGTTTAGTGTCGATGGAACTCGCATCGCTAAGGGTCTGGGATCGTAAATGTGTGAGGAAATTTACGCAAATTCAACCCTCTAAATAAATTAAAGGACATTGGCAACGAAAATTTTTATTGGCTTATTTAATCTTACTGGACCACCTAACTATGAGAATGTTACTATTTTTTGCTGTAACATTTTTGTTTGCGAGTAAAGTGCAAGTAAAATGTGATAAATTTGCTCATCGGCCGACATCTTGGATCAAATTCTCAAAAAATTATCTTTGGGGTCAATGACCTTTGTGACGTCATTAGATGGGTTCGCTTCAAAACAACATAGGGATCTATATTGCGTGAAGGGTTTGGTAACTAAAAATATGTCGTTTTTGCGCATTATAATGAAGAAAAATTCTCACAACCATGCAGGAGAACTAAGGAAATGCTACACTATCGGGTAAATCCATATTAAGCGTGTAAGAAGGAAAGGAATGGCGAATTTTACAACTTGCGTGGTTTAATTGTGTCACGCGTTTGTGAATGATTGGGGTATTATTGAAGCTATACTATAGTATTTTGTGTCGTCATACACTCTGGAAAAGGTTTCAGGAGCCATCTGTTGTTGTAGGATACATTCTTTAACCGAAGACACGAGAAGAGATGTTTGAAATGTTATATTATATAATTATAAACTCGAGACACCGAGAAAGGTTGAACGAATTGTCAACCAGCGATTTTGAGCACCTTGACCTATAAATATCTGGAGCTAAACTAAAGCCTTGAATGTTACTGAAAAATAAATCTGGTGCAGAATTATTGGATGCAAGTAATATTCTTTTGAAAACAATCAATATTCAAGTTTTAAAGAATAGTTATTCACGCGATTCATATGATTATGAAGTTTTGAGCTGTTTTGACGGGAAATATGAAGCTGTCAATTTTGTTCATTATTTAGTATATCTAGCTAGTTTATAGAAAAAAGCCAGACTATAGCTGTTCTCTGGCTTAAATTCAGTTTCATATGTGTGGCTAAATAGTTTGGTGAATTATACATGATGAAGCTGGTAAAAATATTGCCGAAAATGTAGCGATTCCCATTTCAGTAATTCAGTAAATATAGTTATTAATTGCGTCAACACACAATATCAATTATAGAAGTGAGAACTCTAATATTTTTAGATCTTTTGTTATAATCTTTTTTACGAAAAGTCAAGACGCGCATATGGGTAGGGATCAGAGGAGGAATGGTGAGTATACCAGAATGCATTGCGTTGATTATTATTCAAAATAAAAATTTTCGACGAAAGTTTGTTGAAAAATTGTTCAGAAATATTGCGAGTTTTAGCTTGGAATTTATCGTATTTTTGAAGGTATGTTTCAATAATTTTTTATCAATGAATCTAATTTAACGATTTTTGTCTTGTTTGATTTATTTAGCTTGTTTTAGTTATGCTAATCACGCATTGTATTAACCCTTGTTACGGGTCACGGCACATATAGCTTTGAAATCTGCATGAGGTAATAATTTCTGTGTTCCAAGGAAAAGTAATACAAACCACAGCATTGAATTGAGGAAGAGTTGCTCTTTCTATTGATACTTTAAAACAAAGATTACCTACTTTTGAAATGGGCTACTTTTGCTATATTTTGCCGCTGATGGCGGGAATAGACCGCATTGTAATCAGAATGGCGCGCCGAAAATCGCTGTATGAAACACTATTTTTTTTATAATTGTGGAACATGTACATATATATTACTATGTGTTTTAAGTTAAACGTTACCTTTGAGATTTGGTTGGATAGGGATCAAAATTTTAGAGCTTACAGAATGCTTCTAATGGGTTAAAATTTGTACTTGTTGCAATATGTTGCAATTTTTTGTGTTTTGTGTCCTATATTCTTATATCTATTCCCACCTGATTTTTGTTATTCAATATATTTAAAAAATGCTCATCATAGTTGTATGTACTGTAATACAGACAGTACAGCATTTGAAAGTACAGTATATGCTTACAGCGTATCAATATGGCAACATACTGTATAATGCATATACAGTATTGATTTATTTATAGGAAAAAATATGGGTGTTGGATGTGCTGCCATATTTATATGCATGTCTATATTATGCCCTTTTTATGTATAAAGAAATTAAAATAAGACTAGGCATTATAAATTGAAATGAGATTTAGGATAATTATGTTATCATAAAAAATTTAACATACTCTTTGTATCCTTAATTTATTCTGTTGTTTTATGCTCTCAATATAGATTCCCGTCTGAGGTCGCAGGTAAATATTGTATACAGAAAAAAGTTTGCAACATTTGAAGATGCAGAAAAAAACCATTATGGTCTGACATTGTCTGACAGTTTAGCAGAACTTGTGATAAATAGAAGACAAGCCAATTCTGGTAAAACAATTATGGAATCAGAATTCAGGGAACATCAATACCACCACCTCCTTCAACACCACCAATGTTTGAAGCTTGTTGTAAATATATTTAATTTTTAGGTAGACTGTAATGTTCTTAACATTGTAAACGCATTGAGGCTGTGCAAAATGCATACTAAATGCTGTAATTATTATTATTACACACTTACCACACAATCATTAACCAGGTAAAGTCCTGTTCATTTGGGCTTTTCCAGCCCCATGCAGTTACAACTTTGTCTCTTAACACATACTGCAAGTAACAGGGGTACTTGATCACATTGCCATCATTACTAACATCATTCAAAAGGCTGCATCTTTCACAAGGGTATAAATCAAGGTAACTTTCCCCCTTAATCCACCTTATGTTATCCATGTGTATTGGTGGAATGAAAATGACCGGCATACAGTAAAAGCACCATTTTCGTATCTTTTACCATATATGCTTAATCCATGCATATTGGTGGAATGAAATGATGCAACAGTTTTTTAGTATGGTTTGAATTTAAATAAATCATTTTTTAAACCAATTGTCTGTGTATATTTATTGGAAATGCATTATTTAATGATTAGTTAGGCAAACGAGTTAGAGAAAACCACTTCAAACATTTATGTAGCTAACTTACATCTTAGGATATAAAAAAGTTTGTTCAACCTTTTGCCCTGGGTGTAGTTAATTTAGAACATAGTTACATTGGCATAATAGTCTATTGATTTTACTTGTCAGTTGTACAGTACGAAAAAGACTATCTGCAAGCTACATAGATACAGTATAGTATCGATTATATAAGTATGGATTAAGTACTGCAACGACGAAGGACCGTTCATTATTTAGAAGGGGGGTGGGCCAGTAATTGATTGATAGTATCTATTTTGGGAAGTATGGGTTAATGGGTTGCAGATGCGATTAGCACACTCCCCCTTTCCTCTGGGTTAAACCGGCTATACAGCATGTCGAGGGCACAGATTTACTCAGGTAATGCCAGTGTCCTTGATAAACTCCTGTAAGTTGAGATTGGTTGGTTCTATTCTGTGCTTCAAGGGTTTTTCTCCAGGTATTCCGGTTTTCCTCCCTCACTAAAAACTAACCCTTAGGGATTAACCTTGACTAACTCACCCTCGGAACCTTTGTCAATTGGATTGCAAAACCTGTTAAGGCTTTTCTGTCCACCTCAGAGTAGTAAACACAATAAACATAAAACTAAACTATTATCTTGACCCACCCAATAACAATGGTTTAATTTTTGCAGCCCATCCCTTGTCATTGGACACAAATTCATGCCCCCCCCCTGTTACAGTTGCAGCTGCATTAATTAAGCAAACCATTTAAATACTATATTGAGATAATATTATAAATGATAAAACTATTGCTGTGATACCAGAGGCATAGGATGCAGGGTGACCAAAACAGAAGGTAATCAGTGTATGTTGTACATAAGGTACCACCCAACAAGGAAGTCTGGGGGCATTCCCCCATTTTGAAATCTAGTCCCTCTGAAATGGTATTTTCAGCCATTTTGATGTACTGATAAATTGCAAGACAAGTGAGATTTAAAATTTGGGTTGGTCTACCCCTTTCCTAATTTATAATTATGTTGGCTCACCCCCAGAAACCATTTTTAAAATTCTGGCATACCCCCTCATAAATAATGAACAGTCCCTTAGATAACCATGGTGGTTAATTAAAGCTATACCTGGCATAATTTTTTCTTGCCAGCAACAAATGGATGAAAGTTTCAAATGTTCTCTTTAAATAAATTAAGATTCTTTCCTAGAATTAATGTTTGTAGCAGTAATCCAGATCGATGGTCGGTAATGATATTTGTGTCTCGAACATTGTCTGGTTCATGCTCCACTTTGAATATCAATTCTAGGTTTGATGATCTTCTCCACATGCACATTGCAAGACCGGCTTGGTATCTTTTTTCTTGCCAAGATCCAACGACAAACTTTTCAGGATACATAACATCCACACTATTCTCCTCGTCATCAGACATTTGGTCACCACCAGCAGTGTCTTTCACATCCAACATTTCAGTTAACTGTTGAATTTCCTATATAGTCGGCCACCTCCATCTCGTTGATCAATGGGGTCAACAAACTGCATGAATTTAAGAAACAGGTTCAGGAAGAATATGTAAACGAACTAGAAGTAAAATGACTTTACTATCAGTCTATTAAACACTGCTGTGTTTAATAGTAATATAAAAACAAATCAAATTTTACGCACTGAAATATAATATCAAATTTAGTTAAGAGCTTTCAAAGCCTTGATTTGTAGATGCTATATAGTTTCTTAAATATGAAAATAATCATTAAAATATGTACTTGAATAATCAGTGCCGTTTAAATATGAAATACTTTGAAAGTACTGGAGCCTGTATGTGTTTAAATCATCTTACCTTGAAAACACAACTAGTATGCACTTCTATCAATGCAGGGCTACTGCATTCAGCGAACATTTCTTCGATTTTTATGCCATTAACAACCGGTGAAAATTCGCCATTTAAAAATATTTGGAGATGTGAACGCAGCGAGAAACAGTCGAACAGTGACGGCGCAGGCCGAGAAATCGATAATATATAATTAACGCCCCTGGGCGCGTTGCATGTCGGTATACTCACCCAACCTCCTCTGGGTAGGGATTAGGGAATAACTGATCATTAAAATAGAAATTAATAATTTAATGCGTTGCCGCACTGAAGACTTGCTATTAAGGCCCCGTTTACACAATACCGGATACGCATGGTCACAACATCAAATTTAGCCATATAGTCTAGGACCTGTAAAGGAGTTTGTATGCATTTCATTTAGGACAGATTATCTCAACTGTTTTAGGGTAAAATGACCATGGCGGTCAACATGGCATATGTGCCAAAAGCGAATCAGAAAGTCCTGAAATGACACGCCCAGAAACGGCACTGTGTCGGCATAGCTCTAAATCCTGAACCGCCAGCAGCCTTTCTGAATAGCTTATAGTGTTTAGAATGGTTGCTTTTATGGGTGGTCACTGGAGGGTGAGATTTGTCTAGGTATCATATTTTACTAGAAAATGACTATGCACCATCCCAGGTCAACTGCTAATTATGCATCAAATTACTCATTCACCTGGCAAAGTCTATGTTTTCTTATTTCCCAAACATTTTTGTCATAGACGAAAAAATATGCTTATTTTAATATAATTATTATAAATTTCATAAGGAATGATATTGTTTTGTTGAGATATAACACATTTCATTTCACTCCCGCCAGAACACGATTTCAGCCATATTTTGCCGATTTGTTTGCTTCTTTATCGCCGAGCCTCGCAAGTATCATCCAAATGTTCTACTTTAACACAATGCTAGTTGACTAAAGAATAATTCAACCAAGTTTCGTCGGGTTTTGGAGTAGTGCCATGTATTTTATATTCGATTTTGTGTCCTTCGACATTTCCTCAATTATGTAGCCATTGCAATGTCTCGCAGCTTCTCTGCCCGATAAATGCCACTTCTTCATACACATCTGTATTTATATTACAGTATCCAAAAATAATTGATTGTAGAATAGTCCCAATCGAAAATTGAACTTTCAAATTATTTTGAACCTTTTGTTTTAGATTCTCGTTCTTGATGAACGAGGGAAGGTTTTTCACTCCCAAATGGGAGTAAAGCTTTCAATTTTCGATTGGGACTATTCTACAATCAATTATTTTTGGATACTGTAATATAAATACAGATGTGTACGAAGAAGTGGCATTTATCGGGCAGAGAAGCGGCGAGACATTGCAATGGCTACATAATTGAGGAAATGTCGAAGGACACAAAATCGAATATAAAATAGATGGCACTACTCCAAAACCCGATGAAACTTGGTTGAATTATTCTTTAGTCAACTAGCATTGTGTTAAAGCAGAACATTTGGATGATACTTGCGAACAAAAAAAATAAAAAGCAAACAAATAGGCAAAATATGGCTGAAATCGTGTTCTGGCGGGGGGTAAGTGAAATGAAATGTGTTATATCTCAACAAAACAATATCATTCCTTATGAAATTTATAATAATTATATTAAAATAAGCATATTTTTTCATCCTATGACAAAAATGTTTGGGAAATAAGAAAACATAGACTTTGCCAGGTGAATGAGTAATTTGATGCATAATTAGCAGTTGACCTGGGATGGTGCATAGTCATTTTCTAGTAAAATATGATACCTAGACAAATCTCACCCTCCAGTGACCACCCATAAAAGCAACCATTCTAAACACTATAAGCAATTCAGAAAGGCTGTAGCTTTGGCGGTTCAGGATTTAGAGCTATGCCGACAGTGCCGTTTCTGGGCGTGGTCATTTTCAGGACTTTCGCCCCGGATTCGGGTTTTGGCACATATGCCATGTTGACCGCCATGGTCATTTTACCCTAAAACAGTTGAGATAATCTGTCCTAAATGAAATGCATACAAACTCCTTTACAGGTCCTAGACTAATATCAAAGCGAGTTTAGCCCCCATAATTATAATAGTATGATCGATTCAACAAAATCAGCTAACTGGCAAAAGCCTAGGGCAGGCGTCGGCAAAGTGTGGCCCGCGGGCCACATGTGGCCCGCGAGTCCATTTTGCGTGGCACGCGAAATATTTTCTCTGCGTAATGTTATGTGGCCCGCCAAGATGTTTTAGTTATTGTTTGGCTCGAATTGTCGCACCAATGTTGATTATTTTGTGATTATAATTATATGAATACAATTTTAAGATATTATGCGCAAAAAATGTAATGTCTTTTCAACAAAATTGTCTACACGCGGAAGACTCACGGCGTGTTTGTAAGCCCCACCTATCTGTGGCCCACCAACTCAGGGAAAATAACGGAGTTGGCCCGTTTGATAAAATGTTTGCCGACGCCTGGCCTAGGGTCAGGGATGCCGTAAAACGGCTTAAACTGATGTCGTGACGATGCGGATCCGGTATAGTGTAAACGGGGCCTAACTGACATACCGGTATTCTCTTCGCTTTTCAAAATGACTGTAGTTGTATTAATCTTGTTTGTTTTATACTTTTATTTCAATAATCATGGGTAACTTAAATTTGCACTGTCAATACAAGCGATGAAGCGATATACTCTCTACAACAATCAATATTATAATATACCTTGAATGCGAATACAGCATGCTATTTGTAGTTTGTTTTATGTAATAGCGCTTCTTTATACTACACTGTCCAACTGCATTGAAAGTATAAAAGGAGTAGTTCAAATCTCAATGATGAACTATCCAAATTTTTAGGCCTTTATTCTTGTGTATTTTGAATGTATATCATATAAATTGCGCCAGCTACTTAGGTTTAATAGTTAGTATTAGTATAGACTACATTTATTTATTAAGCTTTGCCGTCTAACAATACATAAACAGTTATTAACACAAGACTACATTGTGACAATTTTATTTACTGTTGTATTTTCAATAATAATTGGAACTGGTAACTGAACGATAGAGATTTGATTGTTTTGCAATTTGAGCAATTTTTATGCATTTACCAGCGAGACATTCAGGGGATATAGACAATAATAGCATAACATTGCATAAGGATTTCCTATGTGATATTCGAATTTATGCGTCTATTTCACGCGGTGAGGTAATTTGTAAATTTGATTTGTAATTAGATTAGTTTTCTTTGCCGTTTGCGTGCATATTTAAAAAATTCGTCATAAGCTATAGGTCATTTATAGGCCAATTTATCTGAAGAGTGTGGTACGAAACTATATAGTAATAAATATGCCTAACAAAGCTTGCTGAGTCTTTGTGTCTTACTTTATTATGCTCTGGTTATCCATTGATATATCCACATAGGCTATATATTAAATAAATTATACATTAAAGCGCTAGTTAAATATTATTAGGTCTTTTGATGCTTTAGCTCCGTGATTAAGTTCAGGTTTAAAACGTCTGATGGCAAACAATTCCTTAAAAAGCAATAAGGACCAATTATAGACAATTCTGATCATTGGTGCTTAATTTAAAGAATCGCTTGCTATCAGACGTTTTAAACCTGAAATTAATCACGGAATTAAAGCATCAAAAGACCTAATAATATTTAACCTAGCGCTTTTATGTATAATCTCTTTATTGTATATGTATGTATATCAAATTACTTAATCTTCACATACAAATATCCCTGTAATGTAACCTAGCATCATGCCTGATGATGACTAAAACATAGTCCAAAGCAGGAAATATATTGAAATGTTTATTATCGGAGTTAATATAGTATTCAAACACTTACGTTGCCGTATGTCACACCAATTAGATCAAACTCCGACCATTTAAAGGCTTCGAACATGAACAGGAGCTGAAATTTCTCATTGACCTTTTTCTTCGAGAAGAGTATCAACATTCAAACATCGTTTTGGAATTTTACTTCGGATGTTTACGTGGCACGTGATTGCTCATGCAAATCGCGGCAGACATTTGCATGAGAGTAAAATAGCTATAGGACGGCATAACGCGAAGCACTATACAGTATACACTGGCACAGCTAGCTTGATCTGTTCTTTTTATACTGAGGAATGTTACAGATAAGTCAGCTCAGAACGCATCGCCTAGCCCTAGTACAGCATGGATTACTTCTGCAGTCTCCGACCAGTTTAAGACACATGTGTCCGCATGCTTTGCTTCTTCGTTATTTTTCTTTAGCTAATATCCACACACAGTCCGCTGAATATATCTTCAGGTCTATCCAAGCTTCTTCTCGTGGCCCCGCCATTACCGCGCTTGGTTCGAAATGCCTTAGCCACACATGATTGCGTGAAATCATTAAGGAGGCTATAACCAGTATTGGTCTCGATCCTAAACCTTACAGTACGCATAGCTTACGATTAGGGGGAGCAACGTTCATGGCTAATTCTCAAGCGGACAACCTAATCTAAATCGTTTGCTCAAACTACAAGGCAGATGGAATCCGACTCTTCCAAAGACTTGCATGTTAAAGACTCCTTGGAAAGCCGGTTAACTTTAACTAAGCAAATTAATATAGCACCAATATAAGTGGTAAAAAATAGAAATAAAGGAAATGTGTGTAGAGATGTATATGTAGTGATTCAGGAACTTTGTTACAAAATATAATTTTTCAGTGCCAGGGCATAGTGCTTGCACGTCGCCTGCCATCACTATCGTGTACGTGTGCTTAGTGGGATTGTACATGGTTTGGCCGGAACCATTGACATATTTTATAGCCCGCGTGCAGGCCCACTGATGGAGAGGAATAGTGGGCCTGCCACGGAAGACCGGAGTAGGCAACCCCCCCCATTCACCGAGCAAAGGGATGCCGACAATGACGTCATACCGCCAATGACGTAATGACCGGAAATACCCGCCCACATTCGGAAGTAATGATGTACGTTCATGAATTAATTACCCTCATGAATTATTAAGTATGCACGTTCAACTACGTGTTTCCGATTTTAACCAAGATGACGTAATGACATGTTTAGTTATATTTAGTGTGCATTACGTAAATGTACTATACATGCCTAAGCAACGCTTTTATTCATGCCCTGTTCATAAATATATAGTCCCTCAATTCACTGTTCATATTCTGCAAACTGTTCGTTAATTGTTCATACTTTTCTTCTTCAGAGAGTCATTATAGGCTTTTAGCCTAGCATGTAATGCACGACTCGAAGTAGTGACTTTAAGTTGTATTAACCATGCTAATGTTTGTTGTTTTTTCGATGACGATAGGCGAATACTTTGTTCGCTCAAGCCACGCTCGAGACCACGCTTGCTTATTCTGAGTTGAGATTTTATTTGGCCAAGTGTAAACAGGTCTTTTTATTGCCGATCATTGGGTAAACGTTTATCCATGTTGTCTTGAAGCTATATGTATGTCTTGTATCTATGCTAGGAAGACTTCTGATCTTACTCACACTAATGTGAACACAGCACTAAGGCTATATACGCACAGGCTGTTGCTTGCGAAGTTGAAAATTGATACCCCCACATGAAATACTTTGATAATCACGCATTTATCAAGCCAATAGTGATTTCCCACTGACTAAGTTTTATTACTAGCTTACTAGCTTAGCTGTGAGATACAAAGGATTTGAATAATTTTTGACCGCTAATTGGAATATAAAATAATGATTTCCGACTTAGCTGCATGAGTCTAAGTAAAACATTTGATCTATGCACACATATTTTGTTAGTCAGAAACTCATCCTCAAAATATACACCTAGTTAGCACTGATAAGACCTTTTTATTATGACATTACAATCGTCTCTCTCTCCTTTTGCGATAAAAATGTGGACATGTTTGTGAGGCACTTATTGCTGATTTTGACGTGCTATAGCGATGTTTACTATAGATGCTTACTGATGTTTACTTTGGCATGCTGTGTTCAATGAGCCGTGCGCGCATAAATTTAGGTTGATCTATGCACACATATTTTGTTAGTCATTGACACTACTCAGTTCACGAATCCTTTAAGGGTGATATCGCCGCATTGTACAAGTTTTTCTAGCTGTATCAATCCTTTTGCATAGCACACACATCCTTCTTTAATTCCATCGCCTTCGTATTTTCTCCTGCATCTTCGCATTAAGTTCGCATTTTTCTCATGCGTCTTCGCATTAAGTTCGCATTTTTCTCATGCGTCTTCGCATTAAGGCCTTTGTGGCCCTATGCGCCTTCGCATTTTGCTTCGCATTCTTCGCATTTTGCTCATGCGTCTTCGCATTAAGGCCCGTCGTGGCTCGAAGGCCCGGAATATCTCAGCCTAGCTGACACTTATAGTCTTAAGTTCGCATTCTGTTTATGCGTCTTCGCATTAAGGCCATTGTGGCCCTATGCACCTTCGCATTTTGCTCATGCGTCCTCGCATTAAGTTCGCATTTTTCTCATGCGTCTTCGCATTAAGTTCGCATTTTGCTCATGCGTCTTCGCATTTACTTCGCATTCTGTTCATGCGTCTTCGCATTCTGCTCATGCGCCTTCGCATTCCGCCCATGCGCCTTCGCATTAAGGCCCGATTGATAGCAAGGCTTTCGTCCTTCCTACGGGAGAAGCAACTTTGTGAGCGTATCCGTGTGTAATGTTCGCACACCTCAATAACAAACAAATTTTAATACAAAATAATACAATTTTTTCTCAATACAAAAGTGGTTTAACATTAGTTTAGGCAAAAAAATATATATATATATACAAAAAATGTTCAATTGGAATCTTCGTCGTTGTTAGAGCAGCGTCTTTCACTCACCAGCTTTTCAAAAAGAAATTTCCTCTTTTCAATAGCAGCAGCCAAAGCTTCGTCAGGATCGAAATCGTCGTCGTCAATGAGTGCATCTCTGGTTTTCATTATTTTCCGCTGTATTGGATCCCTTTTTAACGCCCTCATCCAAACCATTCGTTCTAAATAGGCTTTTTGAAGTTCTTCTCGTAGTCTCAATAAATACAGTGGGCTAGCTTTCGCTAGAGCATCTTCCTCATTAAAACCTTTGTCTCCGAATTCTTGCAATAATTCTTCGCACTCCGGAATCAACTTTTCTTGTGCGATACCTATTAGTGTCCCCCATGGATCCAATTCATCTTCATCAACTGTCTCGTCATTCTCACTGCTTTCCTCGGCGTTCTCACTGCTTTCATCGTCACCTGTTTCGGCATTCCCACTACTTTCATCATCATGTGATGAGGTTGTTACATATTCATCCGATTCTGTATAGCGGGATCTCTTTCGGGGAATTTCATCATCTGTGATCACTTTATCATATACTGGCTTATTTTCGTATTCCATCACGGAGTCTTCGTTAAAACTATGAGTGTTTGCGTATGCGCAATGGCTCGCTTTGTGTCGCCTGATATTATAATTAGATGAAAACCGTTTTAGACATCTATCACACTGATAAGAACCCATAGTCTACTACACCCAAGGAATGAAACGAAAGTCAAGAGTGGCTAGTTATATAGTCGATAAACGCATGTTTCGCTTGTGGGACAATTCAGACGAACTAGTTTGAACGCGATTCAGACAGTATGCATGTGCATTCTGCTCATGCGTCTTCGCATTCTGCTCATGCGTCTTCGCATTCTGCTCATGCGTCTTCGCATTCTGCTCATGCGTCTTCGCATTCTGCTCATGCGTCTTCGCATTCTGCTCATGCGTCTTCGCATTCTGCTCATGCGTCTTCGCATTCTGCTCATGCGTCTTCGCATTCTGCTCATGCGTCTTCGCATTCTGCTCATGCGTCTTCGCATTCTGCTCATGCGTCTTCGCATTCTGCTCATGCGTCTTCGCATTCTGCTCATGCGTCTTCGCATTCTGCTCATGCGTCTTCGCATTCTGCTCATGCGTTCTTCGCATTCTGCTCATGCGTCTTCGCATTCTGCTCATGCGTCTTCCATTCTGCTCTTCGCATTCTGCTCATGCGTCTTCGCATTCTGCTCATGCGTCTTCGCATTCTGCTCAGGCCCTTTGCCTCGCTTTGCCTCCCGGAAGCCCATTGATAACAAGGCTGAAGACGCATGAGCAGAGTGCGAAGATGAATGCGAAGACGCATGAACAGAATGCGAAGACGCATGAGCAGAATGCGAAGACGCATGAACAGAATGCACATGCATACTGTCTGAATCGCGTTCAAACTAGTTCGTCTGAATTGTCCCACAAGCGAACCATGCGTTTATCGACTATATAACTAGCCACTCTTGACTTTCGTTTCATTCCTTGGGTGTAGTAGACTATGGGTTCTTATCAGTGTGATAGATGTCTAAAACGGTTTTCATCTAATTATAATATCAGGCGACACAAAGCGAGCCATTGCGCATACGCAAACACTCATAGTTTTAACGAAGACTCCGTGATGGAATACGAAAATAAGCCAGTATATGATAAAGTGATCACAGATGATGAAATTCCCCGAAAGAGATCCCGCTATACAGAATCGGATGAATATGTAACAACCTCATCACATGATGATGAAAGTAGTGGAATGCCGAAACAGGTGACGATGAAAGCAGTGAGAACGCCGAGGAAAGCAGTGAGAATGACGAGACAGTTGATGAAGATGAATTGGATCCATGGGGGACACTAATAGGTATCGCACAAGAAAAGTTGATTCCGGAGTGCGAAGAATTATTGCAAGAATTCGAGACAAAGGTTTTAATGAGGAAGATGCTCTAGCGAAAGCTAGCCCACTGTATTTATTGAGACTACGAGAAGAACTTCAAAAAGCCTATTTAGAACGAATGGTTTGGATGAGGGCGTTAAAAAGGGATCCAATACAGCGGAAAATAATGAAAACCAGAGATGCACTCATTGACGACGACGATTTCGATCCTGACGAAGCTTTGGCTGCTGCTATTGAAAAGAGGAAATTTCTTTTTGAAAAGCTGGTGAGTGAAAGACGCTGCTCTAACAACGACGAAGATTCCAATTGAACATTTTTTGTATATATATATATATATTTTTTTTTTGCCTAAACTAATGTTAAACCACTTTTGTATTGAGAAAAAATTGTATTATTTTGTATTAAAATTTGTTTGTTATTGAGGTGTGCGAACATTACACACGGATACGCTCACAAAGTTGCTTCTCCCGTAGGAAGGACGAAAGCCTTGCTATCAATCGGGCCTTAATGCGAAGGCGCATGGGCGGAATGCGAAGGCGCAGGAGCAGAATGCGAAGACGCATGAACAGAATGCGAAGTAAATGCGAAGACGCATGAGCAAAATGCGAACTTAATGCGAAGACGCATGAGCAAAATGCGAACTTAATGCGAGGACGCATGAGCAAAATGCGAAGGTGCATAGGGCCACAATGGCCTTAATGCGAAGACGCATAAACAGAATGCGAACTTAAGACTATAAGTGTCAGCTAGGCTGAGATATTCCGGGCCTTCGAGCCACGACGGGCCTTAATGCGAAGACGCATGAGCAAAATGCGAAGAATGCGAAGCAAAATGCGAAGGCGCATAGGGCCACAAAGGCCTTAATGCGAAGACGCATGAGAAAAATGCGAACTTAATGCGAAGACGCATGAGAAAAATGCGAACTTAATGCGAAGATGCAGGAGAAAATACGAAGGCGATGGAATTAAAGAAGGATGTGTGTGCTATGCAAAAGGAATGATACAGCTAGAAAAACTTGTACAATGCGGCGATATCACCCTTAAAGGATTCGTGAACTGAGTAGTGTCAATGACTAACAAAATATGTGTGCATAGATCAACCTAAATTTATGCGCACGGCTCATTGAACACAGCATGCCAAAGTAAACATCAGTAAGCATCTATAGTAAACATCGCTATAGCACGTCAAAAATCAGCAATAAGTGCCTCACAAACATGTCCATATTTTTATCGCAAAAGGAGAGAGAGACGATTGTGTAATGTCATAATAAAAAGGTCTTATCAGTGCTAACTAGGTGTATATTTTGAGGATGAGTTTCTGACTAACAAAATATGTGTGCATAGATCAAAATGTTTTACTTAGACTCATGCAGCTAAGTCGGAAATCATTATTTTATATTCCAATTAGCGGTCAAAAATTATTCAAATCCTTTGTATCTCACAGCTAAGCTAGTAAGCTAGTAATAAAACTTAGTCAGTGGGAAATCACTATTGGCTTGATAAATGCGTGATTATCAAAGTATTTCATGTGGGGGTATCAATTTTCAACTTCGCAAGCAACAGCCTGTGCGTATATAGCCTTAGTGCTGTGTTCACATTAGTGTGAGTAAGATCAGAAGTCTTCCTAGCATAGATACAAGACATACATATAGCTTCAAGACAACATGGATAAACGTTTACCCAATGATCGGCAATAAAAAGACCTGTTTACACTTGGCCAAATAAAATCTCAACTCAGAATAAGCAAGCGTGGTCTCGAGCGTGGCTTGAGCGAACAAAGTATTCGCCTATCGTCATCGAAAAAACAACAAACATTAGCATGGTTAATACAACTTAAAGTCACTACTTCGAGTCGTGCATTACATGCTAGGCTAAAAGCCTATAATGACTCTCTGAAGAAGAAAAGTATGAACAATTAACGAACAGTTTGCAGAATATGAACAGTGAATTGAGGGACTATATATTTATGAACAGGGCATGAATAAAAGCGTTGCTTAGGCATGTATAGTACATTTACGTAATGCACACTAAATATAACTAAACATGTCATTACGTCATCTTGGTTAAAATCGGAAACACGTAGTTGAACGTGCATACTTAATAATTCATGAGGGTAATTAATTCATGAACGTACATCATTAATTCCGAATGTGGGCGGGTATTTCCGGTCATTACGTCATTGGCGGTATGACGTCATTGTCGGCATCCCTTTGCTCGGTGAATGGGGGGGGGGTTACCTACTGACCGGGTATTTTATGTTTTCCGCGTTCGTACACGAACGCAGCATTCTGATTGGCTGTTTGAAACGCCGTTTGAAATTGCCGTTTGAAACGAGCGGGACTTTCAACATTCTCTTCGTTTGTCGTGTTCTTTACCAAATTGAATAATTGATACAAATTTCGTACTTTACGCCCACAAGCATTGCACACACGATCTGATAAACGTGACGATTTATTTATAACAATGCCGTTGGAAGCGCAAATCAATGCTAATGTGGTACCACGGCTTCCCTCACGATTTGACGTTTTAAATATATTTTCTGTCGAAATTCGTCCTAACTTGCCTGTTCCAAATTTAGTTGAGAATGAGCACTTGCAAATTCGGCAAAAGTTATTTAAATCAGACTTGTTTGCTTTCTTTTTTGGAGTTGATATATCCATTCATACTTTATTTTTATTTTGGATTTTTATTTTGGATACTCAGAGAAAATCCCGCAATGTTTTCATGCGAGTTTGTTTATTTTTTCTTTGCCGTCATTGTTAAATTATTCCACTAAAGATCACAAACAACTCAAATGTATCAAACCATAGTTGATCAACCACACTGTATTAAATACCAATCAAGCTCAATTCTGAGGATCTCAATCCGGAATCGCAGGACCGCAGGTTCAATTCCTGTCAGATGGCCTAAGTTGAATTTTCGCAAGTGCTCCTTGCTAGGTCTAAAAAATGTACATAAATTTTCGTTTGAAATTCCATCAACAAACACCTTCTACTATTAGTCCTATCGAACGAGATGCTAAGAAAAAGTCTTGATATTTATCTGTTTGTTAATTATGTGTGTTGATGTATTGACAAAATTTATCTTTTTCCGATTCATCAACTCATTATATGTTGTGTTACTCTCATTTTATAATCTGGAAACTTTACTGTTTTCGCCATGTAAATTCTGGCAGGACGGCCACACCTTTTTGTATCTTGTACCATAAAACCACGTTTGAAGTGGGTAAATATCAAGACCTTTCCCGTTCGATTGTATTTATAGTAGAACGTTTTTAGTAGATGAAATACTCGAACGGAAATTTATATACATTTTTATACCTAGCCAGGAGCAGTTGCGAATTGAAAAATGCAACTTAGACCCCCTGGCAGGAATTGAATCTGCGGCCATGCGATTCCGGTGCAGTGCTCCAACCAACGGAGTCCAGTTGCTAAGCATCAACCCCAATTTCGGTATATAAGATGAGAGTCGCAACTGCTCCCGACTAGGCCTAAAAAATGTATAAATTTCCGTTCGACATTTGAGATGATCATAGTTGTGATCAACTCCATCCTAACAGTTTCAATTAGCCGCTAGTTTGAATTAGCCTGACTGAGAATGGGATTTCAGATTTTGTAACAGGGATTTGGGGCAAAATTGGGCTGGGAACTGGGATTTGAGCAAAATTTTGGTGGAAATTGGGATTTTGTACCCCTCATTTCTAACGCCGTGATATTTTATCTGTTTGAAATTTGGAGAAACTAACACTACGATTATCAATTTAGCATAGCACACGATGAAATGCCCTGGTTCTGCCGTTTTCTGCATCGCTTTGTAAGAGAGAAAATAAACAACCAGCAGAAAGCAGCAGTTGACTTTTGCACTGCGCCAATGGATGTGAACTAGGGTCAGAGTATTACCTTGTCTTCTGATTGGACCGTATATTAAGTAACAATCTCTGATAGGCTGACGGAATAAATTTGCCATGTGTCAATGTGTGGTGTTTGCTAATTGATTGTTGTTGCATGATATCAAGATTATAGTAATGTTTTCAACCAAAGTTTTGTTTTCTTTCTTTCTCACAAAGCGAGGGAAACAAACTACATTTGTTTGAGTAATAAAACGTAAACACCAAAATTTACTGCTGATTTAAAATTCAATTAGGGAAGTGAAAAATACTGGTGGTGAAAATTCAATCAGGGAAGAGGATGATAATGTAAATGAGATGATATGGAAGCATATTGAAGATGCAACGAATCTCAGGTAAAAACCGACTTTTATGCGCTTAATTTTTTAACAGCTCTATCATAGTTGTGTACTTGATGTACATGTATAAGTACAAATCCGTCAGCATTAGTGCTTTTCCAACCCACTTTCCTTCATCTGACGCATGCATTTGTCCAAATACATGAATGACACAAATTGATACCTGATCTGAAATTTTATACAAATACTCTAGAGGGCCTCCTTATAATGTTAGTCTTTAGATAAAGATTTAGCTCTGACATCAAATGTACTTTCTATCACATTATTGTCCTTACAAGTAACTGTGCCTAAAATGCTTCAAGAAGTCACAATATTCGCTCTTTTCCAAGAGCAAAATATAATTCAGGCTATAGAAAGTGTTTTTTGGAGGAAGTAAGTCACAAGATGAGGAGGATCACGGGGTAAGTAAATCACAAGATGAAGAAGATGACTTGCAAATAACGGCAATCCACAAACGCATTTAAAGTAGCATCTAAATTAAGTCTACCTTTACTAATGTTCAGTCCATTATTTCTCGGTTTGGATTTGTTCTCAAACTGCATCAAAATAATCCCTAATTGTAAGAAAAAAACATGATCCGTTCATTTAAGTTACGGTTGCCACTGAGTAATATTAAAAAACACAAAACAATGGACATTCCGAAAACGGTTAACATTTCTATCTCACGTTTCGACTATGAATAAAAATGTTAACTGTTTTCGGAGTGTCCACTGTCTTGTATTTCCCGTTAATTTGAACGTCGTCACTTTGAAGTTGGCACCAAATACGTCATCACGCAATTACTGATACCTCCAAAACTGGCAAAAATTGTCGCGTACTGGGAAAAGTTCTTAATGTTAACTATACTTTCTAACAGAATTATCCAAACAGAGCAATTTAATTTAGAGTTAACTACGATGTAAGTTTAACTATCCAAAGAATATTTAAGTTGTAGTTATATTTAAGAGTTTTTACAAACTAACGAAAGTGCGTTAAATTACATTTCAGTGACCCCAGATTTCAAAATATATTTAGGGCGTTAACCACCATATTCCCCTGTAGGTATCGCGCCTGAAGGCCAAGGAAAACAGGAGGGAAAACAAGTTCTCTACACACAAACAGTACTGTAGGTTGACAAAAATTAGTCTTTCTTGCAATAGTGACTTGAGTTCTGAGGAAGATAAAGAACCAGAAGTAGAACTATACAAATATAACGCACTGACACCAGTGTTTGACTGGAAAAACGAAGCTTATTCGTTGCAAGAAATTGAAAAGGTTTGCTCGAGGACGATCCCCAAGAACGTTTGTGTGATGCGCCACAGGTTAATGCTGCCCACAACGTCTCGATTTTGAGCAACGACGCCAGATGATATAAAGTGCGATGACATGGGTGCATGGATGCACACTGGTAGACCGAATAGGTCAATTACGGTTACATACACCAAAAAGGAGAAAATTGAAAAGATTCTGCAAAGCACTGATACCGACTGCCCAAAGGATGGTAAAACCTTTGTCCTCAAGAGAGTGTGTTACGTCAATATAATAAAACCAGTTGTGATGTGAGGAAGATTCTTTCAAATTTGCATGGTACGTGTCATTAGGGCTCTAATCGCATAATTGTTATGATGATCTTTATTTCAGCGACTTATTTCAATCACCATCTAGAGAGAATTACGTGGTATCGAGCCAAACTGTTAAAAGGGTATTCCGCGTCGCATTATCGCTAATCAATACCAATATAAACGTCACCGAGCGCTCAACCACACTGAAATGAGTGAGCTAATATTGAAGCAAAGGATTTGTTTTTTGTTGAAAACACCATGATTATCTATTTAACAATACTTTCGATCCACAAGCTTGGATCTTCATCAATGCAAATAATATTATTTCTTGCGCGAATAGCTTCACACTTGTTTTGTTTACATACATATAGAGCTAATTAAATTAAGTTTGTCCTCTGACAGTCAAAACTCAAAACCGCAAAACCTCGACTTTCAAGCGCGAAAAGCATTTTAGGCTTGTATAATTATGTAATATAATATGAACGAAACATGATAGTTGTGTCTCGCAAAAATGCTACGAACCAGGTTTTGTGGTTTTAACTAAGTAATGATATTTTGTCGTGGATTGCCACGTCGAAGAAGACTTTCAGAAGAGCAGGAAAATCTGAGAGTGTCGTGGGATGCCAGGGAAGTTAAGACTGGTTGTTCAACCCGTAGCAGTACGTTCTACAAATGGTTTTGTAAAGAAAGGGTAGGTAGAAAAAATGTGACCATCTATAAGGGTATACTTGTGAATACTCCTTTCCTTTAAATTTTAATTTCTAAACTCGTTTACATTACAACATTGCGATTCTATTACAAAATGGCGATCAATGAGCGATTTCCTGCATTTGGGGGATCACATCGGGGATAGACAGTACCAACTCACCTTCATGGTAGCTTATGTTTAAGAAAATAATGGCAGTAACTATGTAAGAACAAAAACATTCGTCGGTTTTCGAAAAGATTAACTTCAGTGACGTCATGAAGGCCGCGCCCGCACGGAGCTTGCGGTGGTTTTGATCAGAATTTTTGAAACCTCTGTCCTTCTTTGTGAACACGCAATGTACGACACTGCTCGACCCCTTGCAATAGACCCCGAATGCATTATATTGAATTTCTTTTACAATGTTTTTCTCAAATGGGTTCGTTAAACATCTGCTTGATTCCATGCTTCAGAAAGGAAACATTGCGATTGAAGCGCTGCCAGCATAAACGATTCTTTAAATATTCCCCTGTTGGCAATGTACTGTACACGTCCACTATTTCTTACGTTAATGTGAAATCGTCTCGAAATATTAACATTGAGATTGCTTGGTATTGGTATTATAAGCAGTCCTAGTCACCAAACATATTTGCTAGGTTTTCGCATATTAAATAACGTCACGTGACAGTTCAGAGGATAGTAGACTAATAAAATCCTGTTACGTAACTTGTCCTGCCTTTTTATTAACTTATGCTGGTTGAATAATTTCTGAACCAAGGAACTTACAGAATTTGAATTTTCCGCTCTTTAGGCTACGCAGGTCAAAGAGTCCATGCTTAAGTCCACTGAATTGAATTTTCATGATTAAACACGCTCTATATTTTGATCAGAAGAAACCCCACTTGTTCATAGATGAGATGCGAAACATTGTGGAGACACAATATCGTAAACGGTCGCGCAGTATTTGGCAAAGGCCCATATGAGGTTCGACCGGAATTACAACACCTCGCTCTAGACGAAAACCAGTGGAGCGAATTAAGCCAGGAAGAAAAGCTGTCGAAAGTTGAGATGTACATGGAGAGTGGCAGGAAGTGCCCGAAAGATCTCTCAAATAAGTAATGCATGTGATCAGTCATCGAGATCTTCGACACGGCTCTAGCTTCGACACGGCAAGTACAAATGGTCGAACTAAACGAAGATGTATATTCTACATTATATTACATGTATATTCTACATTTCTACCTATATTTATATAAACTCGCATGACGAGCCGCACTGCCTTTATTTTTCACAAACTTTGTTTTAAAACACGATGTGTGGAAAATCAGCAGGGAAAATTTCCGTTTGTGTTGCTCAGTTGTTGTATTATCTTTTCAGTAATTTTAAATGCAATTATAGTAGTGATTGACACACCAGGCGGAAAGCTCGATCCAATATACTCAATACTAAATGCTAGGTTTCTTCCAATTTGTCACGAACGATAATTATTAAACCAAGAAAAACCAACGATTATTAACTAAATTTAATATTATTCACGCGACGAATTTGGTTCCCTCCCATCCAGAGTAGCGACGAATTTGACTGCTGTCCCACCCCGAGTAAGGCGGTATTGTATACGTCACGTCCACGATCATGCCCGAACAGTTCGACGTATTATGAAAATAGGCGAAATTGAGAGAAATTTTGGCTCCGTTCGTCGCTAAATTTGCCCGAGCTATGATCAAACCATATTCGTTAGAAAGAGAAACCTTTGTGAAAAGATCTGATCGAATTTTTTTTCCCGTACGACAAGTTTGAGCGGAGATATTTGACTTTGAAGGCGAGCGGTCGGGCCGCTAGTGATGAGCCTTTACTTTATAATTTATGACGAGCAACACACAACATATAGGCCACAGAAAAGGATGCATCAACCGCTCTAAATGAGCTCATGGAGTAATTAAAATAATGCAAAGGCATTAATTATACTTGCTTGGTTCTAATGGGGGTTTTCTGCATGCATGTATTTCTAATTAGATATTACTCTTGATCATCACCAATAGTTACACTACTCGTAAGGACGTTTCGCTTTACAGGCGCGACGCTATGGGTTCATCGTTTCATGGGTGGACCTTTTCGCGAATTTCGCGAACTTTTCGTGGACGTCAGCAGCAGAATGAGAGAAGATTTTATAAACGAGAAATTCTGAATAGTTTACAAAAGTCGGTTTTCGAAAGCAAAGGTCTTGTGTTACTCAGCTTTAACAATTTGTACATAAAGTTGCTAAGTCGATAGATGACGGTCATCTGATCGATGAGATTTACCTTGAAATGGCTAAAGCATTTGACAAAGTCCCTCATGAAAAACTAGAGATGATGGGTGTGAGAGATCCACTTCTCGCTTGGTTCAGAAGTTATTTAACTCATAGACAACTGTTATCGAAGGATTTTGATCGATCTGATTGGAGTAGTGTACATTTGGGGTAGCCCAAAGTTCCATCATTGGTCCTCTTCTATTTCTCAAATTCATCAATGACATTGCAGATACCACCAGTATTAATACTTTCATCCTCTTTATACTGATCATGATGCCAAGTTTTTTAGGGAAATTCGAATAATTACTAATCACCAAGATATTGTACAAAAATACCTAAACTTTGTTAGAAGGTTTAGGTGGTGGATATTTCGAGTGAAATAATATATACAATATTTTAGACCTGAACGAGAACGGCTGAGAAAAATGCAACTCTGAGTCCTCCGACAGGAATCGAACCTGCGGCCCTGCGATTCCGGTGCAGCGCTAAAATTTGTTAGTAACTGGAGTGAGCTTTGGGGTATAACCTCCCTGTGTAAACATCTTGGTACAACTAGAAAGAAAAATCGGCTTGAATGTACCTATACACTTGGAAATACTATAATAAGTAAAACAAATCAGGAAACGGATGTTGGGGTTGTTGTTAATGGCAAGTGATCTTGTCACGATCAAATTGAAAGTAAAGTCAGTACTGCTAATACAATTTTGTTCTTGATAATTATATATAAGAGTTTGTGGGAAAGCTACTAATGCCGATGCCATAAGAAAGCTTTCTCTGCATGTAGTCAGACAAATCTTGACTATGCATCCCAAGTATAGTGAGGTCCAAGACAAATACAACTAATATAATGTCACTATCCTCAAGGAGAATCTACTTGGATTTATTTAATCTTTCTCTTCAAATGTCTTCACCACCATTATGACATTGACATTTCGAACTATCTTCAATTCAACAATTCTGCGTACGGATTTTACAACTTAACAAATTCTGAGCTAACTTTTAAAATACCATATGCTAGAACGTTTTCTTCGACGTTTCGAGCTAAGATCCTTGGTCTGGAAGTTATGTAGTGGAATGTGTCAGGGGAAAAAACACGTGTTTTTATAGTGAGTACAAAAGCGATCACGTGACAAAAAATAGACCAATCAGATGGTCTACAAAACTGCAAACAAAATATAGAAATCATCAAATTACAGAATAAATAGGCATATATTAGCAAGCAAAGAAAACAAGAAATGGGAAATTACAGATTTAAGTATGAGAAGAGGTGTGAAGTAATGTATACCTGATGACAGACATGAACAGATAAGAGTTACATGTAAGAGAATCGCTCATTGATGCCATGAGGACGAAGGGTGACAAGTCGGGAAATGAGACGTATAGTTTTCGTCCTTTCCAAGAGTCGTTCGCCTCTGGAACAGTTTACCACTAGCTAAGGACAGGTCTTATTGTTTGAACACAGTGGCGTGCTGGCTTGTGTTCGCCAGGGGAGGCCAGCTGGAAATTTTGCGCCCCTTTGTAATATGTGTATGGTTGAGCGTCGTAGACGGGAGACCTCTAGGGGGGTCTATTTTGAAATTTAGAGTCCCTGAAATGCTATTTCGTGCGTTTTGGGTGGCGATTTGACGGAATTCTGAGATTATAAAACATCGTATAAAATAAAAATGCGCAAGAAACAAAACATTCAGGAGTTTGAATAAATATATAATTCATAGAGGACTTAGTTTTTTTCTTAAACAAAGAAAAGTAGACGGCGAATATTCGTGAAGTAGACGGTGAACTTCCAGTGATCGTAAGCCAAATCACTTCACATTTCACAATTAACAATTTACATCCTTTGAGATATTACAGACTGGACAGTAATGCTTGTAGTTGTAGGTAGGTTGGTGAATTTTTAATCCTCGTATAAGTCGTATTCCGACTAACAGAACTCAAATTAAGCGCGCGTACTAGCACTTTGAACAGTGTTTGCGGAAGTGCGGTAGTAAGTAATGCGATATTGCGATAGCCAACATAAGAAAACCTGGCATATCGGAAATCACTAATATTTATCGGATAAGTTTTATCAGATAAACGACAATGTATCAATCATTAACAATCTCAAACCTTTTTTTCTCTCGTTGGCTCATAGGATCTGACAAAATTCCAATTCGGACGAGCGCTTTTGTGTGCGCTTTTGTGTGCGCTTTTTTGTGATTTGTGCAATTTCGGCGCCCCATTTATGTTTTGGCGCCCCCTAAAAAACCTTCGCTGGGGGGGCCATGGACCCCCGGCCCCCCCTGCCAGCACGCTACTCTTCGAACATAGATGAAGCAAAGCAAAAAGCAAAGAAAAAATCAAAGCAAAAAGCAAAGCAAAAGGAAAGTAAAAAGCAAAGTAAAAAGCAAAACAAAAAGCAAAGTAAAAAGCAAAGCAAAAAGCAAAGTAAAAAGCAAAGCAAAAAGCAAAGTAAAAAGCAAAGCAAAAGGCAAGGCAAAAAGCAAAGCAAAAAGCAAAGTAAAAAGCAAAACAAAAAGCAAAGCAAAAGGAAAGTAAAAAGCAAAGCAAAAAGCAAAGCAAAGCAAAAAGCAAAGTAAAAAGCAAGGCAAAAAGCACAGATGGCTTTGAATTGACATTGGGAGTGAGCTTTTTAGGATATTTCCTACTGACACAACTGATTCTTGATAAGTAAGGAAGACAGCGCCATCTCGTATTGTTGTGGCAGCTTCCTCTGTCCACGAAACGTTGACGAATTGAAAGAGTTTCAATTCAACAACATTCGCAGCGAAAATTTCCACGACAAATATAAGGGACGCTTATGGCCAAAGCAAATTTGCCTATATACCCCTGTTTACAAGAGAGTTGGCAATGCCAAGCGGCTTGAAGGCACGTGTGCAACGATTAGCGAGCCCTCACCCTGAGTTATAATGACTGCGTTGGAAGCAATCGAACCTGCGGCCCCCCGATTCCGTCGGTGATAACGCACATTTATTATTATTTGATGTAACCTCAAAGTGCTCAAAGAATAAGAAATAACAATAATTACTATGTTTCGTATATTTCAACTGCAAGTAACTTAAATTAAAACAATTAATATATATTCCTGCAGGATTGCAAGGATGCTAGTGACGAAGTGAAAACGACCATAAAATGGCCGCCATGCAAATAATGTTCTGGTGCATGCTACATTTTAAAGTTCATTTATTACGTGTATATTGAAGAGTTAAGATTCCAATTTGCTGTGATCAAAAATGGTGTTGCCCTACGCACCGTCAGAGTTGACCATCTCTGCTTGAATTTTCCATACACCATCAATTTTCGTGTAGAGCGCCATACACCTACAACAGACAGAATGTTGTGTTAAGGGGGGAGTACACCTTCAGTTGTACGTTTCTAAAAGAAGTGTTGGTTTGAATGATAAATAATTAATCATTCAAATATGTGTCAGCATGTTATATATCCTGTTAAAACTTATAAATAACTAAAATACTACAAAGAGGATTTCAAAAAATGAATTTTCTGGCATCTGAACCTATCAATCCTATAGGCATGTGTCAATGTGGTATTTTGCTTTCCTGCAATGTCTGACTTCTACGGAAAAGAATGGATGGTTGTAGAGGGATTTTTTCTCAAATTTCCACAGGTTTCATGGTAGGGAGAAAATCATTCATTACTTTTTCTCTAGAAGTCAAAAAAGCAAATACTACATGCATGACTAAGATTGATAGGTTCAGCCTTTCGATGCCTTGCCAGAAACTACTACTACAGTCTAGCCTCTAATAAGCGGCCCTCTATTAACCGGCCACCCTCTATTAAACGGCCACATTTCAAAGTCCCCAAAATATTTCCTATAATTTTCTATGGACTGCGCCTCTATTAAACGGGTGCAGCCACCTACGAGCGGTCCGATACAATTTTCTGTATTATTTATTACCTCTATTAAACGGTCGGTCTGCTTAAATAGAGACAATTCTTACTACAAGAGAAGGGAAACTAAAACTTGAGCTACATTAGAAACTATATTTTGTTTACAGAAACACGTGTATATTCGCATTTTTATTTCATTCATTCAACACATGTAACTTGACATCCAACCTAGTTTTGAAGCCTGCAGAGTATATCTGCGTCGAACACGTTTGTATTTGTAAACTTTGCAAATTTAAGTTAACAGTCAATTCGTTCCTACTTGTTTTAATTTGTTAATAACTGTTTTTTAAGATTATATTGGTTCTTATCAAAGGCTACCTAAAATCCATTAAAAGGACATTTGACCACGTCCATGGTCTATTTTGGCTTTCCTCCATTAAGCGACCACCTATATTAAGCGGCCACATGCATAGCCATTCCCCGAAGGGTGGCCGCTTTATGGAGGTTCGATAAAATGATATATAACACACTGACACATATTTGAATTGTCAATTATTAATAATTTATCATTCAAAACGACACTAATTTCACAAACGTACAATTGAAGGTGCATCACCCAGCCCTTTCAAAATTGGCTAATTGGATTCAATAGGATGCTCTATCCAGTGATAGTTTATGAGATTTGGCAGTCAAACGCGAGCGAGAGTTGCAACTCTCATTGACTGAAATCAACTCGCATCCTCGCTTGACCGGTGTCCCAGGAATTTCGCCCCCCCACCCATAATTCGCCCTCCTGGGGACGAATTTCTTAGGAATGTCGCCCTCCTGGGGGGAGAAATTCCTAGGACATTCGGCCTCCTTTAGGAAATTCGTCCCCCTTTAGTAACTTCGCCTTTCGTTTATCAAATTCGCCTTTCCTCAGGAATTTCTCTCATCTCGACAGTCACGTATATCCTTATCAACAACTTGCAACAGCACACGACCTTAGCCCTTTAAAATAAGTCCTCAATTGTAACTAATACAATTTTACGTAGTACGTACGAAGGATTATAAACGACGTTTTGCAACACATTCTATGTATTTTTGTTATTCCCAATTTCTTTTTCAAAAGTAAACACACCGGCGGCTATTGTTGACATTGCTTTGTCACTATTAGTTTTTCACTGAGATTATATTACTAATTTAATTTCGGTAAATTTAAATGGTATCTTACACTAGCGTGTTGCTTACTAGGGTGCTTCGTCAAATGAAAGGGGGGGGGGGGGGGGAGACGGGTGAATATTCCCCGAGCCGGCGTGCAGCGCCGTGGAAGGGAACTAATTCCGCTCGAATATTTACACCCGGGTATATATGTGAAAACATTGGGAATGCACAGTCGTCCGCCCGTATGCTTTTTTAAGTTATGCGCATGCGCGAATTTAAGCTAAGAGAAAACTGGTACTAGCAACATCATGATTGGCTAAGACAACGATTTTGTTTTTATATATGTACACGTCAGAAAAATAACTGCATTTTGGCATTTTAGTTTTGGGATTTATATGAAAACTCTTTTAAAAATTGTACTCTGGAGTCGGGACATATTAATTCAGACAAATATTAAGTCTCCAAAACAAGATAAATGAAACTTTTTTTGAGGACTTTCACTTACTAAAGTCAATAGGAAAAGAAATCAGTCAAAAGGCCGAGAAAGGACAGGATTTTCGAGATTTAAAGCTTTTTAAACGGTAAGTGTTTATTTTGTATACTCGCAATGCTTTTTGAAAATGCGTAGTTCATCCTGTGTGGTCAATACATGAATACAACATTGACTAATCTTAGCTTAATAATTGTTTTAGTATTAATTCAAATGCGTTACATAGAATAAGAAACAACATATTTTATCTCAAAAACTTCATCGTATAAAAATATTGTTTAAAAAACAGTTGAAGTGTTATGAGACGTTTAAGGTTGAATTTTATAGTAAATCAGGCTAAAAGAGTACAAAATAGCACAGCCTACCTAATTTATATAGTCGGGCAATTGGTAATTTTATAGTTAAAAGTGAAAATCTTATCACTATTTTACCAGTTTGTACAGTGAAAAGAAAAGAAATGTACAGTGAAAAGAATAGAAATATACAGAATTACAGTGTTCGCTTGCGTGTTACCATGGTTACAGTAGTCGACTTAGTACTTCATGTTACAATAACTTTTGGGGTGTTCGGGAGAATAATTGTTCAATTTTGAAGCCAGAATATTTTAAATGAGGTCAGATTTTTAAATTTGTCAACTTTTTGACTAGTCAAATCGTTAGCAGTTTAAATTAGTTATACTAAGAAGAAAATATATTTTCTTATATATCTTGAGAAATATAGCTTAGAGCATCTGTTCAATTCTGATGAGTTGAACCTTTTGGACACCACAAAATGAGGCTTATGCCGGCCATATTGGTGTGACCTAATTAGTTATTCACCGGCAAATTTATATAGAAATTAGAAACAGAGACCACAAATGACCAATTCTAATCTAGACGATATTTTCCCTTTCCCATCAATAATTAGAAACCCTTAAAACCTCTTTAAAAGGGTCGCTAACAACACAGTAGATTTGCGGTGGTCACACCTATGTGGCCGTCATTGGCTTCAATATGCATAGTAGATGCTCTATCCAGTCCTTGTTTTAGATAAGTGATGACGGCTCTGTAAAAGAAACTCACTTGTGTTGTTCGATAGCTTTACCATCACCATCAAATTGCCTCACAATGCCAATCACGCAAGCGTCAGTTTCACCCAACGGCCTGATTTCAATTACCTCTTGATCACATTTTCCAGCTGCAGCGTACCACTTCTCAAGCCAAGCTTTCAAAACTAAAAAAGATACATCGTTATGACGTAATAGTTCAAATACGGGACTGAGGACTTTACCTGGATTTCAAAGTCGTTTTACCTGGATTTCAAAGATGTTCATAATAAGTAATAATTGACTCTTTTGCAATTAGAATTCTAGGCTTGAAGCAGCAGGGCCTCTTCTAAGAAATCGTTAGAGAAATCCTCAGAAAATTGTTGCTTCATTTCCTGCATTTTCAGCAAACAATTTTTTTATACACCCCAATTAAACGGACAGAGCTTTTGGTACAAAAGCAAGGTTTTGTTGTGAGAATATCATGACTCTCTTCCGAACTAAGTCATTTTCCCCTTTTTTCTTATCTTTTGAACAAAAGAGACCTTCACTGGGGGGGGGGATATGTTTTTCACAACGAAAGTTGCTGCTGAACCAAGCAAATTATTCTTGACGTCGTTTGCGATAAAGTATCCTGTATAAGCGTAGCATAGCCTTGGACTTGCAACCGGACAGTCACGGGGCCCCAATTTGGCCAAACAATTGAACAGGTATCGTATTAAATTGTGGGCTGATGCAGGCCCTTCTTCAAGTTAGAGGCTCTTCTTCAAGTTAGGGGCCATTGTTCAACTTGGGGCCCTTCTTCAAGTTAGGGGCTCTTCTTCAAATTAGGGGCCCTTAGCTTTTTCAAGTTAGGGACCCTTCTTCAAATTAGGGACCCTTAGCTTCTTCAAGTTAGGGGCCCATCTTCAAGATAAGAGCACTTCTTCAAGTTGAGGCCCCTTCTTCCAGTTAGAGACCATTGCTCAAGTTAGAGGCCATGTTGATGGATCCTATCAAATATAGCACTGCTATAGGGGTCTCAGCCACCAACAAAAGTTTTGCCCTACCCTCTATTTCTCGGCGAGTCCTGCTTTCATCATGAAATCAGGAATTTGGACTTCCTTATAAAAATTGGGCCCCATTACGATTAGTTTCAATGGGCGGTGTTACACCCCCCACTCCCCGCAGTCGGCACGGTCCTGGCTTGCTGTGAAAACTGTGTTACTAATGTTCTTGTCCCACTATCATCTGGGAATATCTTGCAAAAGTTTAATTATTTCATAGTTCGGTTGCTTATTATTGTAGGATTTGTAGATGAACCGTGAAACTATACCTAAAAATAAGAACAAACTCAAACGAAGGGTCTGTGCTGGAAACGTGGAAGTTTGTTCCTTTTTTGTATCAAGCATTTGTGGTATAATACATTCAAACCCGCAAATAGGATAGGTTTCTCACTAAATAACATTTAGATATGCAACAATCTTGAAAAGGTCACTAATTGACTTTGTTCACCGTTCATGCATCATCCCTACGAGTGAAAGGTATCACCATATCATAGACGGCCGGCCAGCTTCGAAAAAAGTGACTGTCGATGGCATTTTTTTGTTAGAAGCAGGAAACCACACTAAATGCCATCGGATTGTGTTCAGTTTGACGGTGAAAGTGGTTGCCTTCCGTAATTTTTCTATTTATGTGCCGAAATTGGAAGGTTTTTATAACGACATTTCGATAGATGGGAATCCATTTAAAAGCAATTTTCGATATCATGAATTTATTGTAATTGGTTCACTACCTAATTAGCATGTGCAAATTCCTCCTTTTCTTAATTGTCATAACTCAAAGTGACATGCTAATGAGAAAATGGTATTACTATTACACTTGTTAAAATACCTGTATGGAGGCGAGTTTCAAAATAAGGATGGATTTATTAGGACGAGTGGTTACCCAAAGGCATAAATTCGTAAATTATTGCATTTAATTTCGAATATTTACTGATTTTGAAGGTCTATGTGTTGTAGTAAAACTACGTGTTTGCGCCAGTATGCAGTTTTTCAACCATTTACATGCCAAAACTCGACTAGCTCGACAGAAATATATTGTGTTACACGTGTGGCAACCGAGCGTGTAATACTGATTCATATGTAATCTAAACATATGTGATTGTTGCCTGTCTCTAACACAACAAAAACATATTGTTTTGGCTTCTTTTTGAAAGGTCGTGTTTTGATGTATTTGCGCAATGTTTCTTATTAGCATATCATTTTGAATTATACGAAAGAAGATTACCCGAGCTTTACAAATGTTAATTAGATAGTCAGCCAATTAAAATAAAACACTAATATAAAATACAGCATTCGACAAAAATCCCATCCTTCGAAATGTTTTATGAAAAACCTTCAAATTTTAGCACATAAATAAAAAATTACGGTTGGCAACCACTCTCACCCTCAAAGTAAACACTATCCTAAGACATTTTGCGTAGTTTCATGCTTCTAACAAAAAAATGCCATCGACAGTGTTTTCTAGACACTTTTTTCAAGCTTGGCCGGCCGTCTATCAGGTGTAAATGCCCCCAGTGCCCAAAAAGTTCCGGTGTCCCTGGTTACAATATTTTTTTAGTGACTATATCTATTATTTTATTGCAGAATTATCAAACAATGATGCAGTCCATAGTGGTGATTTTTTATTTAATATCTTAAAAGAATAAGTTAAATATATTTAATTTCTTCAAAGAATAAATTAGAAGAGAGCATCATAAACTTACTCGTTTTTGTTTAATGAATATTCGTTCTATATTTACAAAGGTTGATGAACTTTCATCTTTCCTAATGGTAAATAATGTTGATATCGCCGCGATCATCGAAACTTGACTCCATAAAGAAATTTGTGACGATTTCGTTTCCATGAGAATTACTCTGCTTATCGTCGGGATAGAATACAAGTTCGTGGAGGTGGTGTCTGTGTGTATGTATCTAACGCATTCATAGTAAAAGCCTCACTTATCTAGAAGATACTGAAAATGAATGTTTGTGGACATGGGTACGACCTCACCACCTGCGTGGGTCTGGGGCATGATCCCTCGGAAAAATATTGAAATTTCATGCCCGGAAATGCCATTTTCTGCATTCTGAGCTGCGCATTTTACTCCAAAATTGTCCTCTAAACATGCGTATTTTAGACAAAAAAGAACATATCTTGGTCAATACTTAAAATATCAAGTTATTATTATCTAAAAACACAAAAATAGTTAGTTACATGTTGTAACAGCTAAACAGCAGCACAATAGCAGTTGGGGAAAAATTGGCTTTAATGAGAGTGTTGAGTTGTCTTACAACCGTAGTTAGGTGTTCAGAACTTTGAAGTCAAACCGGAATAATACTTGTAATTTAGACCAGTTTCCACTAAGAAAGACCCCTTGCATTTGAACCATAGAAATAAAATATCTATTCTTTTTATAATTTGAACAGCAGAATCTGATACATAGAAATCTATTTTGCAGTTACATCATTTTTGTAAAGAAACTCAAAAACTGTATCACCTTGACTCCTTGAATACTATATTGCAATGTACAATTCAACCAGGATAAGAGAAACATAATTTGCATCACAGTGAAACACATTGTATTCTATTCTGCCTATCACCAGACAATATTATTCACTTGATATACCATTGCAATGATATGAAAGGTATAGTCTGATGATATGTATAGTAGACATTGAATAAAGAACACAGAATTTGGATCATTAGATTTGGCTTTGCAACCATTATTTAGTTGCTGTTCTTATTGGCTCACAGAGCCAGGCTAAAAATTTTGCTATTAATAGCTAATTGGCTATATTAACATAAATTGATATTGTGTTATGTTTGTCAAAGTGCCAAATGAATGATTTCTCTAGCAATAACATGAATACATTGAAACATTATACTGTCCACATATGACATTTTTCCTAGACCACAGAAAATGTCAACCTGCCTTGGTAGGCCCAAGTCTTATTTATAAATGACTTATCATTGTTTAACAGCTGCATGGCTTCTGGGGGAAGGCAGTTTCATAGGAAGGAGATTCTTCAGGATAAGGTATATCGTTTGAGTTGTAAGGAGATTTTAGTGTCGTCCATATATATAGTGTTAAAATATTATACAACAGAAGATTTATAAACAAACACATGTAAAGCATTCCTAGGATTTTGTTCTGAAAATTTCTAATCCTACAGTAGTAAGTTGCTTTACCTTCATCGACCTGTACAACAGTGACAGGATACAAAACAAAACCACGCCGACTAAGTATTGAATGAACCGATAGGGAGAAACAGACCAGGAAGGATATATGGACAAAAGGATGAGAAAATTATCTTCATCTGGCCTTTTTATAATTGAATAAGTGATCTATATTTGTAGACCATATAGTACACCAGCTAAGCAAGCTTGGGTAACTAAGCGGTTCTACTTAGAAACAATTTTCCTGAAATAGACGAGGTCGGCCTGCATGGACCCATATCCAATACCGTACAAGGAAACCTGCAAATTATGCATTTATAACATCACAAACTTATGCAGTATGCACTATCCTAATGAATTGTGGAAATAATGATAAATAATTCTCCAAAATACATTCTAAAGGGCAATGTACAGTCACATGCTCTGCCTCCTCCTCTGGTCCCAACCCCCCTCCACCAACAACAACCCCCAAAACAACAACTGATCAAATATCTTATAATTATATATTTACAGTAACACAGCAAAATTGTATCAATTTGTAGGCAACCACAGCATATAAATCGTATCACGCTTTCACTGAATTTAAATAAAACTAAATAAGGTTATAGTAGGGACTTACAATAACCGTCCAGCCAGTAATACTGTCACTGAATCACTATATACGGTAGACTATATAATTCGGCAATTTTATGGATTATAAAGGTCATATTTGACATAAACACACACGAGATTTATACAACTGACGCGAAATTGCGCCTCAATTAGTTGTTAAATATTCTGTCTTAATTTACATAATGCACGTATTGGTTTGTATATTCGTCTAATAGAAGTATATTCCAAGAACAAAACGAGGAATCCTTACCTTATAAATTTGTAAACATTGCTTCATTGATGTTGAAATCTCACAAATTCGCAGGCAACAGAACTCGACATAAACGTAGTTACCTAAATTTTGATGAGGTTGTATAGTTGTATCTTACAACAAAACCACCATCTTCAGCTTCTTCGATTTGCAATGCAAATGCGGAGAATTTACCGAATACAACTCCTTGGGCATTATTTTTTTTTTTTTTTTTATATAAACTTTATTTAACTGTTTGCCCCAAAAGCCATGCTTATCGAGGGGGCTCACATGTAAAAAAAAAAGGATATATAAAATTATTTACACCAAATAACACACAAATAAACAAACAAAATAAGATAGTGTTACAGAAAAAACAAGATACATAAACGCACAAAGCATTGCTAGGAGAAGCGACAAGTATCCAAAATAAAACGTTGAACAGCACCGAACAATAAACAATTTTCATCAAAACTTAATTGAACAGAACCGTTCAATAAAAATTCAAGTTTTCCATTGTCATTGCTCGTTAGCCATGCTTTTCCACAAACTTGTGCAGCAGAGGTAAGAAGTTCATTACGTTGAGCAGCAAAACGAGGACATAATAAAAGATAATGTTTAACTGTTTCATTTTGATGGCAACATATACATCAAAATGAAACAGTTAAACATTATTGCGCAACGAAAACATTGTCACCGTGTCTCCCGTGTCTCACGTCACAAAATCTTGCGCTGTGATTGGCTTGATAACCTCCACAGTGGGTAGTTACTATATTTAGAACAGTAGAACCGCGGACCGTGTCTCAAGATCGCAGACGCATTTTACGAGTTCTTTCCGAACGTAAAGAGCCTAGTTCGTGCAGTTATCGGTGAATTGTCGTAGAAAACTATTTTATATGCAAAATATTCAATCTTCGCGGGGTTTTTCCCCGCTTTCATAATAAAATACGCAGCTATTTCGTGGTTATTTGCTAATATTTCGAGATATTGACGCAAGGTAAAGGTTTTTATAACTATAAAATATATAAAAAATATTTGAATTAAATATGAATGAGACAAATTCGTTTATTAAAGCCAATTTATAGATCACAATGTATAAATTTAAGTTAATGAGACAACACATTAACTTGAGGTTTGTTTTACTATACAACAAGTGGGAAAAGCCTGTCAACACCCACTAAATTCACAAGAAAAGATCTCTGATCAAAGTTCAAAGTATGTCCGGACACGTGCAATACGAATGCAATTTGCTCAGCCAATCGAATGACTCTATTGCCAATCATATTTCAATGACCATAGGTAAAGCGCGCTATATAACGTCAAGCGTGTCACTTTGCCGAATGTTTCAACTGAATAAACACGAAATTCTGCAAGAATAAAAATTTCCACCCACCCACCCTTCTATTTTACATGTTGGAGGAACTAATCTAATGGACGATATATTTATCTATCTCATTATATAGTTATTTTCATGCAGGGTAATCCAAGAGGAACAAACGACCAATTCTATCGTATCGCTGGAAATGTTCTTGCTGTATCTTGCTGTATCATGCTGGATGTGGTCTTGCTTTAGTTATGCTGGATAATTAATCCAAGAGGAAAACACAAACAATTTTATTGCTGTGAATGATCATGTTGTATATATCTAAACTTGTTGATGTTGAATAAAGTTTTGGTTCGGGGTTGAAGTGTTCCAAATGGTCAACTTCATTGCCCATAGACTCAGATTATTTCATGGAAATATAATCAGTCGAATCGTAAGGACTGTCCAAGGGGATTATCACCCATTGGTTCAGGTAATGTCGGAGAGGGTCGCAACCTTGATGACAGGGCTCTATCGGCGTTTTTACCCCTAGGGCATTTAGTCTCTCTTAGCGGGTCTCATGTATACCCCCGCGGGATGAAAACATAAGGCTAGAATGAGTCTTTGGGTTGACCAGAGTATAAATATTGGTTCACTTCAGTCTTCACCCCGAACCCGTTCTCCCACAAATTTGGCGTGTGTTTAATTTAATTACCGGTGAATTTTAGTATATAATGTGCTTGGATCATTAATCAACAATAATTTCCTCCTTATGAACAAAGTTTCACAAATCAGGTCGCAAAAATCTGACCGTGTCTTGAGCCGTTAATCGTCTGCAGTGGTGTATCAAAAGTCAGGCAATACTAGGAGCGTAACTATCGTGGGAGAGAGCGATGGCGGTTATGGCATTCCATAGCCTCTACATTTCAACATTTTCTGCGGTAGCATGCCCCATACCCCCTAGTCGGCACTCGACTAGGGGGTATGAAAACAAAACAGAAATAAATTATTGAATGTGAACAAATGTGTTATTCTGTCTACATGCCATAGCTAGTATAAATTTAATGTTTGTAAAATAATGCACTATAATTTTTGTAGAAATCATTATTATGGCCCTGGTCGGCATAAGAAGTAGACAGTAAATTAGGGTGTTTTATTTTGCTTTTAATATATAGTATGAGATTTTGAGGTGATTGTAGTAATACAATAACAAACCTGAGAAAACTTAAAAATAGATATACAGTAATAGCCCAGCAAATGACTTTCAATGTCTTGTTTGAGTGTTATTTGCTGAACCTTTTTAGAGCCTGATAAAATATCTTTCAGGGACCCTGGGGAAAGGGTAGCATGGCCACATCGGTCATTGAAATCCGAATGTGAAAGACAGAGCACAGAGTCCTACTCCCCCCTCCCCCCATATAGGAGTAGCCCTAAAATGTTTTAAACATAGCATGAATTTATTACAATTTGAGTATGAGAAATGATCGATGGTCTATAGGTACGCTGCTGTCAAATCACAGTGTGTGTCATGCACAATTTTAATAGGTACTAATCTTTCTGTGCAAATAAATGGCAGAAAGCATATGCATGGAATAATTCAGTGAGCATAAAACAGAAATTCTGTTTTTAGAAGACCAAATCAATGCCAGGGGCTCAGGGCACTGGCAGGAAAGTACCATTTTAACTTATAACTACATTAAATTAAATTGCAAATTATCAGTATTGCATTGGTTTTAATGTTTTATTATTTAATACGTAAAAAATATATGAAAGTACACTATAAAAATGCTTTTTGTTTTTCAGAAAAAACTCTTTTCACAGTGCATTCATCAGTGGACACAAAATATTTCCTGAACATACAACACTGTATATAAATCTTTCAGTTTGCGACGACAATTGCAATATTTTCTCATTTGCATTCATTGATATTAAAAATCACTGCCGCCATCTTTAATACATTTTCTGCAAGGTGCTTCCTTCGTCGCGCCCTCCCCAGGCACCTCCGCGCGCTCGCTCAGCTTAGCCACTGATCTCTATAAATAAGCTGAATGCGATATATTTTTCTTTCCTTAAAAGCGCCTGGGTACGAGGCTGGTGACATACATTGTTGAATCACAATGGAGAACTATATCCTCTGTAAAATCAGAATTTTCGTGTCTAAAATTAACATGTTTATGATAACTATATGTTTGCTGTTTGCCGGAAAGTAAAAAAAAATTCACGAATCTTAATACATGTATCATCTGTGGCTGTGGCTGTGACTGTGAAAATAAATATTCTCCTTTATGCTTTCCGTCTTGCAGAGTGACTTTTGGTACTGATACACAATCTTTCGCACACTGGATGTTGCATTTCCGCAGCTCGTTTACTGGGCACAAAATATAAGTGAGACTCCCGACACGTTTTTGGGATATTTTGGACTAGGGGTAAATTTCCCCTAGCCATTTTATTAATCATTAACAGAACTTACTAAACATTAACAGAAATCGTTAACTCTAAATTTAACATATGTGTTAAAATTGTTTTGCCCAGTGAAGGTGAGGGCACAAATTACGCCAGTACTCGCAACACCTTGCACAATCCTAGCCAAAGAAACTATATGAATGCACGATGGGGAGGAGGCGGGGTGTGAAAAGTTCTGATGTTCTTATTCGCCAGAAAGACTGCAGCGAATGGCAGCAGAAAGTTTGAGGGTGGCTTTATAACAGACAACCTACGTCATTATTTTAATTGTATAGCTTATCTTATAACATTGGCTCGGGCAAACTTGTTATCTTAGGAGACACATTTGCTCCACACCCTTGATATCTAAACTAATTATTTATCTCTAAATCTAATACTAACAAGACGAAAAACATAAAGTTCCTATTCGCGCATGCAAATATTCTATTTATAGTGAATCGTTACACCGACGAGCGTATTATAAAAGGAACTTTGTCTTGACGTTGTAAGACAAGCAATAAAAGTGGGAGAAAATCAGAAAAATTCTATCACAATATTTGTGCAAAAACCAGGGGGATAAATGACTTTGGATCGCGGTTGGTCCTTACCAATGGCAAAGGAACCAATTGGCGTCAGCAAATGCCAATGTTTTTGCAGCTGTTCCTCCAGATTAATTTAGCTCAGTGCGCTCGCTGCGATGCGTGGACGGTATAATTATGATAATTTATGCAATAAATAAATGAAAATATTCAGAGGAACTTCACATTAATTAATATTCTAAGACGGTAAAGGGCAAGATATTGGAGTTTTGAACTTTGAAGCGTACGTATTTAATAACGGGTAAGTGTTTATTTTGTATACTTGCTATTGGATTAATATATTTTGTGTTCAATACAACATTGATTAATCATAAAAAGTATTTTAATATAAATTCAGATGTATTATAATCTAAATTCAGATGTTTTTAGTCCTGCAATTTTCGGTATATATCTACCTAAAGTTAATTTAACGCTTGTGGGGCGAACATTATGTGATCGAGAGCACATGCGCAGTATAATCATTCAAGAAAAATCAAGGTTGTTCTCATTGATTCAGTAGAGGAATTAATAATACCATTCTAAACTATACCAAACAATATCTGTTTACAACGTTACAGAAAGAACACAGAAATACACAGCATTATCGGGCTTACGCGAATGCCAAATCGTAGTGATTTTGGAGGCAAAATGTGAGACATAACAATTAGTGCCGGTTGGGTGCAGGCGCATTAGCTCTTTTTGCACCAATATAGCGACGCCAAACGTAAAAAGTTTTTAAATGTATATCTTTATTTCTCAATGGCAAAACTTGTAAAATAAAAAATAAAATAAATACCAAACCTGCTTTATCCCTTATAATTGGCTGGCCAGAATAGAGACAAATGAAATCATCGGTATAATACTTCAGAATCTCATCGAAGTTAGTTTTAGCGAACATTTGATCGAAGAAGGCAGCACGTTTAATAAGCCCTTCACGGAAGACGTCTGAAAAAAACAAACGATGCAAGGTTAAGTGCGTAGCTACATACCTCGAATTAACGTGCGGTGCCAGTGTGGGTAGAGTACTCGGTGCTACGCACCTTGTTGGCTATCAGCTCATATACGACTCGAGCTCATGGTATAATTGTTAATTATGCCGGGCGTATAAATTATCAAGAAAGGTAATCCTACTTAGCATGCTTTCGTGCGTTTATTACTTAAGTTACATATTTTCTTCTTTCGCGCAAATAAAGATCAATTTTTTAGCTGTCGAATGATACCTTTTCCCCATCGAAAACGCATTTTTCCATGAAGATAAGCATGGACTATTTCAGATCACGTTTTAGTAAATTTGAGATATATGGATGTGTAAATCACGATTTTACGACGAAATTTGGTGGTTAGAACATGACAGACTTAAGGTGGCTCCCTACAATTTTTTGAAATGTGGAAAATTTACAATTTAGATCAAACTTTTAAAACAATTTTTACTTGTTAGAAAATATAAATTGTATGACTTATGTTGAGCAACATTCTAAGAGCTGAAAATTGTTTACAAAAATGACGTCATCACCGTTGCTATAGTAACAATGACGTTTCAATATGGCCGATATTTTGTCTTTTGTCGCACTTTACTCTAAAAAATGCCCGGTTACTCCCATTTTTTATTTCATGAAACGCTTTCCTGTAGAAAAATAGATTATCTGAACAAGGTTAAAAAAATTCTGTAGAGCCAAAAAATATTTATAGCGAAAAATCATGTTTATTAATTTTTTAAAAATTTGGCTTCACAGAATTTTTTTAAACTTGTTTAGATGATCCACTGTACTAGACGAAAATGTTTTATAAAATAAAAAATAGGGGTAACCGGGCGTTTTTTCGAGTAAATGCGTTAAAAGCTAAAATGTCGGCCATATTGAAACGTCATTGTTACCATAGGAACGATAATGACGTCATATTTAATTTGTGAACAATTTCCGACTCTTAGAATGTTGTTCAATATATGTGGTACAATTTTTGTCTGCTAACAAATAACAGTTCTTCAAAAAAATCAATCTAAATAATAAATTTACCATATTTCAAAAATTGTAGGGAGCCACCTTAACTGGCATTGCTGTACTATGATTTGCATTCGGGAAACGTTTGAAAATTCGAAGCACGTTTAATTCCCAGATGAAAAAATGTGTTTTCGAAGACTTCTCTTTCATCGGATCGGATTGGGCCATTAAATATTCGGCGCGCGATAACATTCCAATGTTGGATTACATTTTTTATACATCTAGTAGTGGCCAGGCTAGATCTAGACTTGTACTCGTGACTTTCGGTTCAGCTTGCCCGTCTGTTACGCCCACATGCAGTGTGATATTATGATAGACATTTCAAAAGTGTTGTTACATTATCACCAGGGTTCGTTAATAGATAAAGATTATTGCATATGGTGACGCTTTCGAAGCGTTTTCATTTGCTGTGTGTTAAACACGTGTGTACGTATGTGAAGCATGTATATAGACAATTTGAGTCAAGCTTTCACATATAAGCACCAAAATATACACTGCTTACTCTTTAACACGATTGCCTTCAACTCTTTCTAGTCTGCCGCATTTTAATTATGTTGTCGCAAGAGCACTTCGAGTACGATTTCCTTTGCAAATATTTACCTTCTGGCAATGAAACTAACACCGTTGGAATCCTTACAAAATAAGCTTTTGTGAAAATTTCGAAATATTTTGTGAGCTGACTTCTAAGGTTGAATTTTACAGTAAAAATATCTTATATAGGGTACTTTACCCTGGGGAATTCATCCGGCCCCTTAAAAAACCATAGCAACAGTCTTTGGACCTCTTCCGGTTGTTTTTGTCTGAAAGTCCAGTTTGGCCCGCACGCTAAGATTCACATTTCGCCGTTACTTTGACAATTTTTATTGTTTTTCTTTGAAAGTTGGTCAGTAGGTACTGTTTTTAAAGCTCTATAAAACGTGTATTAGCGAAAATCACACGGTTTTTAAAACAGAAGTTATAATCGGCCAAAAGTACTGAATATATAATTAGTTTACCTATATAATAAATATGTCAGATTACTAAGGTTAAAACTCACGGAGATCTGTAAAACAATATGTTTAGCGATTTGTTTGGCATTAGCCAAGAATCGATTGGTGGTTTTGCTGAATCGATTGGTGGTATTTTCGTCCGTTTTGGGAGAGGGGCGCCAAATATACGAGCGCTCAAATCATCATCTTCTGGAGGATGATATTCGACGGTGTCCGTCCAGAAAGAGTAATAGGATGAGCAGAACGACGAGTGCTATATCGCAGATTTAATATTTCAATAACTATCTAAGTTGAAGGGAATACGAGTTGAAATCAACAATGGCGAAACGCGACAGCGGCTTGGTCAAATGATGAAACATGACGCATATTTATATAAATTCCTTGGACATCATGGTTTAATTAATTGCCTTATTAGATCATTAGCATATTTATAGGGTTTAAAACGAGCTATATATGAGCTTCGTTTGTGTGTGACTTCAAGAATAAAGGTGGCTGTGCAGAGTGTTCAGAGTATATGTTGGCTTGTATGAAGGCGATCGCGTCAAACCGGCTGACGCTTCTTAGGCTAGTGTCCTCGTTTCGTATTTTCGTTAATGAAATCGTCATTTGCAAGTTTTGCTGGTAATCAATCTAACCCGGGCGTTCTGTGTACCCGTCCGCGGTCCAAACGTATCATGTCAGCGATATTTCGACAAAATATTAAATAACATCGCCCGAAAGCAACTCGATGTTCAGTGCTATTTTATTACCGAATATAACGTTTGTTCTACAACTTACATGGATATTTATTGCCTTCGCTAAATTACTTTTTAGGAATGTTAGTTCTGTTTCCTAACCCTAAACCTTAACCCTAACCCCAAACTTAAACCTAAATCCTAACCCCAAATCCTAATCCCAAACCCTAATCCAAACCCTAACCGTAAACCCCGAACCCTAACCCCAAATCCAAACCCCTAACCCTAATGTATGCAAAATAGTGAACCGCTGGTATGATATATACGACTAGATCGCGGGAGATGTCACAGAACGCCAGGGTTAAATTGATTACGAACAAATTCGGTGATACCGTAAGTCTAAAGGCGATTAAGCAAATGCACTATAAAACATATTTTGATCAGTTGACAGTTTACTGGGAAATATAAGATCAGAGTAAAGCGGTACTCGAGTTGGTGTATACTGAACTTTCTATATCATATAGACATAGAAGATAGACAAATTTAGTTTTACGTCAAAAATTATAGCGCAAAGCATTTTCATTCGCGGTGCGTTAGACATGCGAGTCCACATAGCACTAACATATATAACGTTTAAAATTCAAGGGAATATATAGTACAGATTAAATCAACAGACACTGAAATATTGATGCCTGAATAGGCAATAGACCTTGAATGCTTGATATTCGAGGTTTTGAATTTTGCTCACAAACTATAAAACAAATGTGATAATTGTAGCGAACATTATGATAATTGTTAGGCCTGCATTGACCTTGTTTTGAAGGGCTTGAATTGATGGCTCAAAAGATCGAAAACCGCATGTTGAGATCAGATAAACTACATAAATTTAGCATTGGCATTGTCTATTTTATAGCACTATGAAATAGTAATATAGTTCAAGATCATGGCCTTAGACACGGAGTTTCAAAGTGTTCAGCATTAAGTAAGGTTTTTGTAGCTAGCTTTGACTGAATGCAAATAATAGCAAATAAACACAAAATGTGATGTACTTTTGTTAAATAATTACTGGCAATGTGCCTTCTATATTACTAACTGTATGGCAATGTCACTTGTCCACCAATACCACCACACAATTTTTTTTTATCAAAGAGAGACATTTGTCTAGTACAAATCTGTTGATGTTAACGCTCTCTCCATATAAGCATCCTTTGGATTGTTCAACTGAGCCCATATACAGCATGATATTTATCGACAGCCAAATCAAAATCCTGACAACCCAGTCTCTAGCTATATGAATGAACATGTACAGCCAAGGGAGCACACTTTGAATACATAATCAATTTTTACGATGGCGTTCCGAACGCGCGCGGAACAAATAGCGGGGAAGGCACTACGTAATAAAAATAGACGGGAAGTGAAACCAAGATCACGTGATAGGGTATTGACCAATAGCGTTGCGTATATTTAATCGTGCCATCTGGCCATGCTCCTTGACCAAAATCTGTTAACACTTCATTTGTATCCATTTTAATTCGCACAAGAGTGAATCATCTGTAGCAGAGCAAACGAAGCTACAGTTATTGCGGGTCTATACAATTGAATTAAAAATCAAAACAAGATAGTTAATTTGATTATATCATCACATTTTAATATAGAGTTTATATTTTAAATAAATAAATGACCTGGGATTTCTGAAAAAACGCAGCTGTCTCACATATAAACAAAATCCTCTTATGTTATTTAACACTCTCACTATAGAATGTCTGAAGAAATTAAGATTCGGCAAAATCTCTCAACATCCTGTTTGTGCATAGCAAATGCAAATGTGCCTAACCAAGGAGCACCACCAGATAATATCTCGGCCGTTTCACTCCCCTCTGTATTATATATTGCTAACCTGTTCTCGCACATGTTATTTTAAATCTCGGAATGTGTTCGGTGCAGATTCGGAACGGCATCGTAAAAATTGATTATGTATTCAAAATGGCGACGTAAAAATAAATTATTGAGTAAATCTGTCAGTAAATCGAAGTTATTCCTGGCGTGCTCCATTGGTACAGGCTGTGATTCTTTTCCACCGCAAATGTTTTGGCGTGTTAGTACCAATCTACAATAAAATATGTAGATATAATTTAACACCAAGAACCTTGTTGTAGCTCTAATTAAATAGGGATCTTATTTAAATAGTCATAGCGATAGCTTGGCAATGTTAGACTTACAAAAGCATAGAGAAAGCCTGAAAAATCTACCTTTGGCTTTGGGTGCTAAAATTATTAAGTAACACCAAATAAGTGTGTGTATGACTGTAAATTCAAATTAAATATAAATTTTCTGACCTTTTTTCAACTGCAAGACATCACCAGTTCTGCACGTGTGGCTATAAATAGAAGTTTGTATTTAAGCTTTAGTCTGTTTCGCAGGTTCCACCCTTTTGAATCAATGGAATTTGTAAAATATACACTATAAATCTTTTTAACAATCAGATGTTATCAGGACTCTTAAACGTAAGTTTAAGCGAAATTCATTCGATAATTCGCCAGAACATTGCTTTCGAGTTGACACAGGAATGAAGTAAATTTGGCAAAAGAAACTGGCTTCGAACACTGCTCTGTCGCACGTTTTGAGGTAAATAAAGTGATCGGTAAGGTCACTGTAAACAATTTAGCTCTGTAACCAAGAATCTAGATTTATTGTTTTTATGTATTTCTGACTGCTTGATTACAATGTACTGAGACAGTTAAAAATCACAATTTTGTAGACGAATTTTTGTTAACATGTCACTTTGATATGGTTTGTCGCGAAAACAAACCGGTTTACTAGCAACTTTCTCGTTATTTCCGAACAGTATTGAGTGGAAAATACTTTTTCTTCGCCGTGACTTTAGCTTGGCTCTATTTTTGGTTGTAATCACATGTGTTTATACAATAGTTGCAAAAATTAGTTGTATTTTTAAGAAGCCCCCCATTAAAATAACTTAAAGTATATTATATGCAAAGCCTTTCGTCTGCCCACTACTACAGCCATTGAAACCACAAGAGGTGTTGGTCCAGAGGTTGTTAATAAATTGCCTCCTATTCTTCCACAAAGTTTATACTAAGAGGTCTAAACTATCAATGTATTCTTTCCAACACAATTAAAACATAATTATATGTAAATGCTCTTGAATATGCATTCATGCAGATATGCTTACTTTAATGTAAATGCAGTGGAAGTTGAACACCTTGGGGAAAATTAAAAAGATTAGGTGCATGTAGCAGCTGGTCACAGTTGGTACATTCATGACAATTGTTGTACTGTAGATAAAGAAGCTAGGTGGTTGCAATAGCTGTAAAAGTTATTGCTGAACATAAACCCAAAACATTATCATTTAGCCAACCCAAATTCATCTAGAAGCAGAATAGGGTGGCTAGGGGATAGCCTTCATCCAGGAAAATCGGACTGCAGTTATAGTGCAGTACTATCTCGAGTCTACATGTCCTGATACTCACTGGTATTCAAGTTCCTGTCTCTGTTCAGTAATTCAATTCAATTTTTAATGCCCACTTAATAAGCACTTAATAGTGCTTTAAGTGCGCCCAATACAGTAGTAAGAATTGGCATTTTTAAAGATTTTGTTTTTATTATTATAACGGCCAATTTGAAGTCCAAGGTTTGCATTCCCACATAAATGTCCACATGAGTATTGTAGGCAGATGATTATTATTATTATTATTTAATCTTATTTGAGAACGGTAACCCTTCAGATCTAATATCATCTGATTTCCAAGGGGCCGTTACCGAAATACAATAAAAAAACTATATACAAAGGCATTATAACTATTCTAACTCAATAGACAAATTATTTACAAACAAATAAAAAATAGGTTCTAGTCACTGTTCACACGTTTCGTCCCATCGTTATAATCGGCTCGAGAGAATTGTTTTATTTGCCGAATAGATGCGCCGTTCGCGTTCGCTTTAGCTTATTCTTGTATCGAACGGTTTCCCCGTAATTACTCTTGCTGCCCTATTTTGCATTTTCTGTAATTTTTCTTGCAGGTAAACACTACAGTTGTCCCAAACTAAACTGCAATAGTCAAAATAAGGCAATACTATAGCTTTATAAACGTTTTCTTAAATTGGTGTCGGAATATATTTCTTCATTCGACGTAACATTCCAATACCTTTTGAAGCCTTATTAACTATGTTTTCGATCTGGTTTTTCCACGATAATTGTTCGTCAACAATTATACCTAGGGTTTTTGTACACTTTACCCTGTTAATATTGGTTTCCCCAATTTTTAATTCTTGGTCGTTTTCAATTTTGGCTAGTCTTTGTCTAGACCCTATTATCATGTATTCTGTTTTTTCTTTATTAAGAGTTAACCTGTTGGCCAGCAACCACTGATGAACTCTTTCTAAGTCTGTCTGCATTTAATTTAATTATGACTTCATCACTTGATCTACCACTTGTCGTTAAATTTGTGTCGTCAGCGAACATAGCAGTAGCAGTATTCGAATGCGAGAGACACCTCGGTGATGGCCTAGTCTTCTTCCCAGACGTGCTTATAACTTCAACCTTCGCTCACGAACGTCTCCTGAAACGAGCTGCACATTCCATTCCCTTTGTTTTAGGAGCAAATCATCTTCCAGTGGTTCATAGAGTAATAGCCAATCAGAAGCCGCATAGTGAAGTTAGCGTCTGGGGAAAGCCCGCTGAAAAATTGTGCGAGTTATTATTCTGTAAAATATGTTTAGTTGCAAGGAAATATTTTGAAAAGTTTATCGTAGAACGTCACGAAGAATACAATTTTAATTATGTTCTTGCAGCTGCTGCAAACAATCGGTACAAAGTGCAATAATTTCAAATTTTGTTAACACCGTCAGAAGCGATCGAGAGACACTCGAAGAGAATGTCGAAATATATATTCTTGTTGGTAATACTAATAGCTTAATATGTCTTTGATTTTTACAAAATTCAAAAAGAATACGCTCTTGCTGTATGTTGGCGTCTTTGTGAAAAGCATAGCGAAACTAGACGTTTTACGTTTCGGCGAAATTCATCCGTCGCCGCAATAAATAGTCTCACGGGTTTGTGTTTACACTATAAAGTGTCTCAGATCGAAGTGATTGCTCGAATCGGTTTACTTAAAGCCAACATTTCGTTTATTGTACCACAGAGTTTTATAAAATGTTCTGTCTTTTTGTCGTCTGTCTAAAAAATCTCTATCAAAAGTTCAAATTTCGGCGAAATATATTCGCCATTTGATATTGTCTGGCCTTGTTGCATATACCATCTTCACGTTATCAAATATCACTAAGCAGCTTTATATTCCTGGACATTGATCTCATTAATTCTGTTTAGGCGAAAATTTGACCAAAATACAACTGACGACTGCTTTCAAAAAATTTATTGATAAATTTCCTCAGCTCGGAAATTTACTCTCACTTTCTGAAATTTGGAAGTTTCGCTGTGATTAATTGGTCGGTCGGAGGGAATGGAACGTGCAGCTCGTTTCAGCAGACGTTCATTAGCGAGGGTTGAAGCTATAAGAACGTATGCGAAGGAGCGTAATGATGGCCTGGCAAATCATGCTAGCTTACCTTGCAAGCTTGTAATGTGCCTAATATGAGTTGGCTATCCAAGCCAACCCAAAGAAATGCTGTAATCATATTTCCTGGAAAATGAAATTAGTGTATATTTGGCAAAATAGGTAATTACAGAAAATGTTCACACTCCACCTCAGGGGAACTATCTCCCAGTTCCAGATTAATCTATTTGGGAGTAATAAATTCCAAGTTCCATGTTGCCCCTTTTAGGAAGATATCTGCCCCTCTTAGTAAGATATCTTGAACAGGGCCTTAAGCTACCCCTTTGGAAGTGCCTGTCCGAACCAGATTTCATTCAAACCCCCCCCCCCCCCCCTATGAATTTGATAAATTTCTTAATTTGATTTACTTGAGTGGCATACAGTTGCCGACCCTCCATGACGCAGCCCCTCTGCTAAATATAGAACTTTTAAACCAGTGTTTGGAGAGAAAGATAAAGAACAAAAAAATTAAAATATAGCTTCGTGTAAAATACACATTTTTCGTCCGCCATTTGGCGCGAAATGGAAGGATAACCATTTTCCCATAATGGTGGCAAACCTTATTAGAACCTTATCCAAACCCAAAATTAGAACCTTATCAAAGTAACGTGGGTCTTGTTATGACAAAGTATTTCCGGAATTCAATATGTTCTTGAAACTTAGAACCTTATCAAAGTAACGTGGGTTTTGTTTTGACAAGGTATTTCCGGAATTCAAAACAGAAGTTGTTAACTTTGAGGTGTTAACGTCGGTGTCTATCGCATTACGTCGGCGTGTTGGAAAACGCGGATAGCGGATACCGGATAGCGAATACCGGATAGCGAATACCGGATGGCGAATATCGGATAGCGAATGCCGGACATCGAATAATAATACTTCTATTCTATTAAGTGTTTTAACGAAATCAGGGGCTGATATTAATTTTTCCTGTATTATTTAAGAAGCTAGCGGTATATATTGAAGAATCTTTCGCAATTCTTTCATACATTAAATGAAAATACTATGAACAGTCCATAGACTATCTCACGAACAATTGCCAAGTTTTCACGGAGCACAAAAACGATCTTACTGCTTTTATAAAGTTTAAACGTTCACAGGCTTCGAGCAAGCGGACGATAACGGCCAACGGACCAGAAGACGTATTTCCTTTGAGAGTCTTAAATATTAGACCAGTCAAGGAAAGGTTATCCCAACGTAAAGTTAAGTATCTAAGAGAATACTTGCACTGGTACCATAGCCTGCGCACCTTGCGGTTGTAAGTTGAGACGCGGGCAGAGACGCGGGCAGAGAATAATTAGGGGGTGATGGAAAAGGAGGAACTGCGGGCGAGAAAAACTGCCTGCCGCAAAACTAGCTGTAAATGAGTTACGCCCACTACAAAATTGCGTAAAATAGACGCGTATACTAGATACATACATACATACACACACACACACACACACATACATACATTCATAAAATTTTATTTAAGCACGCTAGCACCAACAACAATATCTCGATTTCCATGGGGGGCGTGCTAGAATATATATAAAGAATACAAAATCTAAGATATAAATTAGAATAAATATAAAATAGAAACAGGACATGCAAATATAACTATATTACAGATTATAAAATTTAAAGTTCATGCCAGAATAAGCCTTTCCTAATCTATGGAACGGGGTCGTAGGAGCAGTTTAAATGAATATAAGGTATTTGCATTTTTGGCATCATTAGGTAAATTATTCCAAATAAAGGCACCATTATATTTAAAACTTCTCTTCATCAATTCAGTCTTAGGCATTGGTAGCACTAAATGCCCTTATTTCTAAAATTTACTCTGAGCGTAAAAAAATCATTCTTTTAGAGATCTTCATTCCAAATCTTGAAATTGTCTTCTTTTTTATTTTAGCTAGAAAATCCGTATTTTCGCGGCTTAAGAGAGGTAAACGCTTTTTAGATTACCAAGGTCACCTGTAATATGCGGCGTCTGCCAGCCTTAGAGAGATGTCTGTTAATTAATAAGAGCTGAACAAACAAGACGAAGCATCGTTAGGCTTAGCTGTAAAATACAGAATTACAGAACCAAGCGGCAAGGGTCATCACGAGATCTAGCTATGGTACAAGTGCAAGTATTCTGTTAGATACTTAAATTTACGTTGGGATAACCTTTCCTTGGCTTGTCTAATCTTTCAGACTCTCAAAGCAAATATGTCTTCTGATCTACAAGATTTATTTTCAATCCGTGGTACAGGGTACAATATAAGGAACTCTGAAATGAGATTAAATTTGCCCAAGCCACGAACACAATGTTATAGTGTTGAGCTATTGTGGAATAGTCTTCTTCAAGATAACAATTTAAGAAAGATATAGACGATAAGCGAACTCTCACACGGCAATTTTGTAAACCAGTAATAGATACCTTTTCGATTTTTTTTCTTTTGATGTGTTTATATAATTATTGTCATCATAGTTAGGCTATCTATATACTGAAGATTTTGCCGTATTTATATAGATTTGTATTGACTTAAATTAAAAATGAAAACTTCCCGTTTGATAGAAGTAACTAAAGTATTATTATGAAAACTAATAGCTTTATGGCCGTTATCGTCCACTTGCTCAAAGTATGTGAACGTTTCCACTTTATAAAAGCAGTAAGATCGTTTTTGTGCTCCGTAAAAACTTGGCAATTGTTCGTGAGATAGTCTATGGACTGTTCATAGTATTTTCATCTAATGTATGAAAGAATTGCGAAAGATTCTTCAATATATATCGCTAGCTCCTTAAATAAAATAGGAAAAATTAATATCAGCCCCTGATTTCGTTAAAACACTTAATAGAATGAAGTATCATTCACTATCCGTTATCCGCTATCCAGTACCCGTGTTTTCCAAAGATAATGATTTTAAAATATTTAAAATATGTCAAAACACTTACTACATTTCTTAACCAATGATTCAAAATAAAACAAGTAAAAACTATTCACTTACCTAAACATAAATAGTTCAGTCTCTTTCTACTTTTTTGCCATTTTGCTTTCTTCCAATAACAAAATAATAACTCCAAAAATGGAGTTAAATGTGAGTAACTCCAGCAAAAGACAGTTAATCGCGCATACTAATTAGTTCGCCAATACGCGTAACTCCAGCAACGAGTTATTTAACTCCAAATAATGGAGTTAAATAGCCCTAAAATGTTAACTCCACCAAAAAGGAGTAGTATAGGGGAGTTAAAATAACTCCCTGAAAATAACAGTGTGTGTATGCAATATATAGTATATAACATGCATGCACAGTATATATAGTCTATAGAACAATTTTGCGTCTATATTTCTGACCTTTCTTGAAATATGGTCAGTGACCAATAATGTCAATTGTCAACTCATTGTAACTCAATAACGGAAAATTATCGACAGAAAACCTAAAATTTGTTTAGTTTCCCTGCTGACATGTACATATTCTACATATTAAATATTTGATTAACATATACAGATATACTATAGTTCAGCCGAAAACGATGTATATTGATGTACATCTTTAGACATCGTTGTTTCATGCTGCATGCATGTTGTATCTGGACAGAGGGCACTGGATTATATCGCTATGAAGGAACGCTGGTGCACAGATTTTTAAAGGACCATTTTCACTCAAAACAAGTTTTAAAGGTCGTAAATATTCGCTTCTAAGCGCTTGATCTTACACACGGGGGAAATAGGGTAATTTTAATTGCCCTAAGCCCGCAGCGACTTCGCGCTCAATAGGGGGTCTTGTTTATTTTTACAATTGTGATATATTACTTTCAATTCCTAATCTGTCTATCCTAACCCATGGTCCCAATCAACTTTCCCTTTGGGAGGAAACCGGAGTGCCCGGAGAAAACCCACGACTTTCGACAGAGGACACAGAGTGTTAACTTGCTCTTTTCACAAGACTCAGAGGTCAAATGCGCTTACTCTGACGATTGCGCCACCGAAGCCCCTTTGATTTTCATCGCTGAATGCGCAGCATTCATTATGGAAAAACGTAGACATATGGGAATACTGGTTACAACTTACCAGACATTTCTATACTTTCAGAAGGGACAAATCTTGACAAGTCTGAATGCTTCGAAACACAAATATAATTTACATGTCATTACAAATGTTACGAAAGGGTGTGGATAAATGGCACACTCGGACCATTGTTCGGACCATTGTCCAATTATTTATTGTTTGATAAAAAGCAGACTCGAACCGGTGGACGCGGATCGACGGACTGGCGGACGCGGACTGGCGGACGTGGACTTTTAAAAAATATCTAAACTTAAAAAATATTTAAATTTAAACAAAGGCGGCTTCCCCGCCATTTGTTATTAGTGTGTAATTTTAGTGTGTTGTATAGTGGGGTTTTTTGTGTGTTTGTAACCTTATTTGTTATTTTCTGATGTAAATGTGTCACCTGGCAAAGTTAAATAATAATAATAAATAATAATAAGCCCAGCGTTCTCAAGCAAATATTTGTTTTTAATTTGCAAGCGAAATTCAAATTCAAATGTTTGCTAAAAATGGCCGGCATTCGCAAGCAAATATTTTTTTAAATTTGCAAATGAAATTCGAATGTTTACTTAAAAGCCCAGCGTTCTCATAGACCACCATGCACCGCGTTCGTCGAAGGTTCAATTCTCAAAGCAAATGAGTTTTTACAACGAAATGCCTCCCAAAAGAAAGGTAGTTTGTGATGATTTGGCTCAGAAAATGGCAGCAAAGCGAACAAGGAAAGACGGGAAAAAATCGAGTGGTAATACAGTAAATGTGCCACATGAAATCATCGTGCAGCGACTGTCTTCTGAACCCGACAACAAGCAAGCCTACAAGCCTATTCAGCCACGCGAGTTCGTATCATTTGGGTATACAGAACTCACTTTACTGAACCTTAGAATGGCCTGTGCCGCACAATTTAATCTTTCCCACACCACGTGCGACGTCCTTGTATCTAATGAAGGCGCTTCCTGCACGAATATTAATCAGATACCGCATCGAAAAGACAAGATAATAAATATTTGTTATATTTGCATTTCCTCCGTCGAAGTTTAAGGGGATGCCACATTTTTGCCTATCTTGGTCTTGCCAGATTAATGTTCTTCCTTTGTTTTTGACCAACACCTGTAACCCCAAAAATGAAGGAAACTTTTCAGAGACTAAATTTTCTGGGGGACATGCCCTTGGACCACCCTATGGCTTTTTTGTGTCTTTACCAATTGTCAGGCAAGCTAGTATCCACACCCTCCCCATTTTTCTGGGTCCGTACTTCTGTTTGTCCTCAACCAGATTGTCCAATTCAGCCTCATGGGCTTTAATTGGGTTAATTGTTAATGCATTTTGCAAGTTGTAACATAAAATATTTTTCACTAAAGTGTCCATCCACAAAATTTAATAAACATTATGTTCTATGGAGTGGATACACAAAATTAACCCACCATTTGCCCAATAGGTTTCTCTTGACGAGTCGAATCGTCTGGAGTAAAATAACAAAGTAGGATGCATTGCGCTTACTGGGTTAATAAGGCCATTTATGTTTATTTTTCTAGGTAGGGTAAGGTCAGTTTTATCTTTATTTTATTAACCATTAAGCCACAATTATGTGCCATAATTTTTTATTTTACTTGGCTTAATGCCGGATGATTTTACTGTCAAGGGGGAGGGGAGCCTTGTTGCATGGGTAAAACAATACGTTTTATTGTAATCATTAACGCACTGCAATAATTATTAGCCATGTTTGCTATCTCAATATCTTCTCTGAGCTTGCAATGGTTATGGCTAGCAAGAAACTAACTTTGCAGTAATGAAAAAAAAATAGTGTCAGTATTTTACTGGCTAAAAGCTATATAAGGTTGGGAAACTGGAAATTTATATATATTTTTCTTGGCCTTATGACTGTTGCATGAAAGATAGCCATGATAACAGCCTTCTCGCTTCATATACTGTAGATTATTAGATTGAATAATTGAGATAAATAAGGGAATAAGTATTTTCAATTTGAATTGATTTAATGAGTAATAAAGTTTGTGGCTGCATTAATTGATTTGTAATATTTAATATTTTCACAAGGTATACCTTGTACGGCTTGCATTATTGCAAGACTTGTATATAGTAGATGAAGATGGCGATGCAATTGCAGAGTCTCAACAAAGAGCGAATAAGCCAACAGCGTCCTCTACCCCAGTGCAATCGGTAAAGCAGAGTGTGCAAGTAACATACCCATCTTCAACATAGGTAGCAGAATTACTCAAAGCTGGTCGATTAGTTAGGCCAAAAGCAAGAACACAGATGACGCTCAATGTGGAAACATTCAACATCAAAAATCGACAATGGGAGCCAAGAAAGAATATTTCTTTAATGGTTGAAGATGAAAAGTTCTCATCTGGTGGTTTCAGAGATGCCTTTTTAGCTGTTGAAAAAGGTTCCAGTGGGAAAAAATGGGCGCTCAAAAAGTACAATGAACATGCAAAAAGAACAATAAGTGATGCCATTAAAACAAGTATTGAAGCCCAGACAAGAAAACAAGTACAGATGCACTCCGTAGCCAATGCGATTACGGAAAATTTTTCTTCAAAAGTCACTAAAGAGTTTGGTAGGTGCTTTTACAACAACAAAATTTATCACACAGAGCTGGATGGTCAATCTGCACATTAGAAGAATTTGTAGAAGGTGCATTTGTTAAGCACGCCAATAACAATGGAATCTGTGTTGACTTTGCCACTTTGGTGAAAATTGTGATGCTGAAACAAAAACTGTTAATGAGAAGGCCCAGTATCTTGTACACTATAGTTATATTGCCACTGACGAGACGATGAAGTTACTTGACGTCCAAGGTTCTAAATATGGGTTATATGACCCAGAAATTGCGACCAAGGATCTCTTTGATGATGAGGATGAAGAACTCTATTTCTGTTGTGGTAACCTCTCCTCTGTAGCGATTGAAAATTTTATGTCCAAACACACTTGCAATAAGTATTGTGAAATGTTGGGTGTAAAGGAGTAGAAACGAACATTCGAGAAAGAACATAAAACAACATTTTAAAGTGTTAAAACATTGAATATAGTGAGAATGATGCAGGGGTTTCGTTTGGGCAGCAATGAAACACCTGCCAAAATCCAATACAAATGACATATAGTGCCTTTTCCCACCAAAATCTCATTGGTTCATTTCAGTCTTACTGTATGGAAATGTACATGTAGGCTTATCAACCACAATGGAAATGCAATATTAGGACATTGATTTTGATTGGTTGTTGAACTACCTGCAAAATCAACATGTCAATCATGCTACAAGAGGTTTGCATGCTAATTTGTATTGGATTTTTACGCATTGTACAACATTTTACGACATCTATAATTAATTTGTTATGTTCAACAGAGTTAACTAATGTTATGTTAAAGTGCATAATGGAGCGGGAACTTTTATGACACCTTCACTGATATTATACATGCATTTCTTTATTCTAAGAACGAGGCGCAATCTCATTTCGCTAACAAGCTAAAATAAGTATCTGCGCGAGAATTAAAATAAAATTATATAATACACTATAACTACCGAATAATGCGATAATATGGCAAACCAAATTGTGAAAAAAACATTTTCGTGTGCCACATATGTCCTGGTTCTACGTAGCTAATGTTGTTTTAAAAACAAGTATGTATCAGCTGCATCGGATGGTTTTACTTGATCTATTTCGGGAACTATGCGTTCGCATTGCTGTCGAAGAGCGGGTTCGATGAAGTCCTCACCTAGCTATATCCATTACTCCTGACAGTTCCCTGGCTTCGGCAAGTGCTTCATCTGTTATGGGCAGGCCTGAAATAACCAATGAGTGGTCGTAATTAGAACGTTCATATCAGTAATTACTTATCAAATGCACACATCTAAATAGTCATGTTTTGAAGCAAGTTGGTAAAAAGAAGTGATTTTAATAGAGTAAATTGCTTATTCCACAAAATCTGCAGGCATCAATGGTCTTGCATCAGAATTTTACGTTCAATTTCCATGTTGTATAAAGTAAATAAAAAAAATTACCTGTGCCAAAAATATCGTTGAAGAATTCATTTGGCAAAATTTCTCCCTTCCACCCTTACACAAACATTATAAATGTTATAATCACGTAATATCAACGCGCTTAATGCTTACAGTATAATCGCTTTATTGGTATGTTTGACATATCTCAAATTGCATGGAAGCGAGATTGAGACCACAGGCACGGTTACCAGAACTGCAGAAATTGCTCAGTTTTAGGAACCTCTGACACTCGGGATAATAACTCCCCATTTTAACATATTTATGAATTTTTACGCGGAGATGACGAAGTTGTTTTATGTCAGTATATGCTTAAATAATATACTGTAGTTATGTGACTAAAAGCATCATAAGGGACTTACCACATTGTTCAGCACCATACACTTCTGGGAAGTTAAATAGGTGGTCTGGAATTCCTTTTAGTGTTTGTGCACCCTTTTGCTGTCTTATCCTGTGTGTGTTCCATATACTTTTGTAGAAGATATTTACTTCCTTTTGAATGATTGGTATAAATATGAATGCCAATAATTCCCTTTAAGAATGAAAAACACATTTTCAGTTGTCAATCAGACTACCAGTGTCAACAGTAAAAATGGTAACAGACGTTACGACCCGCAGTTCGTCATAGACATAGGAGACAAGTTTTGCAATTTATGTAGCACCGTTGATATTAGTTCAACAATTTTTATTATGCAATTAATGTTATTTTTTAAATATTGAGGATGTATCTTTGCTGTACCTGTCAGTTTATCATTTGGGTCATAGTAACCTTGCTCTAACAACATGGTCAATTGTCTTTTAAAATATTTTTCGAATCTGTGATGCAATTCACGCCACCATCTTTAAATCTGTTGATTAAAAATCCAATTACAATTAGCGTGTGCAACTTTTCATAATTTATATTGGTCCCCAATATTCAGAAATAATTTTAGCTGAACTGATGGATTCAGTGAGAGGAAATTTTTAAGACAACGCCAATGGGAAAAGTTGCGAAAATGCAACCTGTAATATCAAGCATGCTATAGCAGTTACAACCGCAATTGCTCCCAATTATGTCTAATGTACAGTATCAGTCACATTATACATCCTCCAGAAATTAAACACGAACACTTGTGTTGGGTGAAATGCCCAGAATTTATATAAATTAGCTTTGAAATTTGGAAAAGTGATGTAAATTGACTTGCTATGCACAAACATTAATTTAGTTGTGTTTCAGACACATTTAACACATTCAAATGAATCACTGTAGTCTGCTACGAAAGAAAACTAAACCTATTATTATACCATGATTATTTATTTGGCAAGCTTTCGATTCATAATACCCGGATCTTCCTCATTGCAAATTATATATCATAAATCGCTCCTTTTATTTTGCTGTGATTTTTCTAGTGCCAGACATTTTTACCCATCACCACACTCAAGTAATTTGACTGGCAGTTAGTGTGTGTTAAATCCCAGGATTTTTAAAAGGGGTTCTCATAATTTCCATGGAGTGTATGCACCTTGCTTTCACTGCTTAATTCAACAAATTCAATAGACTTTCCACTAACTACGTCACACAAACACGGAAGTGAGGCTGAGGAGCCAAAGATAATGCAAAAATAAAATTTATTTCTATCGCTTGGCCTCTCGGCTTCACCTCCATGTAATTGTGATGTAATTACCAGCAAGGTCAGTCATAGTGGTTCCTACAGTAATACCCAAAGACTTTAATTAGTAAAGCATTGTTTTTCTATATTCTTATAATTCTTATATACAGTATTGCTCTTAACCTTATTCCTTGTTGATGGGCAAAATTGTACACCATCTTCAGGGTTTTCAACCTCAAAAATCCATGAATAGTTGCTATTGATCCCATTTCTGATCCTTTGTCCAGTCTTAATCGTTTACTTAACGCTTAACATAAAAGGAAATGTATAATTATGTTTATAATACTGTAATTGAAGGAAAAGATGTACAATATATAACTAAAGCTACTTTACTACAAACCAACGCTCTTTCCTCCATGAGTTTCTAATTTAAGAAGTATACAATTTTGTACACATCATTAATAATTAATGAAGAAAATTCACAAGAAAAAGGTTTCACCCTTTAGTGCAGTGTCTGTCGTTGTCTGACTTCAGTATTTTACTCTCACTGGCCAATGCAAAACAACTTTACTCGTAAGAGTGAGACCCTTGATGCACTAGAGGGGTACATAATGCTTGTACCTAATAAACCTGATAAATATATGATTGTATAGATATACAACATGCAAGCACATGTTGTATACAATAGTTCTTTATAATCCTCATTTTCTTGGAGTGAAGGTATCCATTTGGGATATTACATTGTACAGTATAGGGAGCATTGGTACCTGCGTCCCACTTATAAGGGTTACTCCCAGGTGCTGAAAAGGGGGGGGGGACTAAATCTGCTGGAGTTTTTCAGGTAAAAAGTTAAGGTAGCCACGAAGTTATTTCAAAAAATATAAAACAATGGATTATTATTATTTTAATTTGATGTTTCAACTGTATTGTAGTCATCATCAGGAATGATGCTGCTGAAATGTAAGCAGCTATATATAAATATTAAAAGACATATGATAACTTATCACCTATGATACAACATTTTCAGAGTCTCTGTTGTTTTGTATTTTCAGGCAGCCCAAGAAGTAATTAACTTGTTTCATAATTTTCACATACTTTTATCTCTAAAAGATGTTCCAGGTACCACCGGCCAGTCAACTTTGGATTAGAATTTGAAGTCCACAACTTTAAATACAAAATTCGGCCACTAAAAACATTTTGCATTCCGAATAAGGCAAGTGGAAATGTGTCTCTCATGAAGCCCATCAATTTATCGTGACCATCACCTGAATGGGTGCAGTGATTTGCCCTAATGAACAAAATTTAAATGGTGCATGAATTGTATAGTTTATATTTCATTAACAAGAATCTGAAGATACTACACGTGTTCAAGGGGCATTATAAAAGCTGTATCTCTGATCTCCACCTATTTACGGGTAAAAATGTGAGCTGCACTATTTCAATCATTGTATAAATCTATATTCCTTTAACCATTAACAAATCAAATTGTTTAAGAGTCACATTAAACAGAGTAGAATAAAATGGAGCAAATTCACATTTAATTAACGCTCTACACTCTGTGTTAATCATACTCACGAAAATATCTAAATCTCTACCAACTTTCTAAGAAGTTCCAAAGGCCAGGTTATTGAAAAAGTAATTTCCCAGTGGTCATCACAATGGAAAAAATCTCTAAACGGTTGCACTAGCGAGGCATGGCTTTGGACCAAAATTTCCAATGAATAAAATGCAATATATGCATTTTATTCCATACATCCCACTTTATTATTTTACCCTGCCTAACGTGAGGCAATTTTACTTGTTGAAGGGGAGAGCCTTGCATGTTAAGCCTTGCTTTTCACCACGTGCCCTCCCTCAATGAGGGGAGAACCGTACATTTGTATTGGGTTCACTTTCAGCAAAACCTGAAATTGCCCTGACAGATTGCAATTTGTATAGACATTCCCTTATTCCATATTCTATCCCTTTTTCCAGACTGGTGCAGAATAATGTTTGTTTCTAAAAAAAAATACTAAAAAAAATGGCCTAAATGCCCAATATGATTGCCCATAATTATATCATTATGTAATTGTGTAACATGACATTTCTTGCTGAATGGTTCTTAAGTCTTGTTTCTGTAGCCACAATTCATTTTTAAGTCGTTGTTTACGTTATAAGTAATTCCTAATGGCTTTAAATCGACCTTTAAGTTATATTTTCACTCGCCTAATGTCCGCCATGTTATGTCTCGTCGTGCCACGAGGGCTTGTTTTGAACACGGTCGGTATTTGATGCGCATTGCCATTGAATCGATGTCTTCGCATATTCGCAATTTAGATTTAGATATTTCGCATGTCAAAAGCATGTAGTCTTCTACATGTCCTTCTATTTTTAGACAGGACATCGTCCAATTTATTCGTTTGCTGAATTCTAGACTTTATTCGTTTCTCAAGGCGAATAAAGATTCTAAATTCAACTCTTTGTTAGGCACCCGACCCGTTTCGGCACCCAGTCACACTAGTTCAGTCAGCGATGTCAATTTAGTTGTTACGATTACCCCTGATCTAACCCTATCCGAATCTGAGAGATCTGTTCTCGCAAAAGGTCTCAAATTTGTTCCCAACCCCGGGTCCCTTGACTTTTTTTCAGTTAAAGCAGACAACGAATCTTTTTTTAGACGATTACGCCTTAAGGCGCACTTTCACGACAACCTCTTCATCCATCAAAAGGACCTTTTTAAGGCCATCAACCCAAAAATATCTTCCTGGTCTCCAGAAGACCAAAATGGGTCCCTAGAGCTATTCATTCGACAGTGTCGACATTAAAGAAGAACTCCCCAAATTTAGGCCCAAAAGGCCATCTAACCTCACTGAAGCTGAATTTAGTGCTCTCAAATCACTCAGTGCTCGAAAAGACATTGTTATCAAACTTGCTGATAAGGGTGGTGTCTTGGTTGTTTGGAGAGCTGACTTAAATCGCAATGAAGCTCGTCGACAATTGAGTGACACCACCATTTACTGATTTACAGCAAAATTGATGAGGATTTGACTTCTACCAATCAAACCACCATTTCCACCACCATCAAGAATTTCATCGCCTCTGGTGATCTTCCTGAAACTTCCAAGCATCTCATAGCCACAATACCTCGCACACCCGTCATGTACTTCTTACCCAAAATCCTCAAACCAGACAACCCAGATAGACCCATTGTCTCTGCTTGCGGTTGTCCCACCGAGCTTATCTCTAGCTACCTCGATCGGGTCATGGCACCCTTGGTTAAGGACTTACGATCATATATTAATGACACCAAACATGCTCTCAAAATCTTTCATAACATTCAATTTCATAACACTCATAAATTCATTTTCACCATGGATATCAAATCCTTGTACACTGTCATTACCCATCATGATGGTTTGAGAGTACTCAAATTCTTCTTAGATAAACACCCCGACCAGGAACCGTCTAGCACTGTTTTGATCCGTTTGACTGAATTAGTGCTCATCCTCAACAATTTTTCATTTGATGGAGAGCATTACCAAAAAGTAAGTGGTGTAGCCATGGGAACCAAAATGGGTCCCAACTATGCCAATTTATTCGTTGGTTTTGTTGAAAAGCAGATCTTCGAGCAATAGACTGATCCCATACCTGATTACCTTGCTAGGTACATTGATGACTGTCTCGACACAGCATCCTGTTCTTGCGGAGAGTTGGATAAGTTTATTAACTTTGTTAATAACTTCCACCCAGCACTCCAGTGTACGTGGGAGATTAGTGAGACCAGTGTATCGTTCTTAGATATACTTGTATCTATCAATGGCAATAGACTTGTTACTTCTGTGTTCTACAAGCCGACTGGCTCCCATAGCTATCTTCTGTTTACTTCTTCCCACCCCAATCACACTAAAAGGTCTATTCCCTTCTCTCAGTTCCTTCGCCTTCGCCGCATTTGCAGTGAAGACGAGGACTTCCATACCAAAAGTCAGGAAATGAGTAGCCTGCGTAGCAGACGGTCAGCCTGCGGAACTCCTAAAAGGCGGGCGTGGCGGAAGCCGGAAAGACCCGACAGAATCAAATTACACTGCCAAACCCGACAGACGGTCTTTCCCCTCCTCAGCCTTGCCAGTTTTTGGGTGTTTCGCCTCAGGACCGTCTGCGTCGCAGGCTAGGAAATGAGAAACTAACGCGGTTATCCAAACCCTCTCTTAGATACTGCCTTTTCGAAGGCCTCCAACATTCTCCGATCTGAAACCCTTAGAGACGCTGTGTCTAATGTTCCCAACAACAAATACCTTTAATTTTAAAGTAAGGGATGTCATATCTTGAAAAACGACCCTGAAAGACTATTTTCACCAATAATCCCTTAGTCTCGTTTTGACGTAGTAAAAATATCCATGAAACCCTAGTCCACAGCTCTCTGCCACAGGACTCGTCGTAACCTAATGGCACGTTTCCCTGTGGCGTGAAGCTGTGTAAAACCTGTAAGTATATAGATTCTTCCACTACAATTTCGCACCAAAATCTAAGTACACCATTAAGCACCATTTCCCGTGCACTTCCTCTCATCTCATCTACTGTATTTCATGCAGTAAATGTGGGATGCTCTATATTGGTGAAACTGGTAGATATTTAAGGATACGGTTTAGTGAGCATCGTCGTGCTGTTTTAAACAATGATGTTAAACAACCTGTTGCCAGACATTTAATACTGGCAATCACAGTGTTTCAGATATGAAAATGCACGCATAGCTAATTACCAGCAAGTTTTGAAATTGCTGATTTACTTTTAAGGATAGAGAATTTTTGTACAAAGAACTTTGAGACTTCTCTGAGCCAACAGTAGTTTTCCCTTTTCCAAGACACTTGATCTGTCAACATCTTCTTCAAAATCGTTCTCCAATCGTTCTCCGTCCTTTAATTTCTTAATGCAAGGGCTGTACATGTTCTGATACGTAACCACAGCGCCCATAACAGGCGCTGAAGAGTTATCAAGATTTTTCACAAGTTGTACTTGACTCAAATGCTCAGAAACTAAAAAATATTTGTCTTTTGCAGTCATGTCGGTTTTGGTTTCACTTTGTAACTCCTCCGCTGAAAGTCAAAAGAAGGTCATTTATTGTTATATTACAGTTTAAACAGTTTAAAGAGTGTACACTTGAACAAAGTCTCGAAAGCAAAAATCAAAAACAGACAAAATTTGACGTGATTCGTGGATTAACAACGACTTCTTCACCATGTAAAGCAATCGTCGCCAACAGGAATGTTGCCAGCTTTGACTTTTTTAATTAATATTAACTATATACTTCCAGCCCCAAAACACTACTAACTATACAGTTCATCATAGTTTGCATTACATCAATGGAAAGTATCACGTTTATCTATTTCGTAAAAAAATGGAATCCGTGTGTCCGAATATTCATCACTGACATCATGCTTTGTGAGATAGATAAATGTGACATTGATAAAAAATATTATAACAGGTGGGATGTTTGTTTGTAATGAGAAAATTTCATTATCACCTTTGGCAACTAGCTGTACTTCAGATTTCCATTCCAAATATATGATTTCGGATTTATTTAAGTTCAGGTCGTCAATTGATTCGTCTAGCTTTTGAACAGAATGTTTAGACATTTCCACGGCCTATTGGAGAATACTGTATCACGAAATTTGTGTTTTACGTTTATTAAACAACTAAATGCTTATAGAATGTAACTTTCTAAACAATACTGCGCTTGAAGACTCAATACACATTTGTATACAAAATGAACGAGGACATCAGGAAAAATATTCTATAAATATATAGTATCGATAGTATCTTTTACATAAATATTTGACCAGCCTGTTTATCTTACGCTTGTTCCATTCCCTTGCACATTCAGCCAACATGTCATCCCGATCTAAAAGGGAAATATATTCCTTGCAATATCGTACATCAATTGTTGGGTTGAACCGTTGAAAAGAAAATTAAAGAATTCTTGGTTAATTATTATCATACGAAAAAGGATAAACGGATGACTAAGCCAACATCACATGCATCAAAATATATTTTATTTTAGGATGTTATATTTTTAATTAATTGTCGCAGCCATTTTACGAAGATACAATGAAAATGTAGTACCTTATCTTCGAATGTTTTTGCTGCACCATTTTTATGTTTGTCGCAATTCATGGCTACTTATTTACAGTATGATGTGCTCACCTTATGAAAAATATGAGTTGATTTTCTCTGCTTCCTCTCCAGTGGCACATGCAGCCCTTGTTGCCATCGATCTCCATTACCTTAACATAGAGGATGATTGAATGCTATTTGTCATTACAGACATTAGAAAGCTAGAATGACAGACCACAATGATGACATCTAACATCACTTCCAAGACAGAATGAACATTTTCTGAGCCGTGGTTTTCATCAGAAACAACCCAGTTGAAGATTGAGCTTCGTACTTTTGTCCAATCTTCCTGCATATTGACCATTCTTTTTCCCAATTCGATTCTGCATGTTTTGCGTTAGGCATGGATTCCAATAGGGTTTTACAATACGCAATCAAATCATCTAGCCCCTATGACTAGACAACACAAAGACATGAACAATTTACCATGTTCACATAACATCATCCCATGCTTGTTATACATGACTATTATAGAATTATAGAATTTCCATGTGGTTTTACAGAACTCATCTGCCGAATCTTCACCTACACTGGCATGCTTGATACTTTCAGTAATGTACCTTTTACTTGGTTTTCTTCATAATTGAAGTCAATGTCATCACACATTTCACTTCAGCACTCAGCGGGTATTGCAAATCTTAATTGAAAATTAAAAAGATTTGAGGCGTTACATTTACATGCTTACTTTACAAGTACAGTACATCAGGTTGCCATGTTACGAATGAATAAAAATATTCCTTACTGTGATAAAGTTTGTAAGCATTGTGATCTGAATTAAGTCAGGGATAAATACAATGTTTACAACTCTAAGACATAATTTCATCGATAACCTATATTATTATAGAATTAATCATTCATTTATATATTTTAAGTTAAAAGACCTGTTATATTATGAGCCATTTTTCCAGATATTGTTATAATACACTTACAGTTTTTGATGAACTTGTCAGACAAAACCGAAAGCTACGTAATTGAAGTGACCGGTCGCCTGAGCAGGCATCTTGTTTGTATGTATATGTATGGTATAGATGGGTTCGTTAAGCATTATTATCAAACTCATTAATAATTCATGAAGAAAATTCAAAAGAAATGAATGTTTGATCAATATCCGTAAAACAGATACAGATTCGTCTTGATTAACATAACCTTTTCGTTAAATTTTCTCAGCTAAAGCACCTTATATCATTAAAATAGTCGATAAACATGAACATGTATGCGTTTGATAAGTACGATAAAACATTCGCATCCGATCTTTATCTGATATACAACGCTCACCTTCGGCTCGAGTTGTATATCAGATAAAGATGGACTGCTCATATTTCATCTATTACTTACGGACCTCGCCGAACTGTGGCATTGCATCAAAAACTTGTAACACTACCACACCCACAAACGTCTACGACCTCACCTACATATTTTTGCATGTTTACAATTTTAATAATAAACAGCCAATCAACTTTTTATAGCAGTTATTACTAAGCACTGGATTGGCTGGTAAAAATAGAATTGTAAATATGCAAAGATATGTAGGTGTGGTCGTAGACGTTTGTGGAAGTGGCAGCGATACGAATTTTTGAGGTAATGCCACAGTTCGGTGAGATCTGTAATATCATGCGGCAAATGGTGGTCAACCTGCAGTTATCAAAGTTAGAAAATAATGATAATTGCTTTTATTATACACAGTAATCTCATATTTGAAGGCAAATAAATAGAATTGAGAGATGTAGTTTAATTTTCCTGCTCCTATATGTGCCAACATTTCTGAAGTTGACCACCATCTGAAACACGTGTTGAACACTGAACTCTCAGTAAAAGTAGAATTTTAGGTCAGAGCGGATACCTATGCATACAAGTAGAAATATAAAGGACTAAAGTATATATACTTGGACTAACATTTGCATCTAGATCCTCTTGAGGGATCATATGTTCCCTTGAAAGCACGAAGACCTGTCTTTGGATCGGTGTTTATTTCAAACCGAACTGGTTTCCTCTTCTTTTTCGACTTCGCGTGTTGTTCACAAAGCCCTTTTACGCGTCGTAATGCCTCTTCAATGGCCGTTTTTTTCTGTTTTCGCGACCGTGACGACATACTGCAAGCATATATCTACTATGAAGCCACATCAAACTTCACACAACAAAAAGAAGACCCAAAATAAAAATAATATTCCTCATAAGCGCCATGGGCAGTGAAACAGCCATGATTTGTAATGCTCATAACTATCTAACTTTAATGTCATCTGCGCATGCATGAGGTTCGTGTTTATCACGAACCATTTGCGATTAACATTTCATGATAATCACGAATCTCATTTGGAGATCGTGTTGAAATCTTGGCATACTAGTATACGGTCAATCAGAGTCATGCATCCAAATTCTGCTGTATTTTGTAAGCTGAATTGTTTCTTCGACACTAAATAGGTCAGCTTCACATGACTATTATACTGTATATTTTTACATACTTTGAAACCTGTCCAAGAGATGAATGTAAAATAACTGCCAGGCCCGTTGTCCAGCTATTATAGTCTATCACATGGAAATGTTTGAAGGCTTGATTGATATATTTTCATTGTGAGAAGTTTATGCACCAGACGTTTATGCCAATAAGTGGAGAATTAATAACAGGAATATTCCCCAAAATAGCTTGCTTCAAAAGTTTATCATAGATGTTAAATTATATCATGCCTATGTTTCATAAGTAGAGAGCCCCAAACCTGACTTTTCCCTAGTATAGTTGCAAATTATAATACGTTTTATTTTGGATTCTGTGAATCCCCCCTTACTATCCACCACTGCTCAGAATTCTATTATGTTCCTGTACAAATTAAAAAGGTGTCTGTGAGCAGTGTTTGCACATGTTAATGATGCCTGACCGTTACCTATCTTGAAAGATTAACAATAAGTGATGAACCCTAATTCCCCATATATTAGTTTACTATGTTTAACACTAGATGATTGTACTTGTTGAAGGGAGAGCGCTGAATGTTAGTCGGTTAACCAAACTGTTTGCCCAAGACAATTCACCCTAGTGGCTCTACATTGTTATACTCTGTCTAACGCCTGACGATTTTGCTCGTCAAAGGGAGAGTGTTAGATATTCATGGGCCAAATAGACATAATTTCGAAGCCGAATTTTCCCCCAAATATTTTTAATCTTATTAAGGTTAGATTACACATCACTTCTTAGCCTTAACCAAGCATTGTAAAACTGTGTGTGTAATGTAAATAGTACCTAAATTGGCTGCACTAAATATGGCTCTCCTTAGATTTAGCTTCTCAGGTGTGAAAAAGCAATTTGCTCGTCCAAATTCAGCATGGTACTCTGGTTATGGCGAAGAAGCAAAGGATATTTGTAAATCCCGAATAAAATCCTCTCTATGGGTTTACAAGCAGGATGAAGGAATTGAATAATTCTTGGCCGAAATTCACACACAGTGGTTTAAACATAAACGTTTTGCGGAAGTTTTGGGTGTTTTAAAGTAGTTTTCGTGTAAACGATCTTCTGCACAACATACAGTCAGTTCTCTGTCAAAAACAAGTTGCCGAATGTCTTTATTCAACAAATTATATTTTATTGATTAAAATAATGAAAAAGTTAATCTCCGGGAAAAAATCCCGCGCTTTTTTGCCGTGCTCAAATCGTGTTAGCCAATAAAAACTTTCTTAAATTACATATATATTTTTGTCAGTCTGCGCAAAGAGACGAGTTGAATCAGTCGCGGAAAATCAGATTTTCGGGATGCGGCAAACCATCCTAAGTTCCTGAATATGAAACCTTCTAAATTTCTGACAAACGTACACCTGAGGGTTCGTGATGTCAAATGCACAGGGAACAATGGTAATAGCGCTGGTGTTTAGTCAAATTTCGAGGGCGAAACGCGTCACGTCATGCTGTATTTGGATATTCTACCACACCTTCTGTTAGTCAAGTACTGTTTCACAGCATTGAATATTTGGAATATCAAAAGTCCCAATTACTTCTGTTCCCATTTTGTTGTCACAAGTTTTTTCAGGACTAAGACTCTTTTTTCCCGACCATTTTTTTTTAAATTTCCGTAAATATTGGACGAACGATTGCAATATATCATTGAACTTGTCTCATTGTGGATCATTTTCAGAGAGAATCATTGTCTTGAACATGCATGCACTTTAAACATACTTCACCAGAATACTTCATGCAAAGTTTAATGCAAAGTTTTACTAGTTATAACACACAAAAAGAGATTATTCGGCTTCCCGCGGTAGTTTAGGGCAAACTGTTGGCCATATATTGACCAAAAGCCTCCAAGGAAGATCGCTAATAAGAAAATTTTCATTAGAAAAATGGACGGTGAGGTGTCACTTTCTATGGAAAAGCAGTGGCGAAGCTACTAGTTGGTCATGCTATGCAAATACACATGTACTTACATATTCTATAGAAATTAAAACATTGCCGATGGAATAAAATGTCTTGCGCATTTGCTAATGTCTAGCATCGCCACTGTGAAAAATTCAGTCAATAAAAGAGAAAATTTGGTGACAGCAATAACTAATATTTTTTGTTTAATTTCTAAAATTCTAAAATCACATCAATACCAATTCCAGGGCACGAGCATGCGCTATAGGACAACTTTACCAATGTCTTTAAAAGCTAAACTAGTACAACCGTTCTATTTCGAAGAAGATTACTGTTATGTACAAACTAAAAATTGAAAATCTTCTTTGTATCAAAGATATTCTATTGAAATCCATGAAATACACTGTCTTTACAAATAATATTGACTCGTATGTTTCTTCCTAAAAGAGAGAAAGCGATTTATCTTTTCAGTGTGTTACTATCCATAGTTTTGTCAGGTTTGTCTTTTCAACAGCACTACTATATTTAAATGATCTATGTAAACATATATATTCACCCAAGAAACGACTAAACGTACGGTCGTTTTGATACTGACTGATTACCTCCGTCGGGAGGTTATTTTTTCATCTGGGTTTGTTTGTGTGTGTGTATATGTTTGCATCCAAGCACGATAAGAAAAAAATTATCAAACATTTTAAAACGAAAATTTGTGGAGCTAATAACCATTGGCTAAGAACGAATCGATTAAATTTGGTTCAATTGCATGCGAAATTTACTAGATTACTTCATTTGAAGGCAAGCGATATGCAATAGTTAAGTGCCCTCTAGTATATTTATGTAAAGTTTAAACTTACTATTGACATATTGAATGGTGTAGAAATATCATCCCGCTCATACGCCAACAGCGTTGCCATTACCAGCACAAGCTAGAAGAATTTAATAACATTGGACTTTACCGTTTTACCGTAACTAAACAATAATGCCAGAAATGTAATAATACTATTGTATTGCCGTCTGACGTGCTGCGTACGCATTTACGATATATACATTATGGATTCTAGATAATCAAAAAGTAGGAACAGTTAAAATGTTTCTTTAACAGCATTTTAACACGGAACTTTCCCTCGCAATTATATGAATCTCGTTATAAGCTACAGTACTGCTTTATAAACTACTTAAGAAAATGAACGCTTTAAGGGATTTTTGTCTTCTCTATAGCTGATAAACAGATCCTGATGCACGGCATGCATTTTATCTTTCTCCCAAATCGGACCCACACCCTCGTCTTTACGTCCTTTCTATAACTCCCGCTTTTATCCAATAATTTAATATAGAACGCGGTAGTGGTAAGTTGCCCTTACACGCGGTATCCTCCTCCATCAATCTTTAAATCCCTTCCTACGCCAGTGATGGGACCTCCACCTTTGAGATAGTAACTTTCCTTACAAAATTTTGCTTCGCACCGGCTGTCTTCGTTCTATGTAATTTTAGTGGAAAATCGCTCGAAAATATTTACTATGTATTCTTTTCTATATATACAATTCTTGGAGAATATATCTCCAATAAAATGTTCTTACCAAGCTTTGCTCCAATTTTTTTTCTTCCATTGTTTTCCTGCAAGTACCGTACCATATCAGCGGCTCTATCACCATTCAGTTCAACAAACCTTACACCCATATCTTTTCCATTTACAGATGCTATATTATAAGGTGGGACGAATGCGCGATCTCGTTTCCATCCACAGCCAGTATTGATGGCGGCTCCTTTTTGATACGAACCTTGTCTGTTCCAAACCATGTCTATTAAACCATCCCCGTTCACATCAACAAATCTAACACCAAGATCGCCTATTCTATCCTGCACAATAGAAGTTGGTGGAATGTACCGTGAACTCCAGATCCAACCATATCCATTGTTAATAAAAGCACCTCTTTGAATTATCTGAAATATTCAAGTAGAAAATGCAGTTAGCCCAGTCATCTTCCTCATTTTATCGTTATTTTTTGCTGTTGAGTAAAAGAAAAAAAAGAAAAAGCCCGCAATACACGACCCTGACGCTAATCCTTTAAATAGTAGGATGTTAGAGAGATTAAAAAAATCCGGCTCAGATTTACAGATTTGCAGATTTACAGATTTGTTAAGAATTCTCATCGATGTCTGTATGTTTACTCGTGGTTATCGTACATGTACTTTTGCAGTAGACAAATAACCTTTCGCGAGAAAATTAACAGAAAAAATATGATCAAATATGTATACATCAGTGAAAATTACTAAACAAAATTACGCAACCCGTACGCGTAAATTGAAACCGTCGTACACTATCTTCGCATGAGGTACAATGCATTAGACCTGATAAAACGCATGATATTTACACTCGTACCATTGAGATATTTTGGTCTCCAGTAAATTGCAGTTCCTACTACTCAAATTACATAATCGTGAGTATCTTAAGTGGGTTCTGAAGAAAGGGGGGATGAGAATACTGGGACTCCTAAATTTTGTCTCCATTCCAGTCACTCAATTAACTGATTTGCCAAATCCTATTCCAATGTTTTTCCCAGTGGTTCAAATTCCTGTTAATACATAGGAAAATCCCAACTACAATTTCACCCTTCGAGTACACTCTTTCAATAGCATAAAATGCACTCGCGGCCTTTTAATTCTAATAATTTCTTGCTAACTAAGAAGAATAGCATACCTTTGAATTGAGTCTTCTATTATATACCAGATCAACTCTACCATCAGCATTGAGGTCCACAAATCTCGCTCCCAGATCCCCGATTCTATCGGCGGTAATATGAAACGGTGGAGTAAACTGAGGTGACCAAACCCATGTCTGGCCATTATTGATGTATGCGCCTTTTTGTACGTAGTTACCATTTAACCATCGGTGGTACACCATGTCCGCCCGACCATCTCCGTTCAGGTCTACAAATCTAGCGCTCAAATCACGATAACCGTCAGCTGCTATGTGATAAGGTGGTGTAAATTCTGGTGCAGCTGCCCAACCATTCCCTGTAGAAACGGGAAAAGTCTATCTTAAGAGCCTGTTCATATCAGCCCAGCTAATTGGGAAACTAACTAACATATGAGCTCAGTTAACTGGAAAACTAACTAACATTTGTGCCCAGCTATCAGGCTGTACTTAAAATGATAGTATAACATTCTTTCAAGTTTTTCAGTACTGCATCTTTTTTTGAGTTTCGAAATATTGAGGTTGGTTTTATTATTATGTAAATAGCACAACTTGAATATTATTGAGTTTTTTGGACTCACATATACTAACATAATATAATATATAGAAAAAATGGACCGGCGATTGCGTTTGTACCAAATTGTTATTTTTTATACTCTGCTAATGGGGCAATGCCGATGATTCCGAAATGTCAAGATTTTCGAAAAACTATAGATTTTTTCCACAACATTACGCAGAGAAACGTCACAGTCTGTGATTGTCAAAAACCAACGTCGATGGGCTGGCCACGAGCGTATGTCTGCATCTAGACTTCCCAAGAAGATCCTATATGCTGAACTGTCTACTGGAGAGAGAAACCAAGGTGATCAAAGAAAACGTTGGAAGGATAACCTAAACCATAATCTAAAGCAATTTGCCATCAACCATGCATGCGTGCTGGAAAGAACTAGCTAGTGATAGATGTAGCTGGAAACATGTAGTGAATACAGCTGTAGCAACCTTCGAGCAAAAGAACAAGGCTGAATGTGAAAGCAGCAACAGGCTGCTAGCACACGCCCAACATCTACAGAACTCAGATGAACAGTCTGTCAACGAATTTGCCTGTCAAGAATCGGTCTTCATAGTCAGGAACGAACTCACAATCGTCAACATGCATTAGCATTTACTTGTATAGACATCTTACTCGTTATCGAGAGATTGCCAATGACGACGATGTAACACACATTTTTAAAGTAAAAAAAGGAGTGGTTGGCACTATTGAAGTGCTGCATAGCGACAGGAGCCTGGTGTATGCAACTATTGACTACCTTTTAATTACTCGTTTTGTTCTTAGTTTCTGTTATAAGTCATATACAGAGTGTGGAATCCTCGATTCAAATGTAGATTTTGAAATGAATAGCACATAGATAGTTTTTGCGTAACGTCACAAAATTCAAATATTAAAGCTAAAATCAATACATTAGTTTCTAGTTATGGAGTTTTGAAAATATTATTGCGGACTTGAGCATGTTTTTTGAAGGCTGTTAAAACTATGTTATATACACAATTTTGGTTTAAAATGTTTTGTTAAGGTTGGGAGTGACGCCTAATCCCGCGTGCTCAAATCGTTTTAGCCAATAAAAACTTTCTTAAATTACATATATATTTCTGTCAGTCGCAAAGAGACGAGTTAAATCAGTCGCGGAAATTCGCATTTTCGGGCTACTCGTTATGCAACGTGACGTACAATTGTACTAAGTTGTGCAATTTGTTTTTCAAACAAACACCAATATCTCAAGATATCTTATTTATGGCAAGTTTCTGGCGACTATACACTGTTGTCTTCGATATGTAAAGGACGAATTCAAATAGATGAAATTAGATGGAAATAGCTATTTTCATTTAGCCTTGTTGCTGTCAAACACCACAGTGTAGTGGAAAGATGCCTGTCATAAATAAAAATATTTTCGATCAGTAAATGTTTGATGCTCGAACTCATCCTCTAACTTGTTGCCAGATTGCAAGAGTGCGTGGTCAGGCCGAAGAGAACGCTGGCTCAGATATTTTCAGATACTGTATCATTCACGACAGGGAGTTGTTTGTGCAACATGTGCGAAATGGATGAGCTTGTTAACAAAGCAATATTTGAATTTCAAAATATATTTATGGTCCAGAGAACACCCGCGAGCTTATATCACAAGCAAATAAAGTGATGTCAATAGAAGAAAAGCGAGTATATAAGTTAGAAAATGTTCAAGAAAATACGACCAAATTTAAAGTATGCGTTAGAATAAATAGAAATTGAATTTAAACGCTTACAAAAAGTTACAATTTTCAACACACATATAAAAAGCAAAGAAGTTAAAAAGTTTCATGAGAACACGTGGTCTTATTTGTATATAATCACACAATGTAGCCATGGTCGTGACAATAGTGATAAAAGCATGAAATTTGGCAAAGTGCTTCCTTGACATCTACCTATCAAGGGGTGCCCAAAATTTAATTGCTTGGATTCTATTTCCGAAGGACAGGGTGTTGTCGTGTTTTTACATATATATATTTTTATAACGAAAAATGTACGTGCGAAATTGAGCGAAATGAGCTATTCCACGACACTCTATATACGTTCTTTGGCAAATAAATATAGCTTACAGAATGTTGTAAAAATCCACGATGCGCATGCGGAGTTAAGTTATCTCAAAATTTAGATGTTCAACTTCTTTTGAGCAATAAGTGTATGGATGGGCGAAATATATATAATTTCGCTTCTTTTTGTGAGTTCTATCTGTTGCTGAAATCCATTTTTTTGTAGCAAATATGCTTAAATTTTATTTTTTTCCCGATAAGAATATATATAGGGAAAACAAAAATATTCCCCTCGAAAGAGCTTCAAAACAAATAGATTTTGGGTACCCCTTCTAATACGCGCCCATTTTTTGGAGGTTTTAACTTGGTGTAAGAAAGTCTACGCTATGCTATGATGAAATTGTTCCGCGGCGCGACGGACGTGTTTGATGATGTATTCGACCATCAATGACGAGTTCGACCGTGGACGATTTCGAAATTTGCTACGTCGATATAGTATTATTATTTGACAAGTTCTAAGAGCCAGCATGTCAACGACATACTTAATACGTCGTGTTTACCTATTGCCAGTCGCTGCTAAAATATTTGAGAACTTGGTCTGTGGGCACCTTATTGACTATTTGAGAGAAACCCAGATTCTTACTAAATTTCAGTCTTGTTTTAAGGAAGGTCAATGAACTACAACATCGTTACTTTCTACAACCAATTAGTGGTTAATAAATATGGACTCTGGCCTTATTAACTGCTTTCTTTTCCTCGACCTCAGAAATGCATTTGATACAGTTGACCATCAGATCCTTATTAGGAAATTAGAATTATATGGAATTAAAACCAGTGAATTAGCCTGGTTTCCTCATATCTACATAGGAGAACACAAATATGTAGAGTAAATAATACTGCGTCGTGATTAAAACATATTACACGTGGTGTCCCACAAAGGTCTAATCTGGGTCCTCTCCTATTTATGATTTACATAAACTAGACGGCCGGCCAAGCTTGAAAAAAGTGTTTAGAAAACACTGTAGATGGCATTTTTTTGTTAGAAGCATGAAACTACGCAAAATGTCTTAGGATAGTGTTTACTTTGAGAGTGAGAGTGGTTGCCAACCGTAACTTTTTTTTATGTGCTAAAGGTTTTTTCTAAAACATTTCGAAGGATGGGATTTTTGTCGAATGCTGTATTTTACAATAGTGTTTTATTTTAATAGACTCTTTCGATAATTACGTCATTTGGCCTTGGAGCCTCACTCCCACGAACAGTGGGCCAATCACGTTTCGTCTTGATGCACGAAAGCGAGGATCCCAGGCCAAATAGGCGGTTGTGACGTAATTATCGAAAGAGTCTATTGGCCGACTATCTAATTAACATTTGTAAAGCTCGGGTAATCTTCTTCCGTATAATTCAAAATGATGTGCTAATAAGAAACATGGCCCAAATACATCAAAACACGACCTTTCAAAAGGAAGCCACGATTTTGTTGTTACAGATAGACAACAATCACATATGTTTAGATTATATACAAATCAGTATTACACGCACGGTTGCCACCCGTGTAACATAATATATTTCTGTTGAGCCAGTCGAGTTTTGGCATGTAAATGGTTGAAAAACAGCATGTTGGCGCAAACACGTAGTTTTACTACGCTCATAGACTTTCAAAATCGGTAAATATTCGAAATTAAATGCAATATTTTACGAATTGAAGCCTTTGGGTAACCACTCGTCCCATTAAATCCATCCTTATTTTGAAACTCGCCTCCATACAGGTATTTTAACAAGTGTAATAGTAATACCATTTTCTCATTAGCATGTCACTTTGAGTTATGACAATTAAGAAAAGGAGAAATTTGCACATGTTAATTAGGCAGTGAACCAATTACAATAATCCATCATATCAAATGGATTCCCATCTATCGAAATGTCGTTATGAAAACCTTCCAATTTCGGTACATAAATAGAATAATTACGGAGGGCAACCATTTTCACCGCCAAAGTGAACACACTCCGATGATATTTAGTGTGGTTTCCTGCTTGTAACAAAAAATGCCATCGGCAGTCACTTTTTCCGAGGCTGGTCGGCCGTTTAAACGATTTGCCCAATTGCTTAAAAACATCTAAACCATGCAGCTATGTGTGCAGATGATACGAAATTAACAGTGTCAGGAGAATTGGCAAGTGATATCGAAGAGATATTAAATATAGAACTTGAAAATGTTTGTGATTGGTTAATAACGAATAAATTAACGCTTAATCGTACTCAATCCACAAAAAGTTTGGGAATAATATCAACCGAGAATTTATCATGGAAAGAGCATATTGATAGTATCAGCACTAAGGTGTTAAAGGGCAATAAGAGTTTTCCGACAAGCTAAAACATAATGTTAAACAAGATGTTTTAGTTAAAATTACTATATCGTTCTTTATAGTTCTACCGTATTTTGACTATTGTTCTAGCTCTTGTTTGGAATAATTGTAGACACACGATAGAAAACAAGATTCAGCGGCTACAAAATAGGGCAGCAAGAGTTATAACTGGTGATTCATATGATATGAGGTCAAAAGATGTCCTTTCTAAATTAGGATGGAATAATCTCGACGAACGACGTACTTCGCAAACTATAACTTATGTTACAAAGGCTCTTCAAAGAAAATTTCCTGAGGGTATTACTGAAATGTTTCAGGTTTCTATAAAATAATCTTAATCTAAGGAATAACAACTTCGTGCTGAAATGAACAAAACCAAAAACTAATGCATGAAATTTATGCCGCCGCAAAAATTTGAAACTCCCAAAGCAATGATTACAAAAATAGTGTCTTAACGGCAATGAAATAATATCATGCGTGTGTATATACTTCTAATATCATGTTAAGTATATTATTGTAGTATTGTTGTAGTTTATAGTTTACTATTATATCTTATTTAACAATTATTCGCCGAAGGCGAGGTGAATATCGGTGAATAAAAACCGAGACGAATTCGAGGTTTTTATTCACCGATATTCACCGAGTCTTTAGGCGAATAATTGTTTTAGTAAAATTACTCCTATGTAATTTTACTAAAGTTTAATATTGCCTATCACCTATGTAATTTTACTAAAGTTTAATATTGTAATTAGTTACACGACCCTTTGAAAAGCAGCTTTCGACAGTATAGAGCTGAAATGTTACCGTGCGTAAATATTTTTAAATAAGTAAATAAATAAATAAATATACCATTGTGCCTTGAAGAGATGTAGAGATGTGTTTGCAGTGGCGCGCTGCGCATTTCCTTGTCAAGTTTTCCTTGCATGCCGTGCACACTAACAGATTTCTGTTTTCATAAGCTGTTATGACTAGTTTTAAACAAGTGTCCTTGTCCTCAATTTTTGACATTGATATACTTGTCAAGAAAAACTTGCTTGTCTCTACAGGGCTTAACAGGTGATAGTTTTTGTTTTACATACCTGTATTAATGAAAGCACCCTTTTGTTGGTGTTTATGATTAAGAAACCGGTGATACACGAAATCTATTAACCCATCGCCGTTAAGTTCGACAAATCTCGCACCCAAATCCACGTAGTGATCAGCAGCGATGTGATATGGTGGAATGTACTCGGGGGTTGACTTCCAACCAACGCCTGTATTTATATAGGCGCCCACCTGACGTCTAGTGCGACTGATCCATCTGTGGTACACCAAATCAACTTTTCCATCACCGTTTAAATCAACAAAACGTGCGCCTAAAAAGTAAATCATTGTTTTAGTGAGAAGATTGGTGGTTTGTAATGAACGCCATCTTGATTTATTTTTAAAACACACATATATTATGGTGTACGCTGTTTCAAAATAGTTATATATTACTACTTCACAGTAACGATTGAAGTAAACATTAGAATCAACTATACTAAAGCCAGTTTTCCATTTGATCGTAACTGTCGTGAACAAGTCCTGATCGACGATGTTAAATAATCTATCTTGTCTTTTGTGTGCTGTGTGCAAATCAATCTTTACTGACTGTAGAGATATCTCGACAGTCTATTACCTCGATTACCGTAATATGTTCACAACAGTTACGACTCAATGAAGAGGAGGCTATATATGGCGACCAATAGCAAGGTGTGACGTCATGTGCTAAGGATGAATTATATAGTGCTGTTTGCACGCAGAGTTTCAGGGGGGGGGGCGAAACGCAGCCCCGAACTGCTGAATTAACCTTTCTACCGTAGGTCGATGTTGGTGGGGGTCGAAGTTAGGGCATTTCCTTGTAGGGCATTTCCTTGTAGGGAATTTCCTTGTAGGGCATTTCCTTGTAGGGCATTTCCTTGTAGGGCATTATTTTGAGTACTAACTAACTGCAATATTAAATGCGTTACCTAAATCATTGAATTTATTTGAAGCAATAGGCAATGGCGGTGTAAAATCAGGTTTGGGCACGAAAGTTTTCGAAACAGGATCGTTTATGTACGCTCCTTTAAACACCTTTCCTGGGGTCGATAAATGATACACGAAATCCATACGGCCATCCCCGTTCAGATCGACAAATTCCGATGCTCGAATTCCATTCTTGGTTTTTTCAGAAAAGATAGGGAATGGTGGTGAATATCCAGCTGCATTTGTCCATTTTTCTGTAATGATAAAATAGTATGCACGGTTTTATACACTGTGTTTGTGATTATTATGTAAATCAAACACTTGTAATTATTACGTCACTGCACTGATCTGAAAATTACAACTGGTTTGTGCATATTGGCGGTCATACAAGTTAAAAGAGGTTCTTAGAGTTTAGCACTGAATTTTGTCCTATAACCTTTTTAACTGACCTCATAACTTTCTGTGTTTGTTTGCCCTTTTGAAATTTCTACTATAACAATATTAGTCGCCTCAGGCTCGGTGATTACAAATAGATGTGTTAGTAGATGGAATACTCGAGCGGAAATTTATATACATTTTTTAGACCTAGCCAGGAGCAGTTGTGAAAATTGTAACTTAAACCCTCTGACAGGAATTGAACATGCGGCCCTACGATTCCGGTGCAGTGCTCTAACCAACTGAGCTACAGAGCTTTAACCGCAAGTTCGGTATATAAGTACGAGATGCCTAGAGAAATCTTGATATATATCCATACACTCTGTACTGGCATCACTCCCATCTTATATACCGAATTTGCGGCTAATTCTCAGCAACTCAGTTGATTAGAGTGCTGCACCGGAATCGCAGGGCCGCAGATTCAATTCCTGCTAGAGAGCCTAAGTTGCATTTTTCACAACTACTCCTGGCTAGGTCTAAAAAATGTATATAAAGTTCCGTTCGAGTATCCCATTTACGATCACCTTCTACTATTAATCCAATCGAACGAGATGCCTACAAAAGTCTTGATATTTACCCATCGGTGATTACAAGTCTATAGTGACTTCGTCTTAGGCGTGTAATCACCTCGCCTTCGGCGACTAATTCTTAATTAGAATAGGGCTGCGAAGCTACACATTTCAAGCCACAAAGGAAAAGGTATTAGGTAAAGCCAGTAGAGAAACCAATGAGAACACGCGATTGTGAAAACAACGTTACTCAACTTCTGAATATTTATTTTTTATGGTAATTGACTAGCCTGCCGAGCATACTCTATCACAAGGAAAAACATTAGCGTAACAAACCTTTAATAACGAAATTAGTAATAATATATTTTACTTACGCGAACATGCTTTTGTGTTTTTTCTGCATTTACATACACATTTGTGGCTAATTGGATCCAATTTTGGTTCACCAGTAAAACACTCTAAATAGTTACAACAACAGACATGAATTGCTAATCGGGGTCTGATAGTTAGTCAAGCTAGATATATAGAATAATCCAAATACGCTTTTTGCGAGAACCGAGAAAAGCTAAAACACGAGGCTATTTGGAAGTGAAGTTTTTGTATTTCAGTGTTGTACTCGGCTCTTGCAGTCACTGGAGAATATTACGTCATGATGAGTGTTTTAAAACAAGCTACAAGAATTTCTAGAATACTCGAACAACAAGGAGTACTTTGTGGTGTATACGTCGTCATTTTTGCACGTCCAGAACTCGACAAGTGATTAAGGAACCTTAGTGTACGTATTAACATTAGCCTTGTTGGATTTCATTTAAAACTAATTTTCCCAGTGGAATTTGCCACTTCAAATAGCTAATTGTGACGGCTTGAATATGAGCAGTTTACTGTATTTTCCGCGAATGATTACCATTATAAAACGCATTTGTGCAGACTTTTAGCCACCTTGGTTTAAAATTATAAACGGTTTGAACGACGAATCACTATACCGTTGCCCACCTTGGCAAAAATTTAAGACTACAATTGCTGCCACATATTTATTGGCATAAGATCAATCGTCCTTTAGCTGGATATAGGCTTAGTCCAGTCTTTGAATATCAGTCCAAAGTGTGAAACAGCTTCATATCCGCAGTGGGTTTGCATAAAGTAATTACCATACATATACCCTATACCTAACACACGATAACATGCTAAAGTAGGATTATCGGTTCTTTATACACCCTATCTTACCTTTCCAAGCACAAAGTGACATTCCTGGGATTTCCGCGCATGAAGGTCTAGGGTCGTTAACTGAAGATCTGAACGCATCCCTTTGAATGGAGACGATGCCTTTTACATTGTCGCAAAAAACGCGGGATATGCTAGTTTCCTCGATCTCTTCTACTTGATGTGGAGTAAAAACACCATGGTTTCGGTAAAAGAATCGATCACCGTCCCTCCCACGCTTGAACTGGTCGGCTACAACGAAACCCAATGTTGGACCGACCGCGGCGCCATTAGACGGGGTTTCTGCTATACCAGCCACCCACAGTTCAACCTTATTTGGGTCATCATCGTACAGTTGTTTCAATTTATCTCTGTTATCCTGATCGGGTATTTCATTTTTAGTTTCTTCAAATGTCTTCGCGTCTGAGAGTCCGGATAATACCCTGTATTTGTTATAACCTGGCAAACCGTGATCGCGCGAGCGTTGTATGTTCAACGCAGCAAGATCTGCACCGGGTTCTTCCCCACGTTCAAATAGATGTTGAGTGATCTCATTCGTTAGGTGCGTGTCTACCTTTTCAGAAATATTACCAACAAGCCCTAAGAGTAATGGATCGGCACCAAAGATATTGATAGTGGTGCTATTAAAGAATAAAAATCGTAGGCTTATAGGTGGTGTGATTGGATCGTAATTGGGATTAAGGAGATCAAGCGTTGATCTGATCATGCTGTGCCCAAGTCTGTATGCAAGGGTGAATGCATTTGCTATGCCAGGATTAACATCCTCCTTGTGTCCCGTGTAAGCAGGTATAGCATATTCTCCAACAAGTTTCGGTAGGTAGTTTTCATACGTTATTTTCTGTATTACGGCTCCAATAATTTTTCGGGTCTCTTGAAAAATCGTTTCCCCATCCCAGTGTGGGTTCTCCTTTCCCAGCCTTTTGGCTACGCGGTTGTGCTCGCGAAGCCACATGGTATGAAATGCGGTCAATCCCTGCTGATCATTTGGCCGAACATCGCCGGCTATGAAGCAAGTCTGCACGCAGGCTGATGCCTTACAACTAGTGTCCAAAGGAAGTAGATCCCCATCTGATGTACGTAACAATCCCTCATCATCTAAAGAAAATAATTTTTTATGCTCAATACATTGCCGTGTGATAAAGCTCAAGGATTAGAGGCGTCGCTCAATTCGTACGACTGATTTGCAAATCGCTGGGGTACTTGGAAAATGTAACAAAGAGAATACATCAAAATATAGAATATTTAAAATATAATATTAGAATATATATAAAATATAATTCCTGTTATGTATAATTTGTATGCATGCATCGTCAAATATCTGAACTGAACTGAACAATAATGAACTGAACCATGTAAATTTCCCAAATCTTTTTTAAAACTCAATTTTGTCAATTTAAAATAGAATAGAAATAGCCATTTTCGTCCAAAGCTAAAGTTTCCGTTTCGGCCGTGCAGGCGCCATGTTTTTGAGCAATCAACCCAGAACTTATATCAAATTGGATTGGTTCTTTTTAGTGATTAGAGAAATTTTTACTACGATTACCCATGTGATTACAGAATTTTGCACTGTGATTACAGTCCTTTCTTGACTGCGATAGTGAGATTACAAATTTGCACAAAAACTGCACCGGAAAAGCCAATTAAATTCGAGAAACAGCCTATTATTATATAAGTAAAGATATTTCCGTGCAGTAGAAAGGTGAAATAAAAATCGTATTCTCACGGCGGCCGATATTTTTCACATGCGAAATTTATCGTCCGAGCGTTCTGATTGGTCGGACGATTTTTCCCACATGTGAAATTTATCGTCCGAGCGTTCTGATTGGCTAGTGTTTTCGAGCTCAAAATTGTTAACATGGCGTCGGGTTTTAGCGAAATAACCGAATTGAGAGTTTTACTACGTTTTTCGCTAATAATGAAACTATATTTCAATCAAGAAAAGCACTCAAGGCTAAAAAGACTTAAGATAAACCTGTTTGATTGGAATCTCAGCAAGAAGATGAATAAATAGCCGGTAAGAAACTGTTTTCGAGGCTAGATATACTTCGCTTGCGTGTTGTTCGCTGTGAGTAATTGTGAGTCTGTCAGTGTCACATAATTATCTCTATACTTATATAATAAACAAATTACTTAATGGTTGGTTCGTTTGTACGATTTTTATTATTTATTCGTTGTGAAGGATTGCTAAACGCACTCGTTCGCTGCGCTCACTCGTTTGTTTGCGATCCTTCAGAACTCGTAAATAAACTCACCAACCATTAAGTAATCTATACTTAATTATAAAATTACACTAATTATACTAAACTATAGTAATCAATGCACTGTTCACGCAATTGATAACGGCTCAAATCTCGTCATTGTGTTATCTAAGATGCTTTTTTTTACCTGATGAACGATAAACTTTTCCATCATTATCCAGCAAATATTGTCCTCTCCATCCTGTTGTTACGCGTGATGCTTTGCGCAAAAATTTCCACGCTGTGCCATAGAGATTACTGGAAGTCACACCCTCTCGGACATATAACTTGCCTTCGGAATCCACAGCATGTACATCGCCATTACCCCCAACTTCAATTTGCTCAAGACTTCCATCAATTGATACCTGATAAGGGGACAAATATTAGTCGCACACAAAATACGTAATTTGAGCCGGGGTCAGCCTAATCATGCCGTATTGAATACCTGAATAATTAGGTGGTCAAAAATTCTGAATTATAGAAGTCGTGCGGAATAGCCATTTCCGACGTTTTCAGAGTGAATTTGGTTTTAATAATAATAATAGTAATTTATTAAAAACCAATATTGCAGCATTAGCTTAATTACATTGTATAGACTAATTACATTATTTACATATTAAAATTGTGCACAGATGCAAGAATAAAATATTTGCTAAATCTTTTAGTATTTGCTAAAATACATTGGATAGACTAATTACATTATTTATATACTAGAATACATGCATGCAGAATCCCCTCGCCCATTCGAACCGCACAATTTACTCCCCCAAAAGTTATTGGAACATGAAGTACTGAATCGATCACTGTAACCATGGTAACATGCAACACTGTATATTTCTTTTATTTTGTACAAAATGGAAATATTGATAAGATTTGTTAATTTTAACTATAAAATTATCAATTGTCCAACTATATAAAGTAGGTATGTTATTACGTACTCTTTCAGCTTTGATTTACTGTAAAATTCAACCTTAGAAGTCTCACAAAATTTTTATACTTCTGTTCGCACTTGTTTTTGAGATTTAATATGTTGTTTCTTATTCTATAACGTATCTGAATTAATACTAAAATACCTTTTAAGATTAATCAATGTTGTATTGACCACACAGGATGACCTACGCATTTTCAAATTCACAAACTATAATATACTGCAAAAAGCCAAAAACAAGAATACAAAATAGACACTTACGCGTTTAAAACGCTTTAAAACTCGAAAATCTTGTCTTTCTTCGGTCTTTTATTTGTTTTTCCTTCTGTTCCTCTAAATTTTCTCTCTGGCCTGAACTCCTTTGTGCGCATAACGTAAAACCAAATCCATTGCATAGTGGCGGACAACCAACATTCCGCTATGTTGTCACATACCCAGTGTAAATCTCCGGGCGGAATTAGTACCCTCACGCCGCGCCAGCTCGAGATGAAGTGGGCACAGATGCAGAATAAAGATTTTCTAAATATTTTAGTGTGATAATGAGGTTCAATAAAATGTCGCTTATGTCTTAATGAGTATCTAGCATTAACATTGAAAGTCGGTAATAGATTGTACAGTTTGTGGTTTGGATAATTTTATTACAATTGATCTAAATAGTTTCTGACGTAGGACTTGACGTCGATCAGACAAAAGAGAGCACATATCGTCACGAGATAGATTAGCACGTTTTAGTTGTCTCAAAAAGTATAAACGTTTGGAAGCTTTCTTTATCACCTTACACATTCCACGCGAGCTGGTTCCATTTTAAATCATTGCTGATAATAATTCCCGAGTTTGCGCAGCTAAGTTCAAAGTTCTTTATGATTTATAATCAAAGGATAACAGGAATTTTTCAACTCTGGCGGGTGGATCCTCATTTCTTACACTTTCATTCATTCAGCATCAAACTTTAACTCTGTTGATTGGCTTTCAAGCTGCGTATATAGACGTCTATGGTCACTTGTTGAACCTTTCGGAACAATTTCGGCTGCTGAAAGATCGTCGACATATTTCCAACAATCGGTGCCATTCATGGAACTCAAGCTCATTGACCATCAAGAGGTAGAGCCAGGGACCTAATTCCGTTCCCTGGGGAACTCCTGTTGGGACAAGGGACCAACCGGAGTAAACGTCATTTCCCAATTTTACTCTCTGCTGGCGATCAGTGCGAAAATCGATCACCCAGTTCGTAAGGTTTTGTTCTTGTTTCCAAATCTCAGTATGAATGCGTTATAACTACACAGGGTGCATAGAAAAAGGTAATCCAAATTTGGCATGCTATCGCGCACATAATAGTTAGTTTATAGACTTACCTTTTTCCACAAATAAAGATCAGTCGCCTTTTAGCTCTCAAATGACACCTTTTTTATATTGCTGCGACCAATAATGGCTCAATACGATCCGATGAAAAACGGGTGGTCGACATCACATTTTTCCATCTTTGGGAATTAAACCTCCGACCAACGGTGGAAAAAAACGTTTTTGATCGGCGACTTTTTGTCGTTTCTTATTTGGCCATTGTTGGTCGGAATGATACAAAAAAGTTATATCTATGATGTAGCATTTGACAGGTAAAAGATGAAAAAAGTAGATATATAAACTAAATAATAAACGCACGACAACATGCTAATGTTGAATTACCTTTTTTATACACTCTGTATAATATCTATATATTTTTATAAATCTGTAATTTAATTTTGACTGCTTAATCATGTTTCGGGTGCGTCAATTCTGCTTTTTTTTTAAAGCTGCAAAACTCAAATTTTGAACTGTCCGAAACTCTATATTAAGAACTGTCCTTTCTGGAAAATGTGAGGCCTTAGGATGATGCGCATGTCATTTCATTGACAACAGATGCTATGTTTTGTATACACTCGCCAAGACAATGGGATAGTTCTTCGAAATTCGAGAAGAAAGTGCAAGAGGGAAGTAAGAAGCAAATGGCTTTATACCTGATAAACTGATCTTACTTAGATGTATTTATTGGTACAATAAATGAAGTTAACGAGGAATTAAGGTTCGCTTCCGGTGTATTTATTGGTATGCAAATAGTGGGTGTGTAAAGGTCGAATAAATGATTAGTCGTCATTTTCCTCCTACTTTTCCCTCTGCGATTTACATTTGGCAGTTGCAAAGGTATGCAGAAGTGTTTGTTTTAAAAAATATAATGCAAACTAATATTGATCTATGGAGCTCGCAATGGACGAGTTGAATACGAACAGCGCAGTGATGGCATATTAGGGCACTGAAACTATCGTATGGATAGCGCGAAGAACTGACGTGTTCTGACGCGCAGGCTTCACTTTTTTCGCCAATTGACTAAGTGTTGTCGTTCCTATATTTCTCTGGCACATATAAGCACATTATTTCTGGCACTAATACACCCTTTCGACAATTACGTGACGAATACCTCCTTGGCCGCGGAACCTCACTCTCGTGAATCAAAGCGAAAGGCTTATTCGATCTATGCGAACGAGGCTCCCGGGCCAAAGAGGGATTTGTGACGTAATTATCGAAAGGTGTATTAGGTGAATAGATGTAAGTCTTTTATAAATAGCAGGCCTTATATAGTGTAAAAGTAACATACCCAACTTGTTTCTGCGCAATTACTGGGACTAACTCCTTCACGATAAAGAACATTATTAGCAGGACCAACTCCCCAGCATCCCATAGGTCCGCAACTGATATATTTCAAACGATGACTAAGTTTTGTCCATTTTCTTCCTAATTTGTTGCCTGGAATAATTCCGCTACGACAGTAAACGTTATTTTTCTCAGTTACTCCCACAACAATTCCTTCTGGTCCAGAGTCAATCTGTTTGAGTTTAATACCACGAGCAATTCTCCATCTGGTACCGCCGTAATATCGACGGACGTTGTTATTTTCATCGATACCCCATACACCTAAAGTTAAATCGAATGTCACGATATATTATTTAAGAACTTGTTCGTGATTTGCGTTGCTCAATAGAGATAAAAAGGGGATCTACGACGAGGCAACTCGACGAAGCGCTTCGACACACATACTTCATGCAATAGAAATATATGAATAATTTGTGATCCCTGGAGTATCTTCAACAGTGGTGCCATTCCTATCACGACCTCAAACTCAACATTATCAAGTCTATCGTGCTACATTAAAGGTTGTTGCGACGTAAGAAGTGTTACAGAAAGTCTACTACACAGCAGACATCGCATTGTTTCAGCCGAACCTAACTGTTTGCAGGCTTAGCAAAACAATTTTCAAACATTTGTCGAAGTAATGAAATTCTGTAGCTAGCGCTCATTTTTTAGCATAAACTGACACGCCGTCGTCGAGTTTGCCGCGTCGCAAATTATAACTCTCTTATCAGGACGCAGAAAATTGGGAGCGCACAAAAGAGCGTAAGACTTTGTTGAACCGCTAACCAAGACGGTTAGCAATTAAGTTGCATGGTGACGGGGGAAGGGAGGGTTTGTTTCCTTACATATACTTACTACATTTTTGAACACTGAACTCAAATTAGGTCTGGATAGAGTTTCCTATTGAATTTAGTAGGCCATTTTTGAAGCCAGGGCATTTATAATGAGAAGAGATTGTAAAGCAAATCTTTATGTAACACTCTAACAAATGTCCTTTTCGACGTAACCTGAATGATATAGTTTCCCACACTCAGTGACGGACATTTCCCCCCACCTTCTCGGAAAATTGACAATTTGTCGGAAATTTTGACTTAAAAAGGGCTAAAAACAGCCTATTTTGGGTGTAAATGGGAGGTTTGTCGTAAATTTAGGAGGCCTACGTTTTTCCGCCACTGCCCACACTTCATGTTTCGAAGAGTTTTACAACGTTTCGAGCACTGGATAATTGGACAGCCACATTAGTGTGACCACATAAATGAATATTTGGCAGTTTTAAGAAGGAAGATGTACACCACTGATTATCGACTCCCGTGTTCTTTCCAAACAATAACCTGAAATTGTAATCACGTCTGAAATTGCATCTGATATACATAAATGGAAGCGGCCACACTGGATAAATATTAGTCATCAGTTGCATCTTTCAATATTCTCGATCAAACAGGTTGAATGCTACTGTTTCGAAACCAAAAGACGTTAGCCGGCATTTACTGTGTTTAAGCTAGCATAAGATTCGGGAAAATTCATCCACTATTCGGTATCATTTTGATACCGGCATTTGAAGCTTCACAGGGTGGCGAATATTGTGCTAACTTAACTACAGTAAATACCGGCGAACGTCTTTTGGTTTCGAAACGGTAGCATTCAACCTGCTTGATCGAGAATATTGAAAAAGCTCAAAAAAATTACGCTGTTATGTTTTGCACATACATAGGCTGAACCATCTAGTATATCGTTCTGATTCTTACGAACCTCTTGGCCTCTGCAAATTTTTGAAAATTTTGTTTAAGTGTACACGGCGATATATTGCACGCCGCGATATGGAAGGCAACAAAATTTTCCTCCGAAATAAATCTACGGTTTTTCTCATATATTGCTCTCCGAGCTTTGAAAAGTAAATGGCATAAATAGATAAGCCTTTTTCTTCAAATTAACTACATTAAACTAAGAAAACAACGTCGTGTTCACTGTAATATTCGTGTTTTTTTGCAAGCCTTCGAGGCAGGAAGGTATGTCCTCTACAAAAAAGTGTTTGTATCAAAATCAACAGGTCATTGCAAAAAAGCTAAAAAAAAACTACGTTATGAATTTTGGCAAAAGCAAAGCTTAGTGTATCATTTACCATAGTCTGAAATATAATACCAAATAGTCCATTTATAGCCGAGAAAATCAAAATGTTTACTTTCTTGCAAGACTGGAGCATTCGAGTTGGAAATGTAGGTCTTTTCAAACTTCGAAAAAAGTCGTCGTTTAATGGTTACAGATTTATTTTGTGACATCATGTCAATAACGAACATCCACGGTAACTCACAGAAGAAGTTTGACAGCCATCGAGTAAATAGTTACGAAGTTTTAAGTAGTTTTATCCTAAATTATTGCTGGCCGCGCTAGCCCCATGCCTAAAGTGTATCACATATGCCCTGGTAGCACTGAATCGGCTATCAGCCATATACGACTTAGTCTTACAGTTATACTTATAGACATTAATTCCAGCAATAATATACTCTTCTCTGTTGTAATATTTTTACAGTTGTTCACCCACAAACCTTTGCGCGATTCGGATTGAAATTTTTAATGTTTTTGTTCTGGGGTTTTTTCATAACTTAAAGTGAAATAATCGGTTTAGTACAGTATTGCTTGATACATATAATTTTTGTGTAGCAAAGTAAGTGCTTACTGACTGCAAATATATTTGTTTTTTCGTGCGGCTTTTCGAAAAATTTATATTCTCATGACATGTTTTTTCGCTGCTCTTTCTTTATTAATTCTGTAAGACTGCATGTAGAGAAGCTTTATTTTTATATATTAAATGTAATTCTACCCTGTCAATGATTTGTGGAGTTTTTCTGTCTGTTTTTGTTGCTTTCAAAGCGAATATTTCGCTGTTTTCTGGTTCTCAAAACTCTTGTAGTTTTTGTGCCGCAATATTGTGTTCGCTACTCACTGTATATGAGCTGATATACAGCGAGGAGCTCAGCCAATCAGATTGCAGAATAGGTCATATACGGTGAATGACTATATTATAATAGCGGATATACGATATGTCCCGAAGTTATTCTAGGTGGTGCTTAACCTAACACAACCCCTGACCCTAACCCCAACCTTAACACCAAGCCTAACCATAACATCATGTAACCTAACATCTTCATCATCTTCATAGTAAGGCTGATGGGTGGACCTCCCACTGATCTCAAAGGTATGGCGAATTGTCAGGAGTGGAATTGTGGAATGAGTGAGTTTTTAAAAACATGAGAAAATAGTTTGAAGAAATTGGTAATGGAGCATTTTTTTCTCGTTTACTTCCAAATATTTAGAAGAAATAGTTAAATATCATGCAAGAAGTCACGCCCCGGTACGGCAAGAAGCATTACTAGGCCAACAACAAGGTAATTTGTTTTATAATTATTTATGACTTTGTCGGTTTAAAAAATGTTGGTTGTACACTGCTTTCAATTTAATGTCAGTGTAGGTGTAATTTTTTTATATTGCCCGATTACTTAGAAGAGAGCGAAATTGCTACTCATTTCAAAAAAATAATTTTATGCGAAAGTTAAACACGAAGTTTATGGCAAAGCGTATCAGTTGAAAAGCAGTTCAGTTTTAAAAAGTTTTAGCAAACGTCTATTAGATTCAATTTTTGAAAAAAATGACCTTACAAAATGCAAAATATCATACCTACATTATATGTTTTGGGGATTGAAAATTTTGTTGTTAAAGGTATTAATTTTCCAAGTCATTTTGTAGAAGAAGAAAAATGTATAAAAAACAAAAAGGTACAATATTTCCGTGTAACCATGACGACCACAGATGGCGACAAATAATTTCGCCACAGCGATATATCACGCCCAGCGGTCTGCTAAATAAGTACCAACACTTCATGTAAACATGCGCATAATTAATAATCTTATTAAAAGACGAAGTACGATACGATGCTTGGATTTTTCTAAATGAATAACGTTGAACTGAAATATTTTGGAACTACCGTCGTTCGGTTTAAAAATGGAAAGGGTTGCTGCATGCATGTATCTCTAGTTTTAGATAAGTTAACCGAACTTTACAACTTACCCGATCCACCAGCGCTAACGTAAGTGAGTTTGAAATTCCTATTTTTCCATGTTTTGTCGGGTCTCAAACTGAATGTTGCGCCTTTATCATCAACAGCCCACACTTGATTGGTCATTCCTGTGTCAATTTGTTTCATGCGTTGTCCTTCGATTTCTATCCACAAGTCTATACCAGAAAAAGATGTATCATGAATTTGTATTTTTCTACATGAAAAATACCATTTTGTCTCAAACATGCACGCCCAATCAAATAACAAGGATGATGAACCCAACAAAATCGCTTGAATGGAATCACACACGCATGAAATCTCTTGCAATTTTTTGGCAGATTTCTTCAAACTCTCTAAAATACTTAGCGGAAAGCCACTCTCGCGTATTTATATTATAGTATTCAATTGAATGAGATGATGGCACAGTGGTCATAGCATATGTGTGTATTCCTCACACCTCCGCGGCTAGGTGTATTTTACAACTTTTCACCTGAGTGCATTGCATGGGATGTGCGAAAAATGTTCTAGTTTAACTCTATCAAGAACCGCAGATTTTTTTTCGGATATCTCGGTTCCTCTTACAATAAAACGGGACCAGTTATCAAGGGATGTCCTTTAATAAGAATTTACTTTATCTTCGAGGGGCATATCTCTCCTAAAATGTTTACGAGACTTTTTGACTTTTTGGGAATTTGTAAACTTTTTCGGACATTTTGTGCTAAATATAGAACGATATTTCCTCATAATTCTCAATATTATTTTGGTAAAGCGATGGAACAAAACGCAATTGCATCCGATCTTTCTTCAATATTTAGCTTAATAAAAATATGATACAAGAAATAATTGTACTAGAGCAGTTATCAGTATCCATATAATTTTCTCAGGATAATATTACTCATGGCTTCTGATTGGCTAATAGCCATGTGTGAAATCGTCATGTCCAACGAGTGACGTCATAACGTGGGATACGACTTTTTCATCCACGTTATGACGTCATGCCAATGACGACGACATCAACTTCCGAAGGAGCGTCAATGTGAAACAAAACAAATGGCTTCCTCAAGGGAAGGGTTCGCCAACCTTGAGGAAGCTGAAATTCAAAAACTACTTGAAGACAAAGATTGGCATAAATACAAAAAGATCAACGAAAGCTTGTAGAGTGATTTTTGAAGATTATTTAAAAACAAAGAATGTAAATTCCCCACAAAATAGCGAAGAACTTTCCGGTAATTTTTTCATTCCTTTAAATAAATAATAAAACAATTATTGAATTCGGTTTTCACATGATATGAAAAATTATCAAGCCTCAGTTTGTCCTTATCAACTTCAGCCGTCGCGGCTTCGGTTAATAACGACAAACTTCGGCTTGATAATTCTTCAAATCATGCTCAACCTCATTCCATAATTGTTAATATATAATGTCGATTCCGTCATACTCCTTGATTTTGACGCTCAATTCAATAGTATATATTTAGTTTTTAAAAGTATTTTTTATGCATTTTCAGAATTGTCAAATATATTATTTTGGACTTTTCGGACGTTTACGAACTTTTTGTCGAAGTGTACAAGACCATAGGAGTGATTTACTCCTGGTTTATTTAAATTAATGCATGAAAGCAAATTTACTCTAACTTTAAACCTACTTCTCTTGTCTCTGAGATTTTCACTCGTAACCTTTGCTGATCCATAAATATTGCTGGCATCAATCACTCCTGTTATGTCGTTAATCTGTTGCCTTTCCTTAGGGTAGCCCTCCCGTTGGCACATTGCTGCCGATCTGATCATTTTTATACAGTGTTTTTCGCTGTTTTCTATGGGTAGAATTGGATAACACGGAGCATCGTAGTTATTCTCGGATCCATCACAGCTGAAAATAGGAGCGCACATGTGTATAGTTAAACGGTCTGGTCAGTGAAGTACATCATGGTTATCTCTGAATGGATATAATGTTAAATTGTTATTCGAAATACTCAATCTAGAGCACCCGGAAAACCCTCGAAGCAAAGAAGAGGACAGACCAAACTCTACTCACACGAGATTTTAACTACAGACAAATAATCCCCGAGCCGGCGCGAAGCGGCTTGCGAGGGTACTAATTCCGCTCGGATATTTACACCCGGGTATGTGAAAAACATAGCGGAATATAAAGTCGTCCGCCGCGATGCCATGGACGGTTCAGGGTTTTCTACGTTATACGCATGCGCGAGTTCAGGTCGAGAGAAACATACGGATAAACATTTTTAAAAAGATTTACGGATAAACATTTTGTTATGCATCAAAAATTATTTTTAATACTCGGGCTATTGGAAAAATATACCGATAAATAGAGTCTTCAAAAGAATCGAAGATAAACGAGAAGCAGTCGAATGGCTGAAAAAAGGACACTTTTGAAGTGTTTTAAACGGGTAAGTGTATTTTTTGCATATTTTAGTATGTGGATTTCCAAAAGCGTATGTCACTCTGTGAGGTTATTATAATGTCGATTAAACCTAAAAGGTATTTTAGCAAGTTTAAATCATTTTGTACCAAAACAAAAAATGGTGTGTTGCTATGGTTACAATGATTGACTGAATACTTCATGTTACAATAAATTTTGGGAAGTATAATTCCTGGGTTCGAATAGGCGAGGGGATTCTGCATGAGTGTATTTCTAGTTAAACCTATAAGGAAATACCCTCCCTAGGGGCTCAACCATCAGAAGCAGTCTTACTGATGAGTCATGAACAGCGTACCGTATCTGTCACCCATGCTCTGCAGTGTATTAAACACAAGTTTATCGCCGCTCTAATGTTGGTTCTAACTAAGAAATTAAAACGGCGTTGATCGTATAATGTTGGCAAATTAGCTTCTCTTCAAAGGCGTAAAGGACGTAAGATTCTAAAAGATATTCCATTATCATGGGTCGAGGCGGAATAGTGGAGATTAAATATGCATATTTCCGGGCATAATTATTTTATAATATGCATATTTGCGTTGTTTTTCCGACGAATCCCGCATTCCTCGTAAGGAATGCCCTCCCCCCAACCTCCCGCCAAAAAAATCCAGTACCCCCCACCACCGATCCATTGAATCCATACCATGCGGAAGTATGATACACATTGCACAGTACTGGAAGAAAAACGGTTGCACAGAATACATACGTCATCGCCACACATTGAGCAGCTCCAGCTTCTTCAGCAGACAATGTCAAATCATGATCCATGAACTGACCATACTGCATCATTAGTGGTGTTAGATTAGGATCTACAGACGTAGCTACCTCGTCTTTTAAAAAATTGTCAGAAACTTCAAAAGGCGCGGGAAGTGAGGGCGGGTTTGGCTGATTAGGAAAACCAACTGGATCATTCAAGCCATCAGCATCAAAGTAAACCTAAGATTTTGAAAACAAGATAATATTTGTCAGTTTATATGTATCAGTTAAAATGATGACACAATTTTAATTACTATTCAGCCATTGCAAGTGATGCCAGAACACATAAACACATAATGAAATGTTTTGTTTGGTCTCCGCCTTTTCGGATGGCAAACATTTAAAACTAAATTAGAACAAACTTTGCGTCAAATGCCGTCAAGTAGCCGTCAAAACCGCGTGACTGCAAAATGACAAGAGCTGAATAGCTTCCAGCGTGTGAAAGCTTTATGATTATGAGATATTCTTTACAAATTTTAATGCAAAAGTTCATTTTATTACAAAAAACATAAGATAAAATATCTTCCAATTTTCGTCCTGCAGTAATAATTATTGCTTTCCTTATTTTTCATGTTAAGGTAAAACATACGATATTTATAAGTAAATAAACTCCGCCCATTTGTTCCACAAAATTTATTTTATGTTACCCAGAAAACGATATAGTTTTAACAACAACCGCCAATACATGTAGTGAGTAGCGTAGAATTCGATTTTTCCCTCCTTACGTAGATTTGAATAGCTTGGCGCACCCATTTGCTGTATTGTGCGCTGAAACAATTCTTCACAGTTTTTAATCACTTTTCAGATTTTTGTATTATAGATTACAATCACGGCCTAATATTAGCCAGTTCGGATTTTAACTGCCCCTCAAAATGACGCGATCTGCGTCGGGATATAAACGCCTTGAATCATGACATGTATAGCTGAGACTAAAAGATTTAAAATATGCATATCCAAGTATTCAACTGTTCATTCATAATTTGAAAATAGAGAAGTTGTTAATCGGTGAACAATAGTTTGCGCACGGTTGACCCGCACTAAAATGAAAATATTTTCCCTAAAGTATATATCATTCTTTATTTTACAAAGAAGACAATTCTATTGTCGCTATATTTAAGACACAAATGATGATTGAACGGTTCAATATCTTGATATGCATATTATTTTAAATCTTCCAGTCAAATCGTAAATTATAATTTATTCTTACCGCAGGTAATAGCCGTATAAGAGCTGTTCCCGCTCCTCCAGCGACTGGTAGTTTAAGATTGCTACACTTTCCATCAAAACGGCGGTAGATCGCTTTCTTCAGGCAAGTTACGGGGGTGGTAGCAACTGCACAGTTTGCTTCTTTGTCTAGGCTTGTAATAACTTTTCTCGAGAAAAGTTCTTCGGTGCGAAGAAAAGCAAGAACTGCGCCTTCCCCAAAGACATTTTCTGATAATGATAATAATAAAATTTGATATACATACATACAAACATTAGTAACACGCTAGCCTCAACAAATACTGGCTCATGTCTATGTGGGGCGTCGACAGAGAAGTAGAAAAATAATCATCATTTTGGATTTAGAAAATACCAGCAATTCAAAACCAAACACTGTGAAACGTATATCATTGATCACCATGTAACGTCGAGCTAGTTTCACCTCATTCTATGCTTCATAATTATAGTCGTTTTAAAAATTAAAATTTCAATTGCTGTGTGACGGCATTACCTAAGTTAAATCACGTGCGTGGTTAATATTTAAAGTGTCGGCGCCCGGCAGAATTATTCATCATTTAACCCAAAGATTATGTATAGAGGTACGTGTCCCAGAAAATTTTGAAATGTAGAGTCTCTGAAACGCCATTTCATCCACTTTAGGGGAAGATTGAACAAAATTCTGAGAGGGCAGAAAATGCTAAATATTAGATTAGCACTTTTTTTAATTGTTGACCCTCCCGAGCGCCCCCCCTCCCTTCCACCTCCGACCCCAACGCCTTCACTAGTTACGCGCCTGGTTCGAACTAATGCAAGTCTATTTGTGAGTGCCATTTGTCTAAATAAGTTTATTTAATTACCTCTTTATTTTTTTTTAAGTAATCGAGTAAGTGGGAGTGTGCTAATCATTCTTACTTGCATTGCTGAATTACCAAGAACAAAGCTCCACTTGCTCGAGTCAAACCCTTAAGCCTAGTTCACACGATGAAATAAGCATAAGCACAAGCGTAAGCATAGCGCAACGCTTTGATTATGCTTGCGTTGTTCTCACTGCGACGTAAGAACGGAAGGTTTTGATATCCTTACGTTAATGTCGTAACGTTTGATCTCTTATGCTTACGCTTGTGTTTATCTCACTCGTGTGAACCGGGCTTTACTGTATAAAAAGCGCATCTGGCTCAGCTGGCTGCCACCGTGTGTTTCATATTTCATCAGGCAGCAAAGCTATGATGGAAGGAGAAATAAGGAGCTTATCCCAATCCACCTAGTCAACATTCCATGTGTGGGGGGAGCGGTGTACCCGGATAATGATCGTTTTACATAAGTGTCAGCGAGAATTGAACCTACAATCTTAGAGGTTAAAGACGCTTGCGCTGATCAATCCGTCATCGAAGCCCCGGATAATGCCATGTAAAATAATTCTGTATTACGTTTTAATATATAACGCGCTATACTTTTTATAAAAATTGAAGTTGATGTAAAGATTGGCTTAGCGTGAGTTCGATCGACGAGCCCTTGGCTCTTAGAGCAAACGCTTAATTGTTTATAATTAACAGTATTTTTTACACAATAAAACTTACCAAACTTATCAATGATAGTTGAATGCACCAACTTAATTGCCTTTTCTACTATTGTCTCAGCTTCCGAAATGCCATTGACCGGATCACTTTCTGCTACTTGTTGTAATAAAATGTCTAACTCTGCAGGAATTAGAAGTGATGCCGCTGGGATTCTTTTATCTTTCTCAAGCTCTCTGTGTACTTCGTTTATGGCGTCGAATGCAAACTGGTCACCATAGTTCAAAGGTAGGACAAATATATGTACTTTTGCCGTCGCTATCTGACTTGATTTCGTAGCTTTAATTTCGAATACTGTGTCATTCACCTGAGCGCTGTCTACCAGTAGCTCAAGTTGTCCTGTATGTGAATCAACATCCACGAGCTGTGATGCTCCAGAAATACTATAAACAGTTCCGGCTGGTGCATTATTAACAGTAATTTTACCAATTCCGCCTTTTGGATAGTCTGTAGTTAAAACAATTGCGTATTTCTCATTGGAGAACTGAAAACCTAGGAGAATTGATAGAAATGGTGAGTTTTACCTGAGCAGAGCCTGCGCCTGAAATCGTGCGTTTACGCTACTGATATCAAATATGTATAGCTATATTGGGTGAACGTGTTTACACCATGACCATGACAATGACCATGACTATGATCATAACCATGACCATAACTATGACCTTGACCATGACCTTGACCATGACCTTGACCATGACCATGACCATGACCATGACCATGACCATGACCATGACTATGATCATAACCATGACCATAACTATGACCTTGACCATGACCTTGACCTTGACCATGACCATGACCATGACCATGACCATGACCATGACCATGACCTTGACCATGACTATGACTATGACTATGACTATGACTATGACTATGACTCATGACTATAAGTCACACGACTATGACTCATGACTATAAGTCACACGACTATGACTCATGACTATGACTATGACTGGCGACTATGACTATGACTATGACTATGACTATGACTCATGACTATGACTCATGACTCATGACTATGACTATGACTATGACTATGACTATGACTATGACTATGACTATGACTATGACTATGACTATGACTATGACTATGACTATGACTATGACTATGACTATGACTATGACTATGACTATGACTATGACTATGACTATGACTATGACTATGACTAAGATATTGCTACCTCAATCACTTGGCCAAAAATCATTGTCTGGCATGAGGTCTGTGCTAGGTCACTACAAGGTAAATACCACTGTACGAGGGCGTCTACATTAGACGACGTCAACTGATTTAGGTTAGTCTCAGGCACTGATCTGAAAACCAGAACTGGATAGAGCATCCATTACAAATCTATTTGTTATGTGTTTAAATTAGTTTTACTATCAAACAAATATCTTTCACTGATCAAAAATCAATGACCACGTATTCTTGTGAGCAGTCATCATGTACTACATTATACAACCGTTGTGTGAAACTGATTAAAATTGAAAAATCTGATGAGCTTACAAACGTGATTTTTTCAGTGGTAAATGTAAACTTATTTTACCTTCAATATTAACAAAGACCATAAATATGAAAATTGCATGTAAAAGCTTCATCTTGGTAAAAAGGATCTAGGAATGAATAAACAAATATTAACGGTTAATTTAAAAAGCTATATTTTGAAGACTTTTTCAGGAATATAGTATAAACTACAGTATCTTGCTTAAAATCACCTGACGTCAACATCGGTATGTTGGATGAATTTGAAAAAAAAGATTTTCCTTGTTTGCAGTTTAAATTCTGGTCAGAGAACGCGTTTTAATAATAATAATCGTATTTATCAATGGTAAACAAAGTAAACAATGAAATATACTAAAATTTACTAAAACATCAAACAACGGGAAAATTCGCTGTCGCTGTGCAGAAAAATTGCTGGCGCACGCAATATTTTACAAAAATTCGAAAATTTGAAAAAAACATTTTTCCGATACCGATAACCCGTACTTGAAAATTGGTATCGACCGATACCTTTCGATACCAAAATTGGTAAAAAGATTAGTCCGTTTTCGACACCGTCTAGTAGCGGTCGCTTCCGATACTTTTCACATTGTGAAAAAATAGTCTCCGACAAGCATATTTCCCAGTTATCATATTTAATGCTGAAACTTCAACGTTACTAACTCTAAAGCACAAATAATAAGGATTTTCAACGAGATAAAGCTGTTTCTTATTGTTTTTGGGCTAGTTGTTTGCAGCAAGGTAATTTTTAGTGTTGTAAACTGAAATAGGTACAAGCATCGAACGACTTCAAGCGATACCAGGTCAGTAATCGATACCGATATCGCCCAGCATTAAAAAAATACGAGTGGAATTTTTATCGGTATTCTGTGCATTTTAAGGCAGCGATCAAGTAAATTAAAGTACAGGAAAAACTTTAGTAACATCTCAAGCATGGAAAAGATCTATATTGCCGACATTTTAATTGTGGATTGATTTATAATTTAGGAGATAAAGTTACATAGCTGGGAGTTGGCTTTCATGCTCTTCGAATATCTATTTTCATTTGTGGATTGCTACAACTCGTTCGTCTCATGAGTCCCAAAATTAGCATGAAGGTAATAAACCGGTAACCAAGAGCTATAAAACAATAGCTTTTTCGATAAAAACCTTATTCTGTCAAAAGGATGAGGGTAGATAAACGTGCTACTGTATACCAGTGATTTTGCAGCAAGTATGTCACGTATTTGTGAATAATTTATTAAATTTTGCATTTTGCAATCTGAAAAAGGTAGGAAATTATAAAACTATTTACACTATATGGGGTTTCTCTGTTTATAAAGTATTTTTGAATGTCCAAGGAGAGGGGTATAGAAGCATGCTCGGATAGCTAAAATCCTTGACTTTTTCTCCAAAAAATAAATACCAAATTTCGTTTTGCCTCTGTTTGTTGTGCAACTTAAACAGGATTTTTTGCACATAAAAATTGCGCCTAGTGGTGAAATCTTGGATTATGTTTGCTATATTGGCTATTTTTTTACTTTTGGTGACCAAAGTTTGACTGAGCCCAATGATTTCCAAAGTTGGCGAACTAGTGGAACTACCCAGCTAATTGTTTGCTGTAGTTTACAGGTTTTATGCGCTGATTAATATATAGATTATTCCATAACATTAGACCCTTTCAATCAAGTAAAACTTAAAATAATATATTTGACTATTTTTGCATTACAGTCAGTGTATAGGTGGGGTACAATACCAGCTAAATTGCAAAACAATTTGCCAATCCCTCCCAATTAAAAATCATATTTTTCCGTTCTCAAGACAAATGGAAAGAAAAATTTAACGGTGAATGTGGATTAAAAGCGTGCGTTTATTCCTCATGTATAGAACAGTTGTTCGAAAACATTCGAAACTATTGTAAGGGACGGACATTATATTTTTGGAGGGGGAGTGAAATTTTTTCCGAGAGAAGCAATTTTTTCTGTGTTGTTGTGTCTGCAAACAATTTTTTTGCGGTTGCTTCTTACTGCTCACAATTTATTTCTAGCCAGTGACTGCGGTAAACACCGCGAAAAACGTCTGCGCATGCGCACTAACTAAAACATGCGAGAAATGTAGTTTCCAAATTTGAAACAAAAAGAAAATAATGCAGACGGGTAGACCAGACCTTAATTATTAGTTTTATACGTTTATCTTATAAAAAGAAATAAAAATGAAATAGAAAATCGTTTGTTTGTACGGGGATACATCGACGATATAACACAATGAACCATTTTTGTAGCATAAAACCTCGGTTATTGCATAAACCTCGCTAAACAGCTTAGGGGCCATTCACAAAGGATGTTCGGCAAAATTATAGATTTTCTGACCCCCCTTCCCACCTTGTCCGGCATTGTCCGAATTTAGAGCCCCCCCCCCCCCCCCTTCCTCTGGACATCCGTTTATATGTCTTCCAAAAACTCACGATCTGTTTTGAGCGCGTAATACGCAATAAGTTTGTAAAAATCTCCTCTTACAAGAACAATCACTTAATAAGGACCTGTGTTATCGCAATTGTGGCAACCTATTGTCTAGAAAAAAAGGTTTAATATTATTAAATTCAAAAACCTATTTATTATTTCACAACACTGTTGAATTCATCAATGAAAAAAATAATTCATATTAATAGCAATGACATATACTTAACTTGTTTCAATGGAGGTAATATTGTGAAGTATTCAAAATGTCTGTTTCATAATGGAAGGAGAGTTCAAATTGATGGCAAACAGAAAATATTTGTTTTTGAACTTTTTTTAAAATTCGGACATCCAGATTGGTTAAAACTCCCCTCCCCCCCGAAGTCCGAGTTTGTCCTGATTTCTCAACCCCCTCTCCTCTCCCTCGGCAATGACATCCTTTGTGAATTCAATGTGCAAACAATTCACTTTTGCAAAATATTTTTGTAAACATTTATTGTTTACCTCCAAAAAAGTAATGGTCCGTCCCTAAACAACTTGACCCTCGTTCTTGAGACTTGAATATGTGCTTACTGCATTCGCAATTGTTTTGACGACAATTTACTTGTGTTTTTAATATATTTTTCCTTGTTTAAACTAATAAAACCGAACATGCAAGTATATCTAAAGACTAAGCGAGAATTTTGTGCAAATTTTGCTGCTTACAGCAAGGTATTTTGCATTCTCGAGCAGTCAACGAAAGGCATTATTTTTTACTGTTTTAGCAAAAATTTCGTACATTCTTTTTGAACCAAAATTTATACTTTGTTTTTGTATTCGACAAGGCTGTCAAGAACGATTGGCTTGAGTCAAAGGTCTTCCTGTTTGCGTTTTGATTAAACGTGCCTGTCGCCTCGTGAAATGGAAAATTCCATCTTTCACCTCATGAAAATATTTTTACCATTGTACTCATAAACATTCATTATTTGTATAATAGTACATTTTCCTTTGTCTTTGAAATAAAACTTGAGAAAATAGACGTTATCAAGGAAAAAAATCATATAAATGAGAAACATGCAAGCGCATACGTCAAGATTTAAAAATATACAAGGAACCGCGCGTTCCTCGAGGAAATTTTGGCCAAACTGGCGCATGCGGAAAAAATTTCCCAGCTGTTAAAATCATGGATATAGGAGAACTATAGATTGCGGACTCATACGTAGCGGAGGCGTGACATTTATGATAAATCCAAGATGGCGCAGGAACCGGACAAAAAAACATATACAGTGTACAGGGCAATCGATGTTTTTCGCAATTTACGTCGTCCAATTGATTTGAATCCCGCCCGTTGGGAAGAACTATTTATTCCGAAGGATTTGGATGTAAATTGTACAATTTGTGCTGAATTACTGGTGAAAATATCGCTCGCTAAATGTTGTCTGAAATGGTCACTTGGTCGGTTCGAGTTATTTGTTGCTGAAAATAGGGGGGTTTGTCGGCTTTGGACAGCTGGATGGTTTATTTTACCTAGAACTCTCTTGGAGTAAGTCTTTCCAGAAGGATGGGGTAATACTTTCGCATACAAATCTATTATTCGCTTGATTTATGTAGTGATATAAAGACGGGACGCCAACGAACTGGTTTATACTTCTAAGAGGACATATGATTTCAAGCTTATATGGCCTGAATTGTTCAATATATATTATTTCAATACAAAATTGATAGCTGGCGTAATTCCAATATCACAAAGTACAGTAGGGTCCATTTATTTAAAGTGTGAAACTTTAATTTCGTACATAGAACCTTCATTATGTATCAAAGGGATTTTGCTATGTATAATTGTTGTTCAATTTCCCCACTTCTCAATATTGATCCATTGATGATCAGAGGTATTCCTTTGATTAGTAATATGGTTGACATACAAAGTAAAAGCATAAAGTGGGGACGTGGGGTACACTGCATCTTCATGAGTTTGTGCCAGGGGAATGTCAGAATTGTCATTGGCAAGACCATTGCCATGATTGTCGTAATTATTAAATTTTCCCATCTGTGAGCCACCAGTTTTGTGCCAAAATTCCTTCCTAACGGACGTATTTGGACCATTTTCTCTTGCACTGTGTCTACGTTGTAAATACTACATACATTTGCCATCTCTAGTGTGCATTCCTCAATATGGCTAAAATTAAACTTATACTGGATACCACTATCAGCTCTGTATTTCTTAGCGTTTTCTGCATGCCTTAAGATTTAGTAAGGACAACACATTTTTGTTCCAATGTTACAGGAGAATTGAAGACCAGAGTTTGTTGAGAAAACCTGCATTGTTTGGCAGACTCAAATTGTAGGCACTCTTCTCACAGGTGACTGAGGCAAAAATAATGATAATCATGCAAGTGCAGGAAGTGAATCCCCATTGTAGAGATGAGAAACACATGCACTAACCACACTAACACACCAAATATCACTTAAATCTGAAGTCATTCTCTTTGCCCTCATGCAGTCAATTTATTTTTGGGCCAGTTTATATGATATTGAATCACCAGAATAATATTATCTTTATTTTCCAACAAGCATGATAAAATATTAAAAGGACATTTACAGTAGTTGGAGTTTGCTGTACTCATGCTCACAGTCGTAAAACAACTGTGAAGTAAATATCTAACACCTTGTTGAATTAAATCAGATTATGGAAAGTTCTGTGTAATATTCTAGGTGAAAACCTAGGTGTAATTCCCTAGTCTGTTAAGGGTTGTTCATGTGGGATGGGCTGGAAAACTGGGACCATGCCTCACTCAAATTGGAGTGTGGCAAACCAGGCTGGCCCGGTTTCCAGGTGAATGAAATTTGAAAACATATAAACATACATGAGGCAGGATTCCAGCACTTACAAGGTAGATGGTTTACCAGGCTGGCCCAGCTCATATGAACAGCTCTGTAGCGGATGAATATGCTCCCAGAAGCCATAACTTGAATACGATATTGGGCCTAATGATCTCTCACTATATTTATATAAAATGGGCCCTCTAAATTTCATTTTCCTAGTACTAATGAGAGGGTTCCACTTCCCTGCTATGAAGCAAAACTACGAGAGCTGATCAGCTCGTCTACATTTAAATATTCAGGCCATATAAGCTTGAAATCCTATATTTTCTAAGAAGTATAAACCAGTTTGTTGGCATAACGTCTTAATTATATCACCGAAATCACTATAGAATTCAAGCGAATAATAGATTTGTATACAAAAATATTGCCCCATCATTCTGGAAAGGTATACTCCAAGAGAGTTCTAGGTAAAATAAACCATCAAAGAGGCCAAAGTCGAAAAAAACCCTATTTTCAGCAACAAATTACTCGAACCGACCAAGTGACCATTTCACACAACAATTTGCAACAAATTGTACTATTTATATCCAAAACTTTCGGAATAATTAATTCTTCCCAAAAAATTTTGAACGGAGGGGATTCAAAGCAATAGGACGGCATAAATTGCGAAAAACATCGATTGCCCTGTAGACTGTATATGTTTTTTGCCCGATCCCTCACCATCTTGGATTTATCATACATGAGTCCGCAATCTAGTTCTCCTCTATCTATAGTTCAAATATAGAGTAAATATCCTTTTGCGCACAGGCAGTGCGCACAGTGTCTAATGTCGAAATTTCCTCTTTCGCTCATGCGAGCAGACAAACAGGAAAAACAGAGTTGTATTTATCATTTAATATTTTGATATCTGGCTTTAGTTCAATCGGTGGTCACACTTTATAACGTCTAATGACCTTCACTGTGGTTCTTCGTTAATTGTTCTGTATTATTTGGGTAGTATCAATGTGATAGTTTATAAAATGTTTGTCAACTCGCAGCGTGAATTCAAAATAGTTGAATGGGAGATGTAAACAGTGAGACAGGCTGTCAGTCTGAGACAGAACTGAAGATATATTTTCATTGCAGTTTTTCATTTAAAAGTGAGTAAATGCTATACTTACTACCAATAATAGCCCTAGTTAAATTAGAGTGTATGCGATGTGACTGTGGTATTTTAACTATTTTATTGTACTACTTTGAGCTGAACAGAACTGATAGTTATTAGGTAAATGAGTAATAACCATGGAAGTGACAGATACTGTAGTCCACATAATTTTTTACTTATATATTCTAATGGTTAATATCAAGTTTTGGTTGCATATTGAGTATTTTTGGATTGAATTATACCATTTCACAGTGAAATAGCATGTATTTAAAGTATGATACACACTTGTGCATACAGTATTTATTACTATACCGGTAGTCTATATTTATTCGGTAATGGCAAATGGATTTCACTTCAATCCATAGCTGTTTGGAATAGTATACCCAAGGTATTTTTTCATTGCAGTTTCTTTCATTACATCAATTCATCGAAATAATTTGATTATAAAGAATGTGCCCAAGGGGGTATGTACCAAGTGAATTATTGTGTCGCACGAAACGGATAAAACGACCATTGGTCTGTGAAGCACTACTACTATGATTGACCATGCATGGTCGGAAGGTACAGAAGGCTCCTTTTTTAAAATAGTAACCACCCTAAAGGCTCTTTTCCACTCATCGCCAAACCAACCGCAGCGAGCTTGCGAGTACTCGCAAGCTCGCAGGCCAATTTCCACACTTCATCATCTCGCGTGACTTTTTACGTTGTATGGCGGCTGCTTTAGATCGGCGCCTTTTGCTGTTACTATACTTAAGACGACGTAGGAGAAGACGACTAAAGTATTTAAAGCGTTTTTGGGTTCGCCCTATATTCTTTAAACGAGAACAACTGATATTTTCAACGAATTTCATTGGCTACAGGTCATTTTTGTTCGCGTGATCAGAAAATATTGTTCAAATTATTTAACTTCGCTGCGAGTCTTCGGAAGCTCGTCGCAAGTACTCGCAAGTTCGCTGCGAGTTGGTTTTGCGATGAGTGGAAAAGAGCTTTAAGATAGGATTGGGCTCAACCCCTATGCCAGATAGTGTTGATTTTGCAGAGGAAGACCATCGCAAATTAAACCTAGTTTAATTATTAGTTAGAGATAGTGCCATAAAAGCATATATGTTCCCATGTGCCTTTATATAAATAACAAAGCAAACCTGTGGAAAGTAACAATTTTTTAAGAATAGAATAAACGCTGAAGGGGAATGTTGGATGACATTAGGTTACATTGGGTGACGATGGGCGATGATGGGCGACATTGGGCAACGGTAGGTGACATTGGCCCAAAAAGTAGCCTAAATTTTTCCAAGATTTCGAAGACAATATTTGCAGTAGGCATGAAACCTGGCTAGCCTGTATGAAATTAACGGCTATATAAAACAAAGAGTATTTTCTGTATAGTACCCAGTACCATACTTAAAAGCTTACAGTGTCTTTCATATACGTTAAATGCCGTAATTACTATGAAATTAATGATTTAATATTTGGGCTTTAAGTATGTCGTATAGCACAAAATGTCATTGTTTGATATCTCAGCATCATAAGTTGTTTCTTCATTAAGTCTAGCAAGGCCAGGGGCTTTATATTCAAAATCAAAGCTGGTTGGAAATTGTATTACAAACGAAATAGTTTTTTTGGTCTAAAACTGCAGTGAAAACAATCCAAACTGCAGTGGAAACATTGTAAAAACAAAGAAATTCCATACATTATCTGCTCTATTAAACATCGCCGCTTTGAAGTCTACCGAACTATGAGTGTGCGAGGTAAAATTGATCTATACAACAAAAGCATTTGTCATCATCATTCAAACTTGAATGACAGGCTATTTTTCCTTCAAATTGTATTTCAAAAGATGCAGGTTTGATTATGCTATTCTTTGTACAAAGAATCGTCAGCAGTCTAAACTGTTAACAAATTTAAATTTGAACTGAAAATATTGTAAGAATTAAACACAGATTACTGACTAGGGTTCTGGTAAGATTAACGCTTTGGTAAAATATGCATTATGATTTATGATAATGAACACTGAATAAATTTTTTTGTAATTTTGAAAGAATGACGAAACCATACATAACTATATATTTATTTTCAGTCTATTTATATGGAACGAGTGTTCTTAGGGCTTTGCCGAACGTATAAACCCTTAATAAGATTAATATGTAAGCATGCCATTGCGCCCAGTAATTAATCTTTGCTAATAATCTGCATACACTTAGAATATTTCAATACCTTTAAAGATTAAAATACATTTTTATATATGAATATTTTGCAAAATATATCACAATTAGAAGGGAATTTTCATGCATATTAAATATTACAACAGTTTACCACTGCATCGTCACCATATACACTGTCTATAAATTACAACTGAAAAAACGAATTAGGTTTTAATGTATTTATTCTTAGTTTAGTTTATTACAGTTAGCCCAACGATGATCAGTGGGGGAAATTTAATTATATTAACTTGATGCTCTGCAATTTATGTTAGACATCTACATAATAGGTTAGCACTTAATTATGCAGAAACTTATTGTGTTTCTTTCTCCTGTATGTCATCTTGTAACACTGCATTTGAAAAGGCGGATCTAGTCTACAATTGATATTTGCATATACATTTGAAATCTCATGAACCATGTCTGATTTCGCGAGGGGATTGCGTTTCAACGAAGAATAGCATCCTTGGCTAAGAATTTGTTATAGCTACTTCATTGCATATTTCACAAACATTTCTAACTCGTATGGCATATGGGATGACAACCTAGTTTTCGAACAACTGTATACATACGCTAAATTTCGAACAAACGCTACGCAAACCGTGTACTCCGCGTCAGAGCACCCACCAACCTCGTGCATGCAGTATGGTCAATTCAGTGCAGAGGTCATCCAAAGGCCTCCCATTTTCCAAAATGAACAGTTCAAAATGTAAGATGTGTAGTTTTCAAAGATGAAATTGGGCAGTAAAATGAGAGTTTTTAGGGAAAATGTTGAATTGAAAACGTCACAAGGAATCTCTATTAAATGGTAGATTAAGGTAGCTATATGGATATTATATAGTTATAAAGCATTCGTACAGATATTTAAAGCAAAAAGAAAACAACATTTCACTCTGAAAACGCATGAAGTGCACGCCTCCGACGCCTTAGCAATTCAGCATGTTTATCCTATCCTCAGCCTCGCCATTGCATGCCTATAACAATCGTTAATTGTCCATGCTCAAAAAAGCAGTTCTAAATTTTCTTAGGATGACTCCTGATTCAGTGAAACTTAAATCATAATTCAAATGTTTAAAGCGGCATAGACTTACCAGGAGTTCCTTTGCTCTTGACCACTTCTTCTCTCAGTGACGGCCAATATCTGCAGTGACTAAAGTTGCAAAGTTTTCACTATTTTGTGCCGTTATAATTAATTAAATGCTTACGTCAAATGACACTTTTTCATGTAACAATAAAGTTAACCTCTCTGCGGGGTGAACGCGTAATTGGTTCTACTACACTGAGCTTGTATCCTCAAATTTTATCTTAAAATCGTTAAACGCTTTAATAGTTCATTATTTCTATTTTCGAAACAAAGAGTTAACAATACCATTCATAACATTACTTCTTTTTCGTGCACAGAACGCCACGTTGCCAAGGGAGCCCGGAGAGGGGGGAAAGGGGAAATTACGTGCTTCCAGCTAAAGAGGTGGGGAAATAAAACTAAAGCGAAACATGCATAGTTTTACTCTCCAATAGTCTCCCAGATTGCAGGAATTTGCCATTCCTGATATCCTAGATTGCAAAATTTTCCCAAAGCAGGATGAGCACGAACCGTCAACCCCCCTCCCTAAACCCTACTTAACTGCATTGAATGTGTATTGAGAGAATGGCTTTTAAATGTTGAAGACTAAAGGACAGAATCTAGCTTATTGTCCGAAAAGTTCAAGAACATGAAAAGCAGTTTACTAAAGCAGCACACGACCCTATTGAAAATCACTAACCAGACCTGTTCGAGCGGCCCTGCGCGTTACTGTTTTTTAACTTGGGAGTCACTATAGATTTGGATCGCTCAATGACTCTGTCATATAATCTCAGATTGGAGATTACATTCGCGCATTTCTAAAGGTAACAAAGAACTGCGCACAGGTGGTTCTGTATATGAACGGGGACCCTCAACTTCTTGAGTTCGACATTTGAAGAAGTTCTACATTTGAAAGGGGCTATTTTCAGTCGGAGACATGAATAATTGCATAGTTGTGTTGTTAGATTGTACTCGGGCAAAGGCATTTATCTCTCGTCGCATTGATTCGCCTTTTTGTGGCGGATGTTGAAATTATAATCTACTGAGAACAATTTCTCTATATGCAGCAACTATATATCGGCAGTTTACCTTGCTCACATAAACTACACATGAACTGCCTATCTGTTATTCACATCTATCATCTGCCAAACAATGTATTCACCAGATGCTAATTTTATTGGTCTTACAGCTTTCAAACTATTGAAATGACTGTAATCTTGCATTAAAGACAATAAACATTGAGACATATACAATCATCACGCTCATAAATAAATGTTTCCTTTCTAGTTTATCCTGTTAAACCGTATTCTCCGAGCAAAACAACATTAGAATGAACCTATCTGCACAAGATCCAGTAAAGGCACATTTTAGTATGGATTTAGTAACTATATGCTTTAACTATACTCTATATAAACTAGCAGAATTTGGTAAAATATTTTAAAGTTAATTGGTCTCACAACATTGATCCTATAGAATTGAGACATGAAAGTAATTTATTCTTTATTCAATTAGTGATTATATTTCATTATTTATACTGCTATACGGTATATCGAACAAAAACATGAGCCAGAAAAATCCAAGTGAAATAGATCACCTCGATTTTCCTTTTCCATAATAAAGGTTCTACCTATCGAAGCAAAAATTCAAATTGAAACAGCTCAATTTTAAAATACGTCTGCTAGTGAAATCACCATATAGCCTATAAGTACTGCATATATTGTCATAGGGTACACAGTTTAATGTGAATAGTTTTAAGACATATCAGCTGGCGGGGACAGATGTAGTGTAAACTCTTTATAGTAGAAGGTGTTTGTAGATGGAATATTCGAACGAAAATTTATATACATTTTATTCAATATACAAAATGTATATACAATATGCAAAATTATGATATATTTTTGCTTCGATAGGTAGAACCTTTATTATGGAAAAGGAAAATCGAGGTGATCTATTTCACTTGGATTTTTCTGGCTCATGTTTTTGTTCGATATACCGTATAGCAGTATAAATAATGAAATATAATCACTAATTGAATAAAGAATAAATTACTTTCATGTCTCAATTCTATAGGATCAATGTTGTGAGACCAATTAACTTTAAAATATTTTACCAAATTCTGCTAGTTTATATAGAGTATAGTTAAAGCATATAGTTACTAAATCCATACTAAAATGTGCCTTTACTGGATCTTGTGCATGATCTGGTGAATAAACTCTTTATAGTTTATACCTGGCGTCCGGGAAACAGCCAATAAATTTTGTTATTGCAACATTTTGTGCAACAAATACCACAAATTACCATAAAGAGAATATTTGTGGCGGTTTTTCCTTAAGTGGAAACACGGGCTCGAAATTTCGGAAACTCGGACAAACATGGCGGAACGTACGTAATATACGTTGAGATGCCACTCAGAAGTTGAGGACGATTGAAAGGAAATCGCACTATATAATTTGAGTATGAACACTAAGACACCCAAATATAGCAACAGTAATTATTTGTTGTTTTATATAGGTAAGTCAGATTGCTGATAAGAGGAGCACAGTTTTAACTGTAAAAAATAAAATAAAGATCTCTGTGTCTAACCAAGGTTCCGCGTAGGAGCTTTATACTCTTATAAAACTAAAATGCATTCTCTCAAGTTTCAAGTGTGATATAATGATGATATGATGCGATTGATATGAAATAGTGAGGAAAGTAGAGATTTTAGCGTGTATAGTTATACAGTACACAAGATATGCAAATGTAAGCATATTTGTGCAGCTCGGAAAAAAAATTCGCAATTTTGTCGAATATACTAGTATAATGCATTACTAAATGTCTTGACATGATGAGTAAATTACTTAGAGCGATGCTATAAGTATAAAGCAAAAACTGAAAAAGAAAATTGAAAACATATTGAAAGCCCAAGCTGATATGCACAAAACGTAAAATAGAATGGTTATATTTGAATAATTGAGGTATTAATGGTTATGTGGTTATAAACTGGGTGTAGTGTTGTTTTAGTAACAATCTATCACATTGTCAATATTTAAATTTACTCCAAATTTCCAGCTTTTCTTGTACCTATATTATAGAGCGTTGTGAAATGAAGTGACTTTTTTTAAGCAGGGTATAGCCTATTTTAAAGCGTTTTTAATTCAGTATTCGTAAATCAGTTGGTTTGACGAAATTTCTGTATCAGGATTGAATCATAGAGGGTTCAATTCATAGAGTTAACCTCATGATGGGACTACATAGTTAAGTAAAGTAATACAGATAATTATATATTGAAGACATAGTTATTGTAGACAATTTCGGCTAGTTCTGGCTTTTACGAATATTTGTATTCAATTTTGTCACTCTGCCACAGGCTATATAGGTGGAGGTAAATCCTATGTCTATAGCAGGCTATCATATTGTTGAAACGCCTACAAAATCTGTCAGTGTCTAAGTGCTATTTACTGCAATATACATGAACAACATTGCGTTAGTTCCTTGTCATACAGTATGAGTTGAGTGTCTCATTGTATGAACTCGTTATTAGTATTCTAATTTTTTCATTATATTTAAATAGTTCAATCTATATTTGAATGAATTTTGTTGGTGCCTTGCATGGGTAGTGTAAATTATTTACCTCGTGTTCACCTCTTCCTTTTGGTTAAATTTGCGTACATTGCATTTTTCCTTAAAATTGTAAATATTGTAAATTTTTCCATTTTACCCAGTAAAGTGTATATTATATGAAAATACAATAAAGATGTCATGCGCAACATTTTAATTGCTTTTAAATGCACTTGACATGCATATTTCAACATATTAAAATTATCTCAATATCGACAGGTCATCGATCTGCTAAGCCTCGGTCATAATAGAAATGTAACCAACATTCAGCGAGAATAATTTAAAGAACTATTCCTAGACCTTGGGAAGGATAATAAGTTTGTTTTTGCCGTACGGAGTGTTTCTTGGTGATTTATATAGGAATGAATTGTCATTTGTTATTGACGCAGTCATGCATTTAATAGTGTTCGAATTATATGCGGTGGATTTTCATTTATCATTCAACATATTCAAGTATAGGAGTAATGTCTTATTTTCTATGTGCTAAAAACTATGGCACATACAATGTAATTTCATGCCATTTTATAGACCATGCGCGCCCCGTGTCCGCACTCAAAGTTGCCACACAAAAAATACGTCTGTTGACCAGACGGTAACATTGAAACAGGTGGGGAGGAAGGGGAAATTTAGTTGCTAGAAAGAAAATATATGTGAATGCATGTTACTAGTATGTTAAAGTTGGAGCACCTATTCCTCAAATGCTGCCATGTGGTTTCCAGACTACCTGAAACAGTTTCAATTTTACGATTAAGCGCTGTGTTGTTAAATCGCGAGGCGTGTATTCCAGGGTAGCGCTCTTTATTTTTGCTCTCATATGCGGCGCTTAATGAGGGGAGGCGCTTGACCAAGTAAATACATCCAGTATGCATATTTGAATGCTGTGTTGATGCCTTCGCAGTGAATTGCGTGATCCATGCATTAATTCTGTACTGGCTTTTATATACAGAGTGAGCACTTCTGCACTTGCTCTATATGTTGAATTTCGATACCGTAACGCACATTTGTCTCAAACTTATACGAACCCCTTTAGCTATACGTTATAAAATGTTGTAATACATTTTGCGACAGACTCAGCGAGATACCGTGATATTTTTCAACGACAGCGCCACACTTGTATGACATGTAGAAACCAAATTTTTCTCATATCTGTTTCACGGTGTGGACGTGTGGTCTACGAAATGCTGAATATAATGCCCACTATAATTGCAACTATATCTACAGCCAAAGCTGTATGTTCGAACATTTCAAACATACCACTGAGCCAGGAAAATCCAAGCAGGGGCGAAACTACCACATTTTCGTTTTGGGGTGCGGGGAGGGGGGGTGCGGTGGTGTCTGCTAGAATTGCCCTGCCGAAACCTATGAGGGACCGAGGAGCATTTCTGGGATTGAACAGGGCGCCGTAAAACATGCATTGGGCGCTGTGCTTTACAGCGCCCAGGATTGAGAGGCTAAAGATCTCCGAGAGTGAAGTGACACTAGTATCGAATGCTGAAGGAGCAATACGTTTAGGGGGGTATGGGAGCATGCTCCCTCACAAACTTTTGAAATATACAGCCTCTTAAACGCCATTTTATTCACTTTAGGTGACGATTTGAGAGCAATGTCACAAAAAAATTTTCCAAAATATTTGGTCGAACGGAAATCCACACCAAAAAGTCCGACGATTCATTGATATTGCTAGATTTAAATAAACAATTAACCTTAGACATGGCAGAGATGAATTAATTGACAACTCACATACAAAATTAGTTTTAATTAACTACTTACCCACCTTGTTGTTTTGCGGAGATGGCGCCAGGAATTATCCGATGAGGGTGCTAGGGTCCCCGACGAGGGTGCTAGGTTCTTAGAGGCAGTCAAACTTTTTATCTGAACCTTCGAATTTTGAGTCTCTGAAACGGTATTTGCTGCGTTTTGAGGGTATTTTGCGGTAAAATAGAATTGTCACGCTCGTTACCAGACATAGATGCTCCCCCGACGAAAGAGCAATTTTTCCCCGATATGGGTTGGGGGGAGGGGGGGGGGCTAGAGTTCTAGGGGGGTTTCTCCACAGCTTTCAAACGACAGAAATGACATATACAATCATCACGATCATAAATAAATGTTTCATGTTAAACCGTATTCACCGAGAAAAAACAACATTAGAATGTACATATCTGTACAAGATCCAGTAAAGCCACAGATTTAGTAACTATACTTTAACTAAACTCCATAAGTTATATAAACTAGCAGAATTTGGTAAAATATTTTAAGGTTTAATCGGTCTCACAACATTGAACCTATAGAACTGAGACATGAAAATAATTTATTCTTTATTCAAGTGATTTTATTCTGGAATCATAAAATTTCATTATTTATACTGTTTACGGTATATGGAACAAACACATTATATGGATGAGATTTTTCGAACAGAGACCACGAATTCAGTACTGCGTTTTGCCTTCGCTGCAAACGCCAAATTTATTGTATTTTTCGGGTGGATTGATCTAAAAGACCCGCTAAATACCGTATATTTTCTCGTTTGAGCGCAGAGCTGTCTGTTGTGTTTCCCCGTGAAATCTGTTTCCCCTCGGAACTAAATTCCCTATGATGACCGGAACTTAATACCTAATGCATTTCTGGCATAATGTTCGCGGGCTTTTTGTGCCAAATTCAAAAAAATTTAACTTGCGTTGAACAAATTTTCGATCATGAATGAAGAAAAATACGACGAGCTAAGGAGGGAGTTAACCTAAAATCTTAAAAAAAATGAAAATTTTGTTTTATATATATTTATTGACTTTGGGTACCTAACTAACATGTGCCAAAATCGTTTTTCAAGATTAAAAATCCTTCACCTGTTTTGAAGGCTTCTAATATGAACTTTGCAAAATTCATTGCCCGTTTCCATGGCAACGAATATACCATTTTTTGTTTGTTTGTGGTGATTTACATAGTAATCGTTGTGTTGTACTACATAAAGTATCGGCCAGTGGTATTGAATTGCAGGCGCTGTTCTATTTTGTTGATTGCTGACGCTGATTGCCAAAGCAAAATTTTCAATATTTCTCGACATTTCTCTACGTGCAAAGCATTCAAATTCTTCGCTTTTAGCCTTTATTCTTATCATTGATAAAATGGTTCGAGAAAGAGCAAGATCTTCGTACAAAAGAAAAAGGAAAGGAACTTTTTCGGGGAAGCAAAGACACGAGAAAAATGAATCTTCGAATGTTCAAAATTCGTCCACGTGTAGAACGCAAACTCCTCAAACGTCTGTTACTAAAGCAGGCGCAGATGAAGTTCATGTAAAAAATGTTGTCGGAACTTCAAGAAAAAAGATGCGACGTGGCAGCAATAATTTAGAATCCGAGTTCCAAATCAAAGATCCACAAAACTGTCAAGAATACAGAGTGATTAGCTTGAATTGTTTGTCCACAGCTGTATCGACTATGCAACACGTGTGTGGTGAAGGTATTTTCCTAATTCCCTTTAAATGTTTTATGTTCCTAATGCACTAACCTTTTATTGGTAAATTTAAAATATTTTCTTACAATTTCAAAATCTATAACATTAATTATTCATCCTTATGTTATTTTTTATTATTTGTAGGTTGTTTTAAAATTTAAATATATACCCAAGATGATCGATACTCAGTTCCATGTTTTGGATACTAATTATTTTTAATTATAGGAAATATGACCCTTGAAGAAGTTCCTGATAAACGATCAGGTCTGAAGTCAGAGTTTACTTTGGAGTGCAACTCTTGTAACGAGTCCAGTAATTTTGCGACATCGATCAACACTGCTAATCAAGGTCAGTCCCAAGATGTTAATCGTCGAGCTGTTTATCATTCAGTGGAGACTGGCAGCGGTTATGAAGGTCTGGCATCCTTCTGTAGTATTTTCAACATGCCCTGTATTTCAAAACCTGCATACTACAAGCAAGTTGAAAGTATTATGGGAATGCTTGAAGAGGAAGCAAAGGAGCAAATGAAGCAAGCTGGTCAGAGGCTTCGAAAACAAGGAACAACTCTTGCCCAGCAACATCGGTTTTGTCAGGTTGGCGAGTCTTCATGGTGCAAATGGCAACAGGATAAAGCGACACAGACTTCAACCTATGATGGTAGTGATTGCCTCCCACCAGTGTTTAGAGATGTTTTAAAACCCACATTCCTGGTGCTAAGTGACACAGATCTTTTGGGAAGGTGTGTACTTGGTGCAACGCAGAACCAGAACGAGAGTCTCAATGGTTTAGTTTGGGCTCGGTGTTCAAAACACAAGCACCATGGATACAAGGCTGTTTGTTGTGCTGCGGCAGCTGCCATTTGCCATTTCCACAAGGGATGTGAAAGTAGGTTGAAAGCAATGAAGAGGCTCTCTATTCCAGCTGGCATGAACACAAAAAAGGCATGTGATACGAAAGACAAACAGAGAATGAGGAAGTCTGATTTGCAGGCTACAGAGAAAGAAAAGAGGCGACGCCAAGGAGTGGCCTTATTGCGCACTCGACGAGAAGAAGCTCTTCGCAATGCTGAAGGAGTGACCTATGAGGCAGGAGCCTTCTAGATACTTGTAAAGAGGTCATAGCTGCTACTAGAACTAACCAATAAGGCCTCAACTTGGTAAAATGAGGAATTAATTAACATTAACCAGTAACGGAAACTTCTAGCTTGATTTTCTCATTTCCATTATCTTCACGCTTGCGAAAAGATATCTCAAGTAGATTGCAATGGATTTGTCTGAAATTTTCAGTGATTATCCCATTCAGTTATCTTTGTGTTTTAAGCATAGAGATTTGTTGTATGAGCAATATCTTGAAAGTTATGGCAGTTTCTCTTATTTATAATTCAACGCTAAAATCTGATCGGCCATAACTTTTTATTTATTTAATATATCCCAAAGTTCTATGCTTAAAACATTAACCTCCATGTATTAGTTCATATATGGTATAAAAAAGTAAAATCACTCAAATACAGAAAGTGCAATCTTTTCTTGAATATAGCATAGTCGCAAATCTGACAATCGGCCCAGAGCCACCTTAATATAGGATTTTGGGTGTCGGGTATAGATTTTTTGGATTCCTCATGTCATAGGCTTTCTGCCAATATATAGTTTGCGGGGGTTTTGATATAAACTTTGAAAATTATATAGTATTTCCCACTACCATATTTTTTAGGTTAACTCCCCCCTTGTGGAAGGGCAATATCGCATTGGGGCAAACAAGCAAGAAAAGCTAGTATGTCTTGAGACGCATGGCAAAATTTTCCAGTACGAACCGGTAACAACTGTTATCTATCACGTTGATAAAAAAGATGAGAAAAGGATTGTCATATATTTAACGAATGCCATGACAACACCATGTTCAAGATCAAGGAAAGATATTACTGGCCTGGTTTTTACGCTGACACAACACAAATGGTAAGATCGTCTGGTTTATACCCTCGCTTAATATAGGGTTAGGGTTAATATTTTTCGTGCGCGAAACACAACAATATGCAAAACAAACATAACGAGTATGAATGTATGTTATCTCCTACCTGAGATAACGGCCAGTCCTTATTGCTCTGCGGAAAACGCGAATAGCCCTGCTATTAAGGTTTTCGCATCAGTAAATGTCATTCAAAAACAATCGCTCAGTTGTCCCAATATAAAAATTCGTTTTTAGTAATTTCCGCCATACCCGTTTACACCATATCTATACACAAACCCGTACTGCAATAGGCATTAAGGTCCGGTCATCATAGGGAATTTTGTTCCGAGGGGAAACAGATTTCACGGGGAATCACAAATCACTGTGACAAATCAAAATATTTCATGTAAATAATACTCATAATAAATCCTAATATATGGCTTCACCTTTGCTCAGATTGCGCCGCTCTTTAGTTATTTTTTGGTCATATAGGGTGCAGTTTAATGTGAATAGTTTTAAAACATATCAGCTGGCGGGGTCAGATATAGTATAAACTCTTTCTAGTTTATACTTGCCCTCGGGGGAAAAGTCGATAAAGATTTGTTATTGCAACATTTCCTGCAACAAATACTACAATTTAAAATAAAGAGGAAGTTTGTGCAATCCTGATGAAAGGCCTTTGCTTGAGACGCCACTCAGCAGTTGAGTGCGATTGAGAGTAAATGCTACTTAATTCATGGCATAATTTGAGTAGCTATGTTTACAAAGGCGCCCAAATATAGTAACAGTAATTATTGATTGTTTTATATTGCTGAGTCAGATTGTCGATAAGAAGGACATGGTTTAAAGTGTAAAAATAGAGATAAAGATCTCTGTGTCTAACCAAGGTTCAACGTAGAAGCTTTGTACTCTTATAAGGCTAAAATGCATTCTTTCTTCTTTCAAGTGTGATATGATAATGATATGATACGATTGATATAATATAGTGAGAACTGTAGTAGAGATTTTAGCGTGTAGTCATAGAGTACAAAAGATGTCCAAGTTTAAGCATATTTGCGCGCTGGAAAAAAAATTGATGCGCAGTAGCAAAATCGGAAATTATCAGTCGGAATAATTCATAATTTTGTCCAATATACAAGTATAATGCATAACTAAATGCCTTGACATGGTGAGTAAATTACTAAGAGCAATGGTATAAGTATGAAGAGAAAACTGAAAATGAAAATTCAAAACATCTTGAAAGCCCAATTCGATATGCACTAAAACAAAACTAGAACGGTTATATTTGATTAATTGAAGTATTAATGGATATATTTTGTTATATGGTTATATGGTTGTTTTAGTAACAACCTATCACATCTCCAATATTTAGATTTACTCGACCGTTTGTAAAATAAGTACCACATAATATATACAGGGTGTATCAAAAAAACCGCAATCCTCGATTCACATGTCGATTTTGAAAATAATAGAGCAGTAAAGCCTATATGTTTACATTAATTTGAAAGATTAGCCATTCAGCTTTCCAACGATGGGTTACTTTTTAAATTTGAACAGTGGGTTCGCGAAATATTTTACTTTAAGCATCTGAGATTGGAAAGATGAAAATTCGAGATGCAATAATAAAGCGGCCCTGAATAGACGAACTCATTTCGTAAAAATCCCCGAAACTATCAAACCTTTTTCCTGACAGCAGATTAAAATCAAGTAACCACGGCTTTCTATGCACCATTTTTAACTTGTTACTAACTTTCCATACACAACGGTACTGGCTTAAACAGTTTAAGCTTAATTGCGGCCACCAACTTGCCAATTTCTGTTTACGTTACAATTATGCAATTTCATTAAATGTTATTTAATAGTCGCATTTGGAATTCTTGAATCTTCTTGTTTAAACTTTAATACTGTTGTTTTCACGCGAAACAATGTACCAAGAAGTCTTTAAAAGACGTTTTAAAAGATGTTGAGCTGTGTAATTTACTTTGTACTCCTAAATCGATCCCAAAAAGTACTAAAAACAATCGCCGTGTATTGCCCGTCGAACAGCGCCGTATGTTAATTGTAACGTAAACAGAAATTTAGCAAGTTGGTGGCCGCAAGCTTAAACTGTTTAAACCAGTAGCGTTGTGTATGGAAAGTAAGTAATAAGTTAAAAATGGCGCATAGGAAGCCGTAGTTACTTGATTTTGATCTGCTATCAGCAAAAAGCTTTGAGAGTTTCGGGGATTTTTACGAAATGAGTTCGTCTATTTCAGGGCCGCTTTATTATTGCATCTCGAATTTCCAATTTTCCAATCTCAGTTGCTTAAAGTAATATTTTTCGCGAACCAATCGTTCAAATTTAAAAAGTAACCAATCGTTGGAAAGCTGAATGGCTAAGCTTTCAAATGAATGTAAACATATAGGCTTTACTGCTCTATTATTTTCAAAATCGACATTTGAATCGAGGATTGCGGTTTTTTTGATACACCCTGTATATTATTATCAACCTATATTAAAGAGCGTTGTGAAGTTTTTTTATTTTTTATTTTATTTAGCTTCGCCAACTAGGGCAGGATCACCACAACAGCATATGCCAATTATTGTGGGCCCTTTTAACTAACCCACCCTGTCAACTTTCCCTGCGGGAGGAAACCGGAGTGCCAGGAGAAAACCCACGACTTTCGGCAGAGCGTTGACTTTACTCTTTTCATTTGAGGACTGGGTTCGAGTCGCATTGAGAAAGTTCTCACTGAGACTTGAACCCTCGACCTTAGAGGTGAAAGGCGAGTGCGCTAACCACTTCGCCACCGAAGCCTGTGACTTTATTTGGGCAGGGTAGCCCATTTAAAGCGTTTTTACTTCAGTATTTGTAATTCAGTTGGCCTGACGAGGTTTCTGTTTTAGGATTGAATCATATGTGGCCGCGTTCAATTGACTAGTCGTCTGTTGACTAGACCGCAACAGTGAAACAGATGGTCGGAGGGAGGGGGAAATCGATCTATTACTAGAACAAAATATACGTGAATGCATTTTACAAATGTGTTAAGGTTGTAGTACCTATTCCTCAAAATGCTGCCATGTGGTTTCCGGGCTACCTCAAAAAGTTGCAATTATAACTTGACGGTGCTTAGTTTTGTGTATGTTATACATTTATTAATGTGCTTTGTTTTACGAAATTGCCAAAGTTCTGGAGGAGTTAATCGACAGAGAATTTAAATATACACACTTTGAACTTAAAATCCATGTAGTACAGGGGAATATAAGATTGATATGTATACTGTAGCTATTTTGAGTGCTTCGATTAAGTGCCGTGTTATTGAATTGTGAATGAGTGCGGGCGTATTCGAGGGTCGCGCTCTTTAAAATTTTTCCTCTCATATATGCGGCCTTAATAGTGGGCGGCGCTTCGCCGAGTGAATATGTACGCTTATTCAATTGTACTGTTCATGCCTTCGTAGTGATTTGCGTGATCCATGCATGCATAAATTGTGGACTGGATTTTCTACAAAGAGTGAACAATTACTCTATATGTTGAATTTCGATACCGAAACGAACATTTGTCCCAAACCTATACCAACCTTTTGCTGTACGTTGCAATACATTGTGCGAAGGCCTAGCGAGATACCGTGAAATTTTTCAGCGTCGAGAGCGCCACCCTCGTATGACATTCTCACATCTGTTTCACGGTGTGGACGTGTTCTCTACGAAATGCTGAATATAATGCCTATACTATAATTGCAACTATATCTACAGCCAAGGCTGTTGGTTCAAACACTTGCAACAAACCACTGAGCCAGAAGAATCCAAGTGAAATAATTCAACTCGAATTTTCCGTTTATGAAGCTTGCTCGTGAAAAAATAAAAAGGATCTATACATATCGAAGTAGAAATTCAACTGATAGTGAGACCATCCATAGGTATAGTCATATAAATTATATTTTGGGTGCAGTTTAATGTGAATAGTTTTAAAATATATCAGCTAAACAGTACGTGGACGCAGACGTAGTGTGAAATCCTTCAAGTAGATACCTGGCCTTTGGGAAAGCGTTTGTAAATTTTTCTTATATCGCTAGAAACATTTCCTCAAACAAATTTCACAATTTATCATAAAGAGGAAGTATGTGCTACCTCCTGATGAAAGACTCTTGCTCGATTGAGACGCCACTCAGAAGTTGAGGGCATAAATGTTGTGTTTATTAAAACACCCAAACATCGTAACCGAAATTCTAGGTTGCTATAAATAGTCCTACGTACGTCAGAGTTATTAATCTGCAGTTATAATTGTCCTTCTTTATTAAAAAAGAAAATTTAAAAAATCTTTCAAGCATAAGTATAGAGATAAGGATTTGTGCGTCCAAACAAAGTTTTTTACGCTTATATACCGGCGCATACATTTTCTCCTGTTTTATATAAGTGTGATAGGATAAATCATGACAGGATAAGAAAGTAGATCGAGCTTTTAGGGTGCAGTTCTACGCACAATGTGCAAATCCAAATAGATTTGAGCAGCTCTAAACATCACTTGGTATGATGATGATTCTGTACGTAAAAGTTTGCTTCGGATCTTTAGGATCAAATTGCCTGAAAATTTCAGCAAGAACTTCGAGGAAGGTCCTTCGTCTAGTAGTAGCCTGGATCGGGGAGAAACATGTGCTTTTTATATAGTGAATACAAAAAGTGATCACGTGATAAAAAATAAACAAATCAGATGGATTTAGTCAAAACGAAGTACTATCAAAATATAGAAATCACGTTCCAAATATATGAATATGGAAAGAAATGTAAAAAGTCATGAATAGGAGAAATTACGAAACTATGTATGAGATGAGGTGAGATGTTGAATATCCGTCCATGTCTGCTGATGGCAGGCAGGACAGATAATAAGCATGAACAGATCTCCGAGAGTGCAGTGACACTAGTATCGAATGCTGAAGGAGCTATACGTTTAGGGGGTATGGGAGCATGCTCCCCCACAAACTTTTGAAATCCACAGCCTCTTAAATGCCATTTCATTCATTTTATGGGACGATTTGAGAGCAGTGTCACAATAATTTTTACAAAATATTTGGTCGAACGGAAAGTTAAAAACTCGATCTGCAAATCCACGCCAAAAAGTCCGACGATTCCCTGATATTGCTAGATTTAAATAAACAATTAACCTTAGACATGGCAGAGACGAATTAATTGACAACTCACAAACAAAATTAGTTTTAGTTAAACTTAGCTACCTTGTTGTTTTGCAGGGGTGGCACCAGGAATTCCACGAAGAGGGGGCTAGGGTCCCCGACGAGGGGGCTAAGTTCTTAGAAACAGTCAAACTTTTTATCTGATGTTCAACCTGGGGGGGGGTTCGGGGCATGCTGTCCCGAGAAAATGTTTGAATTTTGAGTCTCGGAAACGGTATTTCAATTCCTGCGTTTTGAGGGTATTTTCCGGTAAAATAGAATTGTGGGGGGGGGGGGGCTAGAGTTCCCGATGGCCCTACCCCCATACCCCACCTTAAGTTTCGCCTCTGAATACAAGTGAAATAATTCACCTCGTATTTTGCGACATATTTTGCGACAGATCCAGCGAGATACCGTAAGATTTTGCAGCAATAGCGCCAGTGCGCCACCCTTTTATGGCATGTAGAACTCTTTCACGGTGTGGACGTGTGGCCTACGAAATGCTGAATATAATGCCCAATATAATTGAAACTAGAGATTATGACAACAATTTTTCTAAATGGAGCAACTATATTTCTGCTGATTGCCTTGTCCAAGTAAAATACACATGAACTGCCTATCTGTTATTCACCTTTATCATCTGCCAAACAATTTATATATTCGCCAGAGGCTGCTTGGTGTTACAGCTTTCAAACGATCGAAATGACTGTAATCTTGCATTAAAGACGATATAAACATTCAGACATATACAATCATCACGATCATAAATACATGTGTCATTTTTATCGTGTTAAACCGTATTCACCGAGAAAAAACAACATTAGAATGATTATATCTGTACAAGTGACAAGATCCAGTAAAGCGACAGATTTAGTAACTATACTTTAACCAAACTTAATATTATATAACTAGCAGAATTTGGTAAAATATTTTAAGGTTTAATTGGTCTCAACAACATTGAACCTATAGAACTGAGACATGAAAATAATTTATTCTTTATTCAAGTGATTTTATTCTGGCATCAAGATAAAATTTCATTATTTATACTGTTTACGGTATATGGAACAAACACATTATATAGATGAGATTTTTTGTACAGAGACCACGAATTCAGTACTGCGTTTTGCCTTCGCTGCAAACCCCAAATTTCTTATTGTATTTTTCGTGTGGATTGATCTAAAAGACCCGCTAAATACCGTATATTTTCTCGTTTGAGCGCAGCGCCGCTCTTTAAATATTTTTTTGTATTTTCGAAGATGCGCTTATTCGAGAGCGGCGGACCTTATTCGTGATCTGCCTATGACAACGGAACAGCGCATTTCCAAATTTCTTGAGTCATGGGAGTTAAACGACAGAGAATTTAAATGTGCTAGCTTTGAACTTAAAAACTATGTAGCACAAGAGAGTATACTTCCGAGAGTGATTGAAGTAATATATTATGTAGTGTAGTTGAACCATATAGGACTACAAACGTTATGTATGCGCAGACATAATTCGTGCGAGTTTTTCATTTATAAACTAAAGCTTGAGAGTGCTCCAATTAATCCTGAAAGACGTAATTGCAAACCAGGCCAATGATGTACATACTCATAATTACGACTTAAGATTTGAGCCCAATAATATGCGAAGAACAAATACAGAACGATTTAAAAAAATTATAACTGTAAAATACAATAATTAGTGTACATTTTGTAAATTCTACCATGTAATTCAGTTTATACTGCAATTTGGTTCTAATAAACCGATTATTATATTAAGTTTTTACTGATTCGATTAAGCGCCGTGTTGTTGTGAATGAGTGCGACGCTTATTTGAGGGCGGCGCTTTATCGCGAGCGGCGTTTAAACAGTAAATATATACGATATGCTTATTCAATTGCACTATTCATGTCTTCGCAGTGATTTGCGTGATCCATGCCTCAATTTTGATTGGCTTTTCCACAAATAGTAAGCACTTAATGTAGCTATAATCATGTTGAATTTTGATAAGGTAAGGAACATTTGACCCAAATCTACGAATCTCTTTAGCTATATACGTTATAAAATATTATAGTGCATTTTTAGACAGGCGATGCGAGATTCCGTAACTAGAGATATTTCGGTGACAGCGTTAGTGTCACCCTGGTATGAAATGTACAAAAGCAAGGTGAACACGTGTGTTATAAAATATTCTGAATGTAATGCGCATTAATTACAACTATACTAGGAGTTACGATCGCAAGGAAAGTGCTGCCTTGACACACAAACTGCATGGAAAATTCCTGAACATAATTAGTATTAAAAATTGAACTTATTGAAATTGCTAATGATACACTGTATGTATTGATTTATTTTGTTGTCAAAACTTTGAGATTACAACACTGTGACTACAACACTATACTATTGTAAATGGTACATACTGTACAGTATTAAGCAAGATATCTGAGTGTGCTATTATTAATGGAACTCTTGGTACTAACATAAAATGTTAATAGAAGTCATTGTTTACTTCAAAGTTGTCAATGGGATCTTGAATAACTAAATTGAAATCATAGAGACAGTGTCTTTTAATATTTTTGTGGTGCATTTAGCTGGTTGTCTGTGTTCATAAGATATTGATAATGCATTTGCCATGTGCAGTCTGTCAGAACAGTCTTTGACTCTTTGTTCTCATCTGTAGATGTTTCATATATGTATTTAATCAACATTTGGTTCCATCAGTGTTTATCTGTACTGCCCAGTGAATTGTCGAAATACATGGGTATACAGCAAACCAACATAACCGTGTCTCTCTCCAAAACAACTTTGAAACACATTACACAGGATCAGGGACGTGCTGGGGTCAAGGACAACGAATGAGAACTTCTGATGGGGCCCATGTGGGCCCAGGGGCCCACAACGAGTGCTCGTCGTCTTGTCCCCAGCCAGCACGCCGCTGCACAGGATCCCACACCCACATGACATGTTGGAAATACATAATTCCTCATATAGCAGATTGCACCCCATAAGAGATGATGTAATATATCCATATTATTTTGAAACAACCATTTTGTTGAAGGAAATATATTACATTTCTGTTTAATCCAGCTGCTCAGATGGTACCAGTCAGTGTAATGATTACCATTAAGCTCAGTAAGAATTCCAAAACTATATAACAAATTAAAAATAAATATTTAGTATGGGTATTTACCTGTGTATTATTTTGTGCCTTAACGGGCTCTGCCACAATGGGTAGATCAATGTTACTTTGTGCCTCAATGGGTTCTACCACAATGGGTACATATTATTTGTGTCGATCAGAGATTGACATATCTAATCTCGTACGAAAAGTCATTCGACATGTTCGTGCAACATGAAACACGAACAACTGTAGGTAGGTTTTCTACAAACAAATATTCTACACTTGAGTCTAGGATTATAAAGCCATTATTCAGAGCTTTTAAGTACATTTTGTCTCCTTGTAATAAGACACTCTTAAATGTACTTTGGACAACGAGGATAAGGAGAATAATAGAAACATCAAAATATATGAAAACCCCGATATCTGGTGAATCATGCGGCCTAAGAATAAGAACTAAAAAATTTCAAAATGTTGTACGCTTGAGTTTTTGAAAACTGTAGCGAGCCACCTTAATGGGGTGGGCCTTAAAAAATATGTATTTTAAAATTTGAATTTTTCAGCTCACCCTTCTCCCCCCCCCCCCCCCATGTACTTTATGACCGGTCCTCATGAGGTGATAAAGGCTCCACTATCGAAGCAAAAATTCAACTTGAAACAGCTCAACTTTGAAATACGTCTGCTTGTGAGATCATCCATAGGCATAGTCATATAGGGAGCAGTTTAATGTGAATAGTTTTAAAACATATCAGCTGGCGGGGTCAGATATAGTATAAACTCTTTCTAGTTTATACTTGCCCTCGGGGGAAAAGTTGATAAAGATTTGTTATTGCAACATTTCCTGCAACAAATACTACAATTTAAAATAAAGAGGAAGTTTGTGCAATTCCCTGATGAAAGGCCTTTGCTTGAGACGCCACTCAGCAGTTGAGTGCGATTGAGAGTAAATGCTACTTAATTCATGGCATAATTTGAGTAGCTATGTTTACAAAGGCGCCCAAATATAGTAACAGTAATTATTGATTGTTTTATATTGCTGAGTCAGATTGTCGATAAGAAGGACATGGTTTAAAGTGTAGAAATAGAGATAAAGATCTCTGGATCTAACCAAGGTTCAACGTAGAAGCTTTGTACTCTTATAAGGCTAAAATGCATTCTTTCTTCTTTCAAGTGTGATATGATAATGATATGATACGATTGATATAATATAGTGAGAACTGTAGTAGAGATTTTAGCGTGTAGTTATAGAGTACAAAAGATGTGCAAGTTTAAACATATTTGTGCACTGAAAAAAATTGATGCGCACTAGCAAAATCGGAAATTATCAGTCAGAATAATTCACAATTTTGTCGAATATACTAGTGTAATGCATAACTAAATGTCTTGACATGATGAGTAAATTACTAAGAGCAATGCTATAAGTATATAAAGCAAAAACTGAAAATGAAAATTCAAAACATCTTGAAAGCACAATTAGATAATTATGCACTAAAACAAAACGTAAAATATAATGACATTGATCACATCGCCAATATTTAGATTTACTCAAACGTTTGTAAAATAAGTATCACATAATATACTATATATATATAAATTCCCAGCTTTTCTTGTACCTATATTAAAGAGCGTTGTGAAGTGACTTTATTTGAGCAGGGTAGCCCATTTAAAGCGTTTTTATATCAGTATTTGTAATTCAGTTGGTCTGACGAGGCTTCTGTTTTAGGACTGAATATAGGTGGTCGTTCAATTCATAGGGTTAACCTCATGATCCTCCTGCAAGGACCTATACATAGTTAGGTTAAGTTATATAGATATCTATATATTGTAGACATAATTAGGTTTTGTATTCTATAGGCACCTTCAATTTACGTTCTTTTTCGTCCCTATCCATAGGGTTTTCAAGATGATTTAATTTCGGTTTTTGTTTTATAATGTATTTCTTTAAATTTTCGGCTCGTTCTAGCTTTTACGAATATTTGTATTCAATAATTTTGTCACTCTTCCAAAGGGTATATAGGTGGAGGTGAAATCCTATGACTATAGCAGGCTATCATATTGTTGAAATTAACGCCTACAAAATCTGTCAGTGTTTAAGTGTGATTTCCTACAACATATACATAAAAACATCGCGTGATTGTCCTTGTCAGAGGAGTTGAGTGTCTCATTGTATGAACTCGTTATTAGTATTCTAATTTTTCAATAGTTTTAAATAGTTAAATCTATATTTGCATGAATTTTGTTGGTGCTTTGCATGGGTAGTGTAAACTGTTTACCTCGTGTTCGGCACCTCTTCCATTTGGGTAAATTTTTGCGTATAACGTTACATTTTTCCTTAAAATTGTAAATTTTGCAAATTTCCCCATATTACTCAATAAAGTGTATAATAAATAACAAGACAATAAAGATCTCATGCACAACATTTTAATTGCGTTTAAATTCACTTGACATTTTTCAATTACACATCAACATTATCCCAATATTGACAGGCCCTTATCTGCTAAGGTCATAACAGATATGTTAACAACAATTGATCTGTTAGAAAGCTTTAAAGAACTGTTCCTAGACCTTGGGTAGGAAAATAAGTTTGTATTTGGCGTATGAAGTGTTTCTTGGTGATGTATATATAGGAATGAATTGTCATTTGATATTGATGCAGTCATGCATTTAATGGTGCATGTTTGAAAATGATGTGCTGGATTCTAATTTATCATTCAAGAGACTCCGTTATAGGAGTAATGTCTTTCAAATCTCTATGCATGCGAGTGCGAAATTACTATGGGACATACTGTGCAATATCATACCATTTCATAGGAAATGCCCACCCTCACCCTTCCCCACGTGTTCCTGTTCAATACTGATAACACAAAAAAGGACGACTGTTGACTAGACCGCAACATTGAAACAGATGGTCGGAGGGAGGGGAAAATCGATCTATTACTGGAACAAAATATACGTGAATGCATGTTACAAATATGTTAAGGTTGTAGCACCTATTCCTCAAAATGCTGCCATGTAGTTTCCGGGCTACCTCAAAAAGTTACAATTATAACTTGACGGTGCTTAGTTTTGTGTATGTTATACATTTATTAATGTGCTTTGGTTTACGAAGTTGCCGACGTTCTGGAGGAGTTAATCGACAGAGAATTTAAATATACACACTTTGAACTTAAAATCCATGTAGTACAGGGGAATATAAGATTGATATGTATACTGTAGCTATTTTGAGTGCTTCGATTAAGTGCCGTGTTATTGAATTGTGAATGAGTGCGGCGCGTATTCGAGGGCCGCGCTCTTTAATATTTTTCCTCTCATATATGCGGCCTTAATCGTGGGCGGCGCTTCGCCGAGTGAATATGTACGCTTATTCAATTGTACTGTTCATGCCTTCGTAGTGATTTGCGTGATCCATGCATAAATTGTGGACTGGATTTTCTACAAAGAGTGAACAATTACTCCATATGTAGAATGTCGATACCGAAACGAACATTTGTCCCAAACTTATACCAACACTTTAGCTGTACGTTGCAATACATTTTGCGAAGGCCTAGCGAGATAAGCCTACCGTGAAATTTTTCAGCGTCGACAGCGCCACTCTTGTATGACATTCTCACATCTCTTTCACGGTGTGGGCGTGTTGTCTACGAAATGCTGAATATAATGCCTACTATAATTGCAACTATATCTACAGCCAAGGCTGTTGGTTCAAACACTTGCAACAAACAACTGAGCCAGAAAAATCCAAGTGAAATAATTTAACTCGAATTTTCCGTTTATGAAGCTTGCTCGTGAAAAAATAAAAAGGATCTATACATATCGAAGTAGAAATTCAACTGATAGTGAGACCATCCATAGGTATAGTCATATAAATTATATTTTGGGTGCAGTTTAATGTGAATAGTTTTAAAACATATCAGCTATATAGTGCGTGGACGCAGACGCAGTGTGAAATCCTTCAAGTAGATACCGGGCCTTTGGGATATCGTCGTCTTGTCCCCAGCCAGCACGCCGCTGCACAGGATCCCACACCCACATGACATGTTGGAAATACATAATTCCTCATAATATGGCAGATTGCACCACATAAGAGATGATGTAATATATCCATATTATTTTGAAACAACCATTTTGTTGAAGGAAATATACATTTCTGTGTAATCCAGCAGTTCAGATGGTACCAGTCAGTGTAATGATTACCATTAAGCTCAGTAAGAATTCCAAAACCAAAACTATATAACAAATTAAAAATAAATATTTGGTATTTGAATTTACCTGTGTATTATTTTGTACCTTAATGAGCTCTCAGTTCCTTCTCTTTCGCCACATTTGCAGTGAAGATGAGGACTTCCGTGCCAAAAGTCCGGAAATGAGAAACTTTTTGGTCCAACGCGGTTATCCAACACCCCTCTTAGATACTACCTTTTCGAAGGCCTCCAATATTCCCCGATCCGAAACCCTTAGAGACCATCTGGCTAATGTTCCCAACAACAAAATAACCCTAGTTCTCGGTTACCATCCCTTCAATTTCAAAATAAGGGATGTCATTAGGTTTTGATTAAATCCATCTGATTAGTTTATTTTTTATCACGTGATCGCTTTTGTATTCACTATAAAAGCACATGTTTCCCCCCCGACCCATTCTACTAACTTCCAGACGAAGGACCTTCGATCGAAACGTCGAAGTTCTCATTGTATTTTTCAGGTAGTTTTACACAACAGCCAACCGCCGTATCTACCACAATGGGTAGATCAATGTTATTTTGTGCCTCAATGGGCTCTACCACAATGGGTACATATTATTTGTGTCGATCAGAGATTGACATATCTAATCTCGTACGAAAAGTCATTCGACATGTTCGTGCAACATGAAACACTAACAACTGTAGGTAAGTTTTCTACAGACAAATATTCTACACTTGGGTCTAGGATTATAAAGCCATTATTCAGAGGTTTTAATTAGATTTTGTCTCCTTGTAATAAGACACTCTTAAATGTATTTTGGACCACGAGGATAATGGAATATTTTGAGCTGTAAGAAGCGTCGATAAACTCATAAAAAGCTCATCGCCTTGATGTATATCAGCAGAAAGAAATAAAGGCATACTTACCTGTATTTTTTCTGAAACCTTTTGGTATGTTTGCATTCTGTGTAAAAACTTTTGAGCACATGGAAATCTTGAGTACATGGAAAAGAACACGCGTGCGCAATGCAAGGCGTAATCGTAAATTTTCGTACACCCTCTCATTTTAAATATGCACTAATGAGCCTATATATTCCCCCAGAAATACGAAATCCGGACAGACACAAAATCCAATTTTCGACAATACATAATTCCGCGCAGAAGACTGGGTCGAGTGAACTCTGGAGAAACCTTAGCGCGTCAAGAATGGTGTGCTGCCTCGCTGACGCTCGGCAGCAATTAGAGTAAGGGCTGTATCTTCAAACGTTTGCAACAAACCACTACTGAGCCAGAAAAATCCAAGTGAAATAATTCAACTCGATCTTCCTTTCATGAAGCCTTCTCAGGGACCGGTCATAAAGTACGGGGGGAGGGATCAGCTGGAAAACCTGGGGGTGGGTTATCGAATTTGCAGCTGCAAAAAGGGGGTGGGTCGTCGAAAATTTCACACATAAAGGCCGGTTTACAGTTCGCGCGAATACGTCGCGCGAACTGGAGAATTATTCGCGCGAATATAGCGAATTGGGTTTACACATTTTAAAATTCGCTCGAAAATTTGCAAACTTGCAAAAATCCTGGCTCTTGATTGGCTAAACTTTAATTCGTTCGCTGGCGACCGGCGAAAAAGTTGAAAATTTTCAACTCTTTCGCCAGTCGCTGCGAATCTACTAGAATGACGAAATTTGCAATAAATAACCCTCGCGCATGCTCAGTGACAAGTTCGCTCCTTCGCGCGACCAATTCGCGCGAACTGTAAACCGGCCTTCATGTTTTCGTATTAAAGGTACAGTAGAGCTGCACATTATGAAATAAAGTTCCATATATTATGATATCATCATAATTGTAAAAGTTATCCATGAGTTTCCAGCATGTTTTTATTTTGCAGCAAATTCCCAAAAGAGGGGTGGGTCATCAATTTTGCGCAAAGCCTCAATGATGGGTCATTAATAATTATGCTTAAGGTGTAAATAAATTTCCATTTTTGAAAAACAATGCGCTATTTTGTCCGGTGACCTATGTTTAAATTTTGCACGCTGTATTGCACCACCCATTATACCAAAAATATAAAAATTTGTAATGCCAAAAAATTTTTATTGAAGACAACAACATTTTTGCCTTTTTCAAAAAGATGGCATTACAGAATTTTTTATATTTTGCTTATTGTTAGTCTGTCTTGCAAGTAAAATAATGCACGAAAAAAAATTGGGGGTCACCGTGCTTTTTTCCAACTACACGAGGCAATAAGCTATTTTAGAGTGAATTTCATACGCGTATGTTGTCACAGCAACGAACTGTATGTTACTAAAACTAACATAATTTGAAAGTAGAAACATCAAAATATATGAAAACCCCGATATCTGGTGAATAAGACCTGAGAATAAGACCTAAAAAATTTCAAAATGTTGTACGCTTGAATTTTTGAAAACTGTAGCGAGCCACCCTAACTCATGCGGTGGACCTTAAAAAATATGTATTTTAAAATTTGAATTTTTCAGCTCACCCTTCGCCCTCCCTGTAGTTTATGACCGGTCCTCATGAGGTAATAAAGGCTCCATATCGAAGCAAAAATTCAACTTGAAACAGCTCAACTTTGAAATACGTCTGCTTGTGAGATCATCCATAGGCATAGTCATATAGGGAGCAGTTTAATGTGAATAGTTTTAAAACATATCAGCTGGCGAGGGCAGATATAGTATAAACTCTTTCTAGTTTATACTTGCCCTCGGGGAAACAGTCGATAAAGTTTTGTTATTGCAACATTTCCTGCAACAAATCCTACAATTTAAAATAAAGAGGAAGTTTGTGCAACTCCCTGATGAAAGGCCTTTGCTTGAGACGCCACTCAGCAGTTGAGGGCGATTGAGAGGAAATGTTACTTAATTCATGGCATAATTTGAGTAGCTATGTTTACCAAGGCGCCCAAATATAGTAACAGTAATTATTGATTGTTTTATATTGGTGAGTCAGATTGTCGATAAGAATTAAGGACATGGTTTAAAGTGTAAAAATAGAGATAAAGATCTCTGTGTCTAACCAAGGTCAACGTAGGAGCTTTGTACTCTTTGTAAGACCAAAATGCATTCTTTCTTCTTTCAAGTGTGATATGATAATGACATGATACGATTGATATAATATACTGAGAACTGTAGCAGAGATTTTAGCGTGTAGTTATAAATTATAGTACAAAAGATGTCCAAGTTTAAGCATATTTGTGCGCTGGAAAAAAATTGATGCGCAGTAGCTAAATCGGAAATTATCAGTCAGAATAATTCATAATTTTGTCGAATATACTGGTATAATGCATAGCTAAATGTCTTGACATGATGAGTAAATTACTAAGAGCAATGCTATAAGTATAAAGCAAAAACTGAAAATGAAAATTCAAAACATCTTGAAAGCCCAATTAGATATGCACCAAAACAAAACTTAAAATAGAATGGTTATATTTGATTAATTGAAGTACTAATGGATATATTTTGTTATATGGTTATATGCTTGTTTTAGTAACAACCTATCACATCGCCAATATTTAGATTTACTCAAACGTTTGTAAAATAAGTACGACATAATATATATATATAAATTCCCAGCTTTTCTTGTACCTTTATTAAAGAGCGTTGTGAAGTTTTTATTTTATTTTATTTTATTTAGCTTCGCCAACTAGGGCAGGATCACCACAACAGCATATGCCAACTACTATGGGCCCTTTTACCTAACCCACCCTGTCAACTTTCCCTGCGGGAGGAAACCGGAGTACCCGGAGAAAACCCACGACTTTCGGCAGAGCGTTGACTTTACTCTTTTCACTTGAGGACTGGGTTCGAGTCGCATTGAGAAAGTTCTCACTGAGACTTGAACCCTCGACCTTAGAGGTGAAAGGCAAGTGCGCTAACCACTTCGCCACCGAAGCCCCCTGTGACTTTATTTGGGCAGGGTAGCTCATTTAAAGCGTTTTTACTTCAGTATTTGTAATTCAGTTGGTCTGACGAGGTTTCTGTTTTAGGATTGAATCATATGTGGCCGCGTTCAATTCATAGGGTTAACTTCATGATCCTCCTGCAAAGACCTACATAGTTAGGTTAAGTTATATAGACATAATTAGGTTTTGTATTCTATAGGCACCTTAAATTTACGATCTTTTTCGTCCCTATCCATAGGGTTTTCAAGATTATTTAATTTTCGGTTTTTGTTTTATAATGTATTTCTTTAAATTTTCTGCTCGTTCTAGCTTTTACGAATATTTGCATTCAATAATTTTGTCACTCTTACAAAGGCTATATAGGTGGGGGTGAAATGCTATGACTATAGCAGGCTATCATATTGTTGAAATTAACGCCTACAAAATCTGTCATTGTTTAAGTGTTATTTCCTACAATGTACATAAAAACATCGCGTGAGTGTCCTTGTCAAAGGAGTTGAGTGTCTCATTGTATGAACACGTTATTAGTATTCTATTTTTTCAATAGTTTTAAATAGGTAAATCTATATTTGCATGAATTTTGTTGGTGCTTTGCATGGGTAGTGTAAACTGTTTACCTCGTGTTCGGCACCTCTTCATTTGGGTAAATGTCTTTGCGTATAACGTTACATTTTTCCTTAAAATTGTAAATTTTGAAAATATGCCCATTTTACTCAATAAAGTGTATAATAAATAACAAGACAATAAATATCTCATGCACAACATTTTAGTTGCGTTTAAATTCACTTGACATATTTCAATTACACATCCCAATATTGACAGGCCCTTACCTGCTAAGGTCAAAACAGATATGTTAAGAACAACTGATCTGTTAGAAAGCTTTAAAGAACTGTTCCTAGACCTTGGGTAGGAAAATAAGTTTGTATTTGGCGTATGAAGTGCTTCTTGGTGATGTATATATAGGAATGAATTGTCATTTGATATTGATGCAGTCATGCATTTAATGGTGCATGTTTGAAAATGATGTGGTGGATTTTAATTTATCATTCAAGGATTCTGCAATAGGAGTAATGTCTTTCAAATCTCGATCGAGTGGCAAAAATACTATGGGACATACTCTGCAATTTCATACCATTTCATAGGCAAAGCCCCCCCCCCCCCACCCTTCCCCACGTGTTCCTGTTCAATACTGATTACACAAAAAAGGACGTCTGTTGACTAGACCGCAACATTGAAACAGATGGTCGGAGGTAGGGGGAAATCGATCTATTACTAGAACAAAATATATGTGAATGCATGTTACAAGTATGTTAAGGTTGTAGCACCTATTCCTCAAAATGCTGCCATGTGGTTTCCGGGCTACCTGAAAAAGTTGCAATTATAACTTTACGAAGCTTATAGTTTTGTGTATGTTATACAATTATTAATGTGCTTTGGTTTACGAAATTGCCAAAGTTCTGGAGGAGTTAATCGACAGAGAATTTAAATATACACACTTTGAACTTAAAATCCATGTAGTACAGGGGAATATAAGATTGATATGTATACTGTAGCTATTTTGAGTGCTTCGATTAAGTGCCGTGTTATTGAATTGTGAATGAGTGCGGGCGTATTCGAGGGCCGCGCTCTTTAATATTTTTCCTCTCATATATGCGGCCTTAATCGTGGGCGGCGCTTCGCCGAGTGAATATGTACGCTTATTCAATTGTACTGTTCATGCCTTCGTAGTGATTTGCGTGATCCATGCATGCATAAATTGTGGACTGGATTTTCTACAAAGAGTGAACAATTACTCTATATGTTGAATTTCGATACCGAAACGAACATTTGTCCCAAACCTATACCAACCTTTTGCTGTACGTTGCAATACATTGTGCGAAGGCCTAGCGAGATACCGTGAAATCTTTCAGCGTCGACAGCGCCACCCTCGTATGACATTCTCACATCTGTTTCACGGTGTGGACGTGTTCTCTACGAAATGCTGAATATAATGCCTATACTATAATTGCAACTATATCTACAGCCAAGGCTGTTGGTTCAAACACTTGCAACAAACCACTGAGCCAGAAGAATCCAAGTGAAATAATTCAACTCGAATTTTCCGTTTATGAAGCTTGCTCGTGAAAAAATAAAAAGGATCTATACATATCGAAGTAGAAATTCAACTGATATTGAGACCATCCATAGGTATATAGTCATATAAATTATATTTTGGGTGCAGTTTAATGTGAATAGTTTTAAAATATATCAGCTAAACAGTACGTGGACGCAGACGTAGTGTGAAATCCTTCAAGTAGATACCTGGCCTTTGGGAAACCGTTTGTAAATTTTTCTTATATCGCTAGAAACATTTCCTCAAACAAATTTCACAATTTATCATATCAAGAGGAAGTATGTGCTACCTCCTGATGAAAGACTCTTGCTCGATTGAGACGCCACTCAGAAGTTGAGGGCATAAATGTTGTGTTTATTAAAACACCCAAACATCGTAACCGAAATTCTAGGTTGCTATACATAGTCCTACGTAGGTCGGAGTTATTAATCTGCAGTTATAATTGTCCTTCTTTATTAAAAAAGAAAATTTAAAAAATCTTTCAAGCATAAGTATAGAGATAAGGATTTGTGCGTCCAAACAAAATTTTTTACGCTTATATACCGGCGCATACATCTCCTGTTTTATATAAGTGTGATAGGATAAATCATGACAGGATAAGAAAGTAGATCGAGCTTTTAGGGTGCAGTTCTACGCACAATGTGCAAATCCAAATAGATTTGAGCAGCTCTAAACATCACTTGGTATGATGATGATTCTGTACGTAAAAGTTTGCTTCGGATCTTTAGGATCAAATTGCCTGAAAATTTCAGCAAGAACTTCGAGGGAAGGTCCCTCGTCTGGAAGTTAGTAGCCTGGATCGAGGAGAAACATGTGCTTTTTATATAGTGAATACAAAAAGTGATCACGTGATAAAAAATAAACAAATCAGATGGATTTAGTCAAAACGAAGTAGTATAAAAATATAGAAGTCACGTTACAAATATATGAATATGGAAAGAAATGTAAAATGTCATGAATAGGAGAAATTACGAAACTATGTATGAGATGAGGTGAGATGTTGAATATCCGTCCATGTCTGCTGATGGCAGGCAGGACAGATAATAAGCATGAACAGATCTCCGAGAGTGCAGTGACACTAGTATCGAATGCTGAAGGAGCTATACGTTTAGGGGGTATGGGAGCATGCTCCCCCACAAACTTTTGAAATCCACAGCCTCTTAAATGCCATTTCATTCATTTTATGGGACGATTTGAGAGCAATGTCACAATAATTTTTACAAAATATTTGGTCGAACGGAAAGTTAAAAACTCGATCTGCAAATCCACGCCAAAAAGTCCGACGATTCCCTGATATTGCTAGATTTAAATAATCTATTAACCTTAGACATGGCAGAGACGAATTAATTGACAACTCACATACAAAATTAGTTTTAGTTAAACTTAGCTACCTTGTTGTTTTGCAGGGGTGGCACCAGGAATTCCACGAAGAGGGGGCTAGGGTCCCCGACGAGGGGGTTAAGTTCTTAGAGGCAGTCAAACTTTTTATCTGATGTTCAACCTGGGGGGGTTCGGGGCATGCTGTCCCGAGAAAATGTTTGAATTTTGAGTCTCGGAAACGGTATTTCAATTCCTGCGTTTTGAGGGTATTTTCCGGTAAAATAGAATTGTGGGGGGGGGGGCTAGAGTTCCCCACGGCCCTACCCCCATACCCCACCTTAAGTTTCGCCCCTGAATACAAGTGAAATAATTCACCTCGTATTTTGCGACATATTTTGCGACAGATCCAGCGAGATACCGTAAGATTTTGCAGCAATAGCACCAGTGCGCCACCCTTTTATGGCATGTAGAACTCTTTCAATTCACGGTGTGGACGTGTGGCCTACGAAATGCTGAATATAATGCCCAATATAATTGAAACTAGAGATTATGACAACAATTTTTCTAAATGGAGCAACTATATTTCTGCTGATTGCCTTGTCCAAGTAAAATACACATGAACTGCCTATCTGTTATTCACCTTTATCATCTGCCAAACAATTGGTGTTACAGCTTTCAAACGATCGAAATGACTGTAATCTTGCATTAAAGACGATATAAACATTCAGACATATACAATCATCACGATCATAAATACGTGTTTCATTTTTTATCGTGTTAAACCGTATTCACCGAGAAAAAACAACATTAGAATGATTATATCTGTACAAGATCCAGTAAAGCGACAGATTTAGTAACTATACTTTAACCAAACTTAATATTATATAACTAGCAGAATTTGGTAAAATATTTTAAGGTTTAATTGGTCTCAACAACATTGAACCTATAGAACTGAGACATGAAAATAATTTATTCTTTATTCAAGTGATTTTATTCTGGCATCAAGATAAAATTTCATTATTTATACTGTTTACGGTATATGGAACAAACACATTATATAGATGAGATTTTTTGTACAGAGATCACGAATTCAGTACTGCGTTTTGCCTTCGCTGCAAACCCCAAATTTCTTATTGTATTTTTCGTGTGGATTGATCTAAAAGACCCGCTAAATACCGTATATTTTCTCGTTTGAGCGCAGCGCCGCTCTTTAAATATTTTTTTGTATTTTCGAAGATGCGCTTATTCGAGAGCGGCGGACCTTATTCGTGATCTGCCTATGACAACGGAACAGCGCATTTCCAAATTTCTTGAGTCATGGGAGTTAAACGACAGAGAATTTAAATGTGCTAGCTTTGAACTTAAAAACTATGTAGCACAAGAGAGTATACTTCCGAGAGTGATTGAAGTAATATATTATGTAGTGTAGTTGAACCATATAGGACTACAAACGTTATGTATGCGCAGACATAATTCGTGCGAGTTTTTCATTTATAAACTAAAGCTTGAGAGTGCTCCAATTAATCCCCTGAAAGACGTAATTGCAAACCAGGCCAATGATGTACATACTCATAATTACGACTTAAGATTTGAGCCCAATAATATGCGAAGAACAAATACAGAACGATTTAAAAAAATTATAACTGTAAAATACAATAATTAGTGTACATTTTGTAAATTCTACCATGTAATTCAGTTTATACTGCAATTTGGTTCTAATAAACCGATTATTATATTAAGTTTTTACTGATTCGATTAAGCGCCGTGTTGTTGTGAATGAGTGCGACGCTTATTTGAGGGCGGCGCTTTATCGCGAGCGGCGTTTAAACAGTAAATATATACGATATGCTTATTCAATTGCACTATTCATGTCTTCGCAGTGATTTGCGTGATCCATGCCTCAATTTTGACTGGCTTTTCCACAAATAGTAAGCACTTAATGTAGCTATAATCATGTTGAATTTTGATAAGGTAAGGAACATTTGACCCAAATCTACGAATCTCTTTAGCTATATACGTTATAAAATATTATAGTGCATTTTTAGACAGGCGATGCGAGATTCCGTAACTAGAGATATTTCGGTGACAGCGTTAGTGTCACCCTGGTATGAAATGTACAAAAGCAAGGTGAACACGTGTGTTATAAAATATTCTGAATGTAATGCGCATTAATTACAACTATACTAGGAGTTACGATCGCAAGGAAAGTGCTGCCTTGACACACAAACTGCATGGAAAATTCCTGAACATAATTAGTATTAAAAATTGAACTTATTGAAATTGCTAATGATACACTGTATGTATTGATTTATTTTTTTGTCAAAACTTTGAGATTACAACACTGTGACTACAACACTATACTATTGTAAATGGTACATACTGTACAGTATTAAGCAAGATATCTGAGTGTGCTATTATTAATGGAACTCTTGGTACCAACATAAAATGTTAATAGAAGTCATTGTTTACTTCAAAGTTGTCAATGGGATCTTGAATAACTAAATTGAAATCATAGAGACAGTGTCTTTTAATATTTTTGTGGTGCATTTAGCTGGTTGTCTGTGTTCATAAGATATTGATAATTCATTTGCCATGTGCAGTCTGTCAGAACAGTCTTTGACTCTTTGTTCCCTTTTGTAGATGTTTCATATATGTATTTAATCAACATTTGGTTCCATCAGTGTTTATCTGTACTGCCCAGTGAATTGTCGAAATACATGAGTATACAGCAAACCAACATAACCGTGTCTCTCTCCAAAACAACTTTGAAACACATTACACAGGATCAGGGACGTGCTGGGGTCAAGGATAACGAATGAGAATTTCTGATGGGGCCCATGTGGGCCCAGGAGCCCACAACGAGTTCTCGTCGTCTTGTCCCCAGCCAGCACGCCGCTGCACAGGATCCCACACCCACATGACATGTTGGAAATACATAATTCCTCATATAGCAGATTGCACCCATAAGAGATGATGTAATATATCCATATTATTTTGAAACAACCATTTTGTTGAAGGAAATATATTACATTTCTGTTTAATCCAGCTGTTCAGATGGTACCAGTCAGTGTAATGATTACCATTAAGCTCAGTAAGAATTCCAAAATCCAAAACTATGTAACAAATTAAAAATAAATATTTAGTATGGGAATTTACCTGTGTATTATTTTGTGCCTTAACGGGCTCTACCACAATGGGTAGATCAATGTTACTTTGTGCCTCAATGGGCTCTACCACAATGGGTAGATCAATGTTATTTTTTGCCTCAATGGGTTCTACCACAATGGGTACATATTATTTGTGTCGATCAGAGATTGACATATCTAATCTCGTACGAAAAGTCATTCGACATGTTCGTGCAACATGAAACACGAACAACTGTAGGTAGGTTTTCTACAAACAAATATTCTAAACTTGGGTCTAGGATTATAAAGCCATTATTCAGAGCTTTTAAGTACATTTTGTCTCCTTGTAATAAGACACTCTTAAATGTACTTTGGACAACGAGGATAATGAGAATAATAGAAACATCAAAATATATGAAAACCCCGATATCTGGTGAATCAGGCCTAAGAATAAGAACTAAAAAATTTCAAAATGTTGTACGCTTCAGTTTTTGAAAACTGTAGCGAGCCACCTTAACTCATGGGGTAGGCCTTAAAAAATATGTATTTTAAAATTTGAATTTTTCAGCTCACCCTTCGCCCCCCCCCCCCCCCATGTACTTTATGACCGGTCCTCATGAGGTAATAAAGGCTCCACTATCGAAGCAAAAATTCAACTTGAAACAGCTCAACTTTGAAATACGTCTGCTTGTGAGATCATCCATAGGCATAGTCATATAGGGAGCAGTTTAATGTGAATAGTTTTAAAACATATCATCTGGCGAGGGCAGATATAGTATAAACTCTTTCTAGTTTATACTTGCCCTCGGGGGAAAAGTTGATAAATATTTGTTATTGCAACATTTCCTGCAACAAATACTACAATTTAAAATAAAGAGGAAGTTTGTGCAATTCCCTGATGAAAGGCCTTTGCTTGATACGCCACTCAGCAGTTGAGTGCGATTGAGAGTAAATGTTACTTAATTCATGGCATAATTTGAGTAGCTATGTTTACAAAGGCGCCCAAATATAGTAACAGTAATTATTGATTGTTTTATATTGCTGAGTCAGATTGTCGATAAGAAGGACATGGTTTAAAGTGTAAAAATAGAGATAAAGATCTCTGTGTCTAACCAAGGTTCAACGTAGAAGCTTTGTACTCTTATAATGCTAAAATGCATTCTTTCTTGTTTCAAGTGTGATATGATAATGACATGATACGATTGATATAATATAGTGAGAACTGTAGTAGAGATTTTAGCGTGTAGTCATAGAGTACAAAAGATGTCCAAGTTTAAACATATTTGTGCATGCACTGAAAAAAATTGATGCGCAGTAGCAAAATCGGAAATTATCAGTCAGAATAATTCACAATTTTGTCGAATATACTAGTGTAATGCATAACTAAATGTCTTGACATGATGAGTAAATTACTAAGAGCAATGCTATCAGTATAAAGCAAAAACTGAAAATGAAAATTCAAAACATCTTGAAAGCACAATTAGATAATTATGCACTAAAACAAAACGTAAAATATAATGACAATGATCACATCGCCAATATTTAGATTTAATCAAACGTTTGTAAAATAAGTATCACATGCATAATATACTATATATATATAAATTCCCAGCTTTTCTTGTACCTATATTAAAGAGCGTTGTGAAATGACTTTATTTGAGCAGGGTAGCCCATTTAAAGCGTTTTTATATCAGTATTTGTAATTCAGTTGGTCTGACGAGGTTTCTGTTTTAGGATTGAATATAGGTGGTCGTTCAATTCATAGGGTTAACCTCATGATTTTCTTGCAAGGACCTATACATAGTTAGGTTAAGTTATATAGATATCTATATATTGTAGACATAATTAGGTTTTGTATTCTATAGGCACCTTAAATTTACGTTCTTTTTCGTCCCTATCCATAGGGTTTTCAAGATGATTTAATTTCGGTTTTTGTTTTATAATGTATTTCTTTAAATTTTCGGCTCGTTCCGCTAGCTTTCACGAATATTTGTATTCAATAATTTTGTCACTCTTCCAAAGGGTATATAGGTGGAGGTGAAATCCTCTGACTATAGCAGGCTATCATATTGTTGAAATTAACGCCTACAAAATCTGTCAGTGTTTAAGTGTGATTTCCTACAATATACATAAAAACATCGCGTGAGTGTCCTTGTCAGAGGAGTTGAGTGTCTCATTGTATGAACTCGTTATTAGTATTCTAATTTTTTAATAGTTTTAAATAGTTAAATCTATATTTGCATGAATTTTGTTGGTGCCTTCCATGGGTAGTGTAAACTGTTGACCTCGTGTTCGGCACCTCTTCATTTGGGTAAATTTTTTGCGTATATGTTGCATTTTTCCTTAAAATTGTAAATTTTGCAAATTTGTCCATATTACTCAATAAAGTGTATAATAAATAACAAGACAATAAAGATCTCATGCACAACATTTTAATTGCGTTTAAGTTCACTTGACATTTTTCAATTACACATCAACATTATCCCAATATTGACAGGCCCTTATCTGCAAGGTCATAACAGATATGTTAACAACAATTGATCTGTTAGAAAGCTTTAAAGAACTGTTCCTAGACCTTGGAGAGGAAAATAAGTTTGTATTTGGCGTATGAAGTGTTTCTTGGTGATGTATATATAGGAATGAATTGTCATTTGATACGATATTGATGCAGTCATGCATTTAATGGTGCATGTTTGAAAATGATATGGCGGATTTTAATTTATCATTCAAGAGATTCCGATATAGGAGTAATGTCTTTCAAATCTCTATCGAGTCTCAAAAATACTATGGGACATACTCTGCAATTTCATACCATTTCATAGGCAAAGTCCCCCCCCCCCCCACCCTTCCCCACGTGTTCCTGTTCAATACTGATTACACAAAAAAGGACGTCTGTTGACTAGACCGCAACATTGAAACAGATGGTCGGAGGGAGGGGGAAATCGATCTATTACTAGAACAAAGTATATGTGAATGCATGTTACAAATATGTTAAGGTTGTAGCACCTATTCCTCAAAATGCTGCCATGTGGTTTCCGGGCTACCTGAAAAAGTTGCAATTATAACTTTACGAAGCTTATAGTTTTGTGTATGTTATACAATTATTAATGTTCTTTGGTTTACGAAATTGCCAAAGTTCAGAGAGTTGAAATATACACACTTTGAACTTAAAATCCATCTAGTACAGAGGAATATAAGATTGATATGTATACTGTAGCTATTTTGAGTGCTTCGATTAAGTGCCGTGTTATTGAATTGTGAATGAGTGCGGGCGTATTCGAGGGCCGCGCTCTTTAATATTTTTCCTCTCATATATATGCGGCCTTAATCGTGGGCTGCGCTTCACCGGGTGAATATATACCGTACGCTTATTCTATTGCACGGCCGGTTCATGCCTTCGCAGTGATTTGCGTGACCCATGCATAAATTTTGGACTGGCTTTTCTACAAGAGTGAACAATTACTCTATATGTTGAATTTCGATACCGAAACGAACATTTGTCCCAAACTTATACCAACCCTTTAGCTATACGTTTTAATACATTTTGCGAAGGCCTATAGAGAGATACCGTGAACTTTTTCAGCGTCGACAGCGCCACCCTTGTATGACATTCTCACATCTCTTTCACGGTTTGGACGTGTGGTCAACAAAATGCTGAATATAATGCCTACTATAATTGCAACTATATCTACAGCTAAGGCTGTTGGTTCAAACATTTGCAACAAACTATTGAGCCAGAAAAATCCAAGTGAAATAATTCAACTCGAATTTTACGTTGATGAAGCTTTCTCGTGAAAAAATAAAAAGGATCTATACATATCGAAGTAGAAATTCAACTGATAGTGAGATCATCCATAGGTATAGTCATATATATTTTGGGTGCAGTTTAATGTGAATAGTTTTAAAACATATCAGCTATATAGTACGTGGACGCAGACGTAGTGTGAATTAAATCCTTCAAGTAGATACCTGGCCTTTGGGAAACCGTTTGTAAATTTTTCTTATATAGCTAGAAACATTTCCTCAAACAAATTTCACAATTTATCATAAGGAGGAAGTATGTGCAACCTCCTGATGAAAGACCCTTGCTCGATTGAGACGCCACTCAGAAGTTAAGGGCATAATTTTTGTGTTTACTAAAAACACCCAAACATTGTAACCGAAATTATAGGTTGCTATACATAGTCCTACGTAGGTCGGAGTTATTAATATGCAGTCATAATTGTCCTTATTTAATTAAAGAAAATGTAAAAAATATCTAAAGCATAAAGATGTAGAGATAAAGATTAGAGTGCCCAAACAAAGTTTTTTACTCTTATATACTGGCGAATACATTCTCTTCTGTTGTAAGTGCGATAGGATAAATCATGACAGGATAAGAAAGTAGAGTTTTTAGGGTGCAGTTCTACACAAAATGTGCAAATCCAAATAGGTTTGAGCAGCTCTAAAAAGATTAATGTGTCACAAATTCGGGACCTATCAGAATATTTCGGAAATTTGTCAATTATGCTATAATACACAACTAAATGACTTGATGCTTAAATCACTAAAAGCAATCCAATTATTATAACATGACTATTTGTAATATGTAAAACATAAACCGAAAAGTGAAAATATCTTGAAAACACAAGATATGAAGTAAAACAAGACATGACTAATTTAAAATGAATGGTTATATTTGGTTATATGGTTGTTTTAGATATTTTATGCTAGAATGTGGGGTATTGTGATTATATTATATATGCGGCAAAATCAAATAAACAAATAAGAAAGGTTTTGTCACTACCAGCGGTTTTACCTACAGTTATATGATTTGGATGTGTTATAACTATAGGTAAAACCGCTCGCAGACATCAATTTAAGGTGAGGATCGTATAACAATTATGCATTTTTTCTTTAAAAGAGTTTCTTAACAAGGCTAATTTCTAAGAGCTGATTGGAATTGTTCATAAACATGATACACAAACGCTCCCATCATAGTCTCACTACAAATAGCCAATTGTATTATATAGTCGCATTTCTGTCCCTAGAAAGATGAAATAACGTGAATGTTCGCGAGGGAAATATATGTGAATAAACGTGACTTATTTTATACATCTGAACTATATATACATCCTGGATCATACAAACATAAACTCTAATAAGATTTAGGTTAACGATTTGATATATGCAAGATTATGAACAATTATTGGATGAGGTTTTTGTGATATCCGGAATTATCAAGGTCAAGGTAAGTGTTATCAGACGAAGCCGAAGGCTGAGACTGATAACACTTACCGAGACCTTGATAATTCCGGATATCACAAAAACCGAATTCAATAATTGTTTTATTATACATTGCATTGTTATTCAACTCCCTCGATAAACAACGATTTAAATTCTGTCGCACAAAGCAACGTATAGTTGAGGTAATATTGAGGTAAAAACCAATTATAAAATTAAAAAAAGAACGACAAAATATTAGAAACCTAATTTACTTACTATAGTTCTGATAAAAGTTTCAAAAGAGTGTATTTTTTACGCAAAAACTTTCAAAAAGACATCGTTTATTCATGTTGTTTTTATTCTTGTACGTAAAGCTGCCGCTCGCTAAAAAAGTACGTACTGCGGGCTCAACCTACAGATAACCGAGTTATCTGCTAGCAGATAATTCAGTTATCTGTAGGTTGCGTGATTGCCATATTTAACTGCAAGCAATTAGCCAATCAGAAGAGACGTAGTGACTACAATGTATAATAATTTAGATTATCATTCACATAATTATATTCTCAATTGTCATTGGCTAATTCACCTACAGATAACTGGTGTAAATAATACGTCAGCTGCAAATAACTGGTGCAAACAGTTTATTGAGCATGCGCACTTTCGGCAAGCACTGCTTAGCTGCAAAATATCGGTTTCTTTAGCCATTTTATAATCATTAGTAAACATGGCCCGTTTTGCAGAGCTGTCGAAAGACGATTTGACCTGTTTGCTCGACCAAAAAGATGCTGACAACACGAAGAAGGCGACCAAAGTTGCACTAAATGTTTTTGCAGTAAATGATAAAACAATTATTGAACTCGGTTATCGCAAAATATCGTGATTTATCAGTGTCTCGCAGATCAATTATTTGCCTCTGCCTTCGGCATCGGCAAATAATTGATCTGCTCGCCACTGATAAATCACGATATTTTGCTCAACTTCGTCCAATAATTGTATATTATTCGCTTGTTAGCTTAGGTACACCTATGGTTACGATAGCTGACTAACAGAATTAGGACCGACAATGCCAGCAAAATTACTGATCTTGATATTAGATTTTAACGAGATATTGCGTGCTGTAGTGGCACTAAAAGCTCTGTCATTAAATTTTTTGTACAATTATAATATTTGTACATAATTAATATCACGTTGCTGAAACACCACTGGGAGGGCCACTGAGAAGATAACACACTTAAACTAATGGTATAATTTGTACATACCCACTAAAGGCACCTAAATATAGTAACCGTAATTATACAGTAGATTGTTATACGTACGTCAAAGCTATTTATCTGTATTAATATTGTCCATAAGAAGAACATAATTTTCAAGCGTAAACAATAGAAATAAAGATTTTTCATCCCACAGGGGCTATAGGAAACGTTAATCTCTTAAACGGTGCATTCCTATAAAGCGGTATCAAGGTCAAAATTAAATATCGAGGAAGCACAGGCACACGCGACCGCCAGCACAACAAACAGAACGCATTTGCAGCGTACACGGATTAGGGACACCGAAGCCAGAGTAGGCACATCAAGCATAAACATAAGAGCACAGCGTATACGAAGTAGGCACAGCGTATACGAAGTAGGCAAAACGTATACAGAGTAGGAACAACGTATACTTAGTAGGCACAGCGTATACGAAGTAGGCACAGCGTATACGAAGTAGGCACAGCGTATACGAAGTAGGCACAGCGTATACGAAGTAGGCACAGCGTATACGAAGTAGGCACAGCGTATACGAAGTAGGCACAGCGTATACGAAGTAGGCACAGCGTATACGAAGTAGGCAAAACGTATACAGAGTAGGCACAACGTATACGAAGTAGGCACAGCGTATACGAAGTAGGCACGGCGTATACGAAGTAGGCAAAACGTATTATTATTATTATTATTATTATTATTATTTACAAATATTTTACAACGGTAGCCCTTCAGAACACCTATGATCTGTTTTTCAAGAGGCCGTTTGAAACTGCTATTACATAATATTATTAGAAAACAAGAATGAAACCTAATCAAATGCACACATAAGTATAAAATTATCACACTATTAAAAATATTTAAAAAGGAAAATTATTACATGCAGATGGAACATATATAGCTAGATCTATTTAATGTTACTGTTTTCTCTGAGAGACGTCTTGAATTGACCTGTCGACATTTCATTTGTCTTAACCTTATTTGGCAAGTCATTCCAGCATTTTGCTCCTGTGTAACTAAAGCTTTTTTTCAGGAAATTTGTTCTAGGTTTATTTAGCTGAAAATTAAGCCCGTTACTTCTAAGTTGATACTTTTCATTATTAGATAAACTGAACATATTAGCCATATTTTCCGGCACTTCCTTATTTTTAACATTAAACATAAGTGTAGCTTTCTGAATATCTCTCCTTTCCTTAAGTGTTTGCCAACCAAGTTCTCTCAACAGGTCTCTTGATCGGATCTCGTATGATTTACCCGTAATTATTCTTGCCGCTCTGTTTTGCATTTTCTGCATATTATCAAGCAAATAGCTACTACAATTATCCCAGACCATGCTACAATAATCAAAGTAAGGAAGAACCAATGACTTATATACTGTGATCAAAATTTCTTTTGGCACAACATGCTTAAGTCGCCTTAGCATACCTAATCCTTTAGAAACTTTTTTTATTACATTACCAACATGCTCATTCCATAAAAGCTGGTCATCAACAACGATCCCCAAGGTTTTGCATTGTTTTACACGTTTGATGTTTGTATCTGCTAGTTTTATTAAGGGATCCCGATCGATGCTATTTAGTTTACTTCTTGAGCCTATTATCATGTATTCTGTTTTATCTTTGTTTAGGTCAATTTGTTGCTAATTAGCCATTGATGTACACATTCCAAATTTTTATTCAGATTTTCCTCTAATTCGTCAATCGATCTGGCTGTGGCAGTTAAATTAGTATCATCAGCAAACATGCTTGCCGAAGCACCATCCATGCATTTTGGCAAATCATTAATATAAACTAAAAATAATAGGGGCCCCAAATTCGACCCCTGTGGTACTCCACATGTTATAGCACATTGCCTCGACATTGCCTGATTACTTTTACATATTTGTTTTCTGTTACTCAAATACGATCTAAACCAATCCAATGTTAATCCGTGAATTCCATAAATTGATAATTTTTTAATCAAAATATCATGATCTACACAATCAAATGCTTTCTTCAAATCCAAAAATATAACTCCATTCAATAGCCCTTTATCCATGTTTATATACCAACTATTTGTAACTCCTAATAGGGATGTTTGTGTTGACTGTTTTTTTCCTAAAACCTGCTTGCTGTTTTGTTAGAGTGTTGTTGTTTTCTAGATATGCAGAAAGTTGTTGAAATATTAATTTTTCGAAAACTTTTGTGATTACTGACAAAATGGATATTGGCCGGTAATTATTGCAGTCATTTCTATTTCCTGTTTTATAAATTGGTGAGACTATTGCAATTTTCAAATCATCTGGGAAAATACAAGTACTGATTGATTTATTAAAGATTTGAGTCAGAGAAGCAGCGATTTCTTCCGCTGCATCTTTTATTAACTTAGGAGGAATCCTATCGTGTCCAGTGGCTTTCGATGCTTTAATACTCTTAAGTATTTTCATCATATCATGTTCATTTACTGTCTCTAATTGAAATTCAGTGTCTTGAACAGATACGTAGCTATCAGCTGGTTTTGATAAATTAGAAATACTTTTAGCTAAATTAGGCCCAATTTTCGAAAAGTGATCATCTCGTGCATCGGTGAGAGTTGTATCATTTATGATCAATTCCTTGATGTCTGTCGTCTTAGATTTTTTATTGACTACCTTGTTAATCGTTTTCCACATTTCTTTCGGGTTTTTGGAAGTGTCTTTGAAACATTTCAAGTAATATTTTGTCTTAGTTGATTTAATCTTTCTGGAGAGTGAATTTCTAGCCTGTTTATATGCTTGGTGAATGCTGGGGGAGCCTGTCTGAACAGCTTTCTTTTTAAGATAATCTCGATGTCGCATATGTTTCATTATGTCATCAGTAAGCCATGGCGTATATTCACTCCTTACCCTCCTGGTTATTGGTGGTGCGTGACTATCAGCCACCATTAAAAATTTTGTTTTCCAATCATGCCAAAGATCATTCGGATTTTCATTATTATTTCATTATCAAAGTATACAGAGTAGGCACAACGTATACGAAGTAGGCACAGCGTATACGAAGTAGGCACAGCGTATACGAAGTAGGCACAGCGTATACGAAGTAGGCAAAACGTATACGAAGTAGGCACAACGTATACGAAGTAGGCACAGCGTATACGAAGTAGGCACAGCGTATACGAAGTAGGCACAGCGTATACGAAGTAGGCACAGCGTATACGAAGTAGGCAAAACGTATACAGAGTGGGCTGGCGTATACTTAGTGGGCACAGCGTATGCGAAGAGTGGGCACAGCGTATGCGAAGTGGGCACAGCGTATACGTGCAGTGGGCAAAACGTATACGAAGTGGGCACGTATGCGAAGTGGGCACAGCGTATGAAGTGGGCACAGCGTATGCGAAGTGGGCACAGCGTACGAAGTGGGCACAGCGTATGCGAGTGGGCAAAACGTATGCAGAGTGGGCACAACGTATGCTTAGTGGGCACAGCGTATGCGAAGTGGGCTGGCGTATGCAGTGGGCTGCAGCGTATGCAGAGTGGGCACAGCGTATGCGAAGTGGGCTGGCGTATGCGAAGTGGGCAAAACGTATACAGAGTGGGCACAACGTATGCGAAGTGGGCACAGCGTATGCGAGTGGGCACGGCGTATACGAAGTGGGCAAAACGTATGCAGAGTGGGCACAACGTATGCGAAGTGGGCACAGCGTATGCGAAGTGGGCACAGCGTATACGAAGTGGGCAAACGTATACAGAGTGGGCTGGCAGTGTGCAGTGGGCTGGCGTATGCAGAGTGGGCACAGCGTATGCGAAGTGGGCAAAACGTATACAGAGTGGGCACAGCGTATACGAAGTGGGCTGGCGTATGCGAGTGGGCACAGCGTATGCAGTGGGCTGGCGTATGCAGTAGGCAAAACGTATGCAGTGGGCACAGCGTATGCAGTGGGCACAGCGTATGCAGTGGGCTGGCGTATGCGAAGTGGGCAAAACGTATACAGAGTGGGCACAACGTATGCGAAGTGGGCACAGCGTATGCAGAATGGGCACAGCGTATGCAGTGGGCTGGCGTATGCAGAGTAGGCAAGCGTATGCGAAGTGGGCACAGCGTATACGAAGTGGGCACAGCGTATGCGAAGTGGGCTGGCGTATACGAAGTGGGCTGGCGTATGCAGAGTGGGCTGGCGTATGCGAGTAGGCACAGCGTATACGAAGTGGGCACAACGTATGCAAGTAGGCTGGCGTATGCGAAGTGGGCACAACGTATACGAAGTGGGCTGGCGCAAGTAGGCACAGCGTATACGAAGTAGGCAAAACGTATACAGAGTAGGCATAGCGTATACAGAGTAGGCACAGCGTATACAGATGAATTCAGCGTATACAGATGAATTCAGCGTATACAGATGAATTAGCAACAACAAATTATCACTGAATGCATCTAAAACAAAATTTATTTCATTTAAATCATCAAATAAAAAGGTTAAACACAATATAACAATATCTATAAATGGACAACCAATTAAACAAGTTAAAAATACAACATTCCTTGGTGTTATTATTGATGAACAACACTTAACTTGGAATGATATTGACCTAATTACGAAGAAAGTTATAAAATCTACGGGAATAATATCCAAAATTCGACATTTCACAAATTTTAATACTCTCAAGCTAGTCTATTATGCTTTAGTTTATCCTTATTTAATATACGGAAATTTAATTTGGGGAAATACATATAAGAAACGATTACAAAAATTAATAAACATCCAAAAGAAAATAATACGATTAATGATGTTCAAATCATATTCTGAGCACTCTGAACCACTATTTAATAAATCAAACATTCTGAACATTGAAAAAATTAATGATTTTCTAACTAGTTTATTCATGTTTCGATATGACTATCTGGATAATCTACCTAAATATTTTACAAATTACTATGTTACTAACAGCGAAATACATGCACAATACAAGGAACGCATCTAAAGACTAAACTTCATAAATCATACTCAAGAACAAATTTTGTCAAACATTCACTTTACAATAAAGGTGTGAATATCTGAAATGAGTTAAAGTCTGAATTAAAAATTATAGAATCCTATCACATATTCAAGAAAAAATCAAAAAATTATTTCTTGCTGTTGCATTCGGAAACATGTATGGGCGAAACTTTAATAATAATAATAATATTATACGAAGTAGGCACAGCGTATACGAAGTAGGCACAGAGTAGGCACAGCGTATACAGAGTAGGCACAGCCGATACGAAGTAGGCACAGCGTATACGAAATAAAACGAAGTATTAAAATTCACGTGGACAAGGACGCTGACCGCAATAACTTACAGTCAATCAGGGTTGGTAGATTGGCCTCTTGGATGCCAAATAACTTGAATTTGGCTTCTTGTTTTTTCTTTTGGCCGCGAAAAAAAGTGGCTTCTTTTTGGCCTCTTCACAGTTTACAAGAATTTTGTGAAAATTTTATCGATTCTTAAGTATAAAACATTGATTGTATGAAAATCAATTGCATTTTCAAGTAATGTCATTGTCATTAAGAACCAGATTGTAATTCTAGCCAATCGGTATTGATGAAATTCAGCCAATTGTAAGGTTGATAAACCATAACCAATCATAATTCAGCATAGCACTGCGTTCGCAGAGGTCCGAATTTAGCTTCTTTTTATTATTTACCAACCCTGCAGTCAATCAGGGTTTCCACTTTCATGGAAATTTTCATATTTTATGCCATTTTTGAAGGGAAATCAGGTGATATGGAATTTTTTATGGATTGGAAAAGACATGGAAATTCTATGGAAATTTCAGTATCCAGTAAATAATAACTACTTACTAACTGAGCGTGAGGTCTGTACGGTAAAATATCAAGCTGAGGTCTTGCTGTATTGACCGAGCGATAGCGAGGTCAATACAGCAAGACCGAGGCTTGATATTTTACCGTACAGACCGAACAGTCGAAGTTAGTAAGTTGTTTATTATATGGCATTTCAGACAACAAAAAACAATTCATTTTGCCAAAAATTGGTCACGCGAGGGCAAAGTACAAAGTCCGAAACTCAAAGCCGGTCATTTTCAAATGTCAAAATAATTTCAATGATACGAATTTGTCTTAGTTTTTTACAAATTTATCTAATCTTAGCTTAGTAAAACTACTCTACAGTACCATTTATAGAATAAAATATAAAATTAATAGAAAATATAGTGATATTGAGCTATCGGATCAAGGACAAAAACAACTTTGCATGTTCGAAAAAACAAAAATATTCTTGACTGTTTTAGTTAAAAAACATCGTAAAATTTACCTTAATATTTCGACTTGAGCCAACAAAACTTGATTTTATCCCTTGTAGTTATCCCTTTTCCGTATTTTCCGTTTATTTTTCATTGTTTTAAATTATTTTTAAGGATTTTTTAATGCTTTTATTGGTTTGAAATGTGTTCAAGTCGTCGCAGGGCAATAAGAATACCGTATTGCCCGTGGGCAATACGGGAAAATCCTGCCTCGTCAGCGACCAATCAGATTGCGAGATTCACCAAAACAAGCACTTGCAATATAATAAATATATCTTATTGAATGGTTTGGCATATAATACGGCGGGTATTTTCCGAGTTTCTCAAGTATTTTTCCGAGCCCGCCGCGGGCGAGGGAAAATGCGAGAAACGAGAATCAATGTTCGGGATTCAAATTTGTTTTCCGATTAGTTTTGACTGTTTTACATCTATATGTAGCAAAAATGAGGGGTATCGCTTTCCTATTTGGAAAAAAATGACAAATGTTTGAACGTGCCGAAGCAAACTATGCTTTTTAACTCAGAAAAAATACACTAGAAAACATTTCGGCAGTCCCCAAAATGATTTTGCACTAAACTCCAGGTATTGCTTTTTATCTTGAGCTTTTAGTCCTTGCTTTAACCCTTCTAAAACATAAACAAATTAACGATTTTCAAGTGGTGCTATTTTTGGCTTCGCGCCTTCTTGTTGGCCATCAGTGAGTACTTTGAAAATGACGGCTGAGCTAGCTTATATAATCCTTATTTTAAAATCAGTTTTAAACGACATCCAATATTTTTCTACATAAATTACATTGTCATATCAATGAAGGCGAAGATGAAAGTTAAAGTGACAAAATTTATAGATTTAAAAACTATATTTTTCAAAAAAATTGTAAAAAAGGACTGGCGCTACCTGCAAAGCACGGCTTCAATCCCCCCCCCGGACTTATCATTCCAGTTTACTTAGAGTTCACTGTAATAAACAAATTATTATTACACGATGTTTGTCCCAGGGGTGCCATACTTCCATGCCGGTCACCAGTGAAGCATAAACTATGTTGACTGTGGTGGGAATCGAATCGGACCACGACGGCACGACCATTGATTTGCCATTCCAATTGAGCTATGATGTCAAGTTGGTTTGATGTTTGATGAAAATTGAAATAGCAAATCGCAGCTTGGATCCCACCGCTGTCAAGTAATATTCTGCTCGGCTGGTAGCCTTTTACGATGTGGACATCACCCGGATCAAAGCCATCTAATATTAATGGCCATTCATTTTACCCACAATTTTAAATTATTATTAGAAAATGTATATACAGTACATTGGCATACCTAAGTTGTCTGAATAATTTATTTTTTCACTGCTAACAGGAAGGAAAAGGACTCCTGCTTTCTCATTTACGAAAAACTTTACAAGATATTCTCCAAGTTGTCAACGATGGCTTAAATAGGGAATGTGTTGACTACATACAATATAAATGTGAGGGGGTTATTGGTATCACTCAATTGGCATCACTAATATATGATATTCCAAACTCTCTGGTCTGTGAATTAGAAGATTTCATGTACAATGTCATTGATATCTGGAAAGAATGCAACGGTACAACAAGCCTTCAACAATTGGAAAATATTTTTACCGATTCACCTGGAAGACCAGCTTTCAATATTCCAAAGGAAATTTTGGAGATGTTTATTGATAACAAGTTCACTAACAGCGCCATGGCAAAAATGTTGAACGTCAGCGAGTCTACTGTTAAAAGGAGACTTCAAAATTATGATTTATCAATTTCGTCAAAATATGCAAACTTAAGACAGCAGGATTTAGACAATATTGTCAGGGAAATATTGGAACAATTTCCTAAAACAGGCTACAAGCGGATGATTGGCTACCTAATGGCCAAGGGCCATAGAGTTCAAGAAAAGAAAGTAAGGGAAGCAATGCGAAGGGTTGACCCAGAAGGTGTCATTGAACGGTCTATTTCATTAAATATTGTCCATAGGAGAAGATATTTAGTCCCATCTTCACTGGCGTTGTGTCACATTGATGGCCACCATAAAATTGTCAGGTAACTATCTTTATTACAGTATAAAAATTCACATTTATGTCTCAACATTTGTAACCTTTCAAAAACCGTGTGACAACATACCGATCTGATCCGGAAAAATCCGAATCAAAACTTTTATAAATCTATTTCTCCGAATCCAAACGAAATCCGATCGGATTCGGATTTGCACACCTACTTATATAGTGCATTACTTTCATAATACTGTATATGTTTTCGAAATTGCAATCTAGTTAGCTTAATCTGATGTAGTATTTTGAGGAATGTGAATGTAATTTTCTTTAACAGATGGGGCTTTGTTACCCATGCCGGTATTGATGGATACAGTAGGAAAATTATGTTTATCAAGCGTAGCACCAACAACAAGGCTTGCACTGTACTTGGATTATTTTTGGAGGCTGTAGAGACCTTTGGTTTGCCTTCTCGTGTTCGCGCTGATCAAGGAGTTGAGAATGTGGCTGTTGCCAGGTTTATGTTGTACCACCCACTGAGAGGACCTGACAGAGGGAGCTTTATAGCTGGAAAGAGTTGCCACAATCAGCGCATTGAACGGTTGTGGCGTGATGTCTATGTTGGGGTTATTCATATCTACTACGATGCCTTTACATATTTGGAGAATCATGGTTTGCTTGAGATAGACAATGAAATACATCTTTTTTGTCTGCACTATGTTTTTACTCCACGCATCAACCAACATCTTGCTGCATTTCGAGATGGCTGGGATTGTCACCCTCTTTCAACAGAAAGAAACCGATCACCCAACCAACTATGGATTGAAGGTCTCATTGGTAATGATATTCCATTTTCTGGGCAAGATGTAGCTTTGAGCACACAGGTTTGTATATTCTAATATATATTGAACATAATTGATTAAGACGTCAAAACAAGTAATACAGACATGAACTTCTAGAAGTAAAAGTAGCTTTTCACAACCTATAATAACTACTCAGCACCATTTTCAGTTTAAAGGAAGTGATGGTGAAAGTGCTGCATATTAAACCTTACCTTAAATTGAAATTATGTCACATCGTAAACAATTGTTTCGCTTGTTTGGTATGACCCACGCTGGCAATCAACCACATTACCACAAACAACATTTCAGAAAGCTACGTATACATATGCACCTAGTTATATAGTTTTTCACTTGGAATGTTTAATTGCTTGAGCGATTTGGTTGATTTTTTCCCTTTTTATCTACTAGGCAGAAATAGACTCCTACGGAATTGACTTGGAAGGTCCAATACCATATTCTACAAACGATGCTTTGGATATTCCACAGATTCCTTGCCCTTTGTCAGAAGACGAAATGGAGGCATTACGTGAACTTTTCAGTCCACTCGCACCTAGTGATTGCTTTGGGATGGATATATATATTGCAATGGCAACCCATCTTGCTAGCATTATGACACAGCAATAAATTTGTTGTAATTCTGCAGTTGCAAATGCGATCTACTCATATTCTTGGCGCATCTTGCATGCAACAACAAAGCAATACAAAATAATACAGCACACTATGCCAAACTATGTATATTATATAATACAAATTGCTGATAAATGTCATCAAGCTTATATGTAAATTTACCTGTATTTTCCAAACTTATATTATGAACAGCATTTACTGCAATGTTGAAATCACAATAGGAATAACACAAAATGAATTGAACAGTAAACTTGTAAACCCTAACACAACCTTTTAGTAAGTCTTTTCGTAATAAAGCAAACTAGATCTGCTGCTGCCTATTAAATGCATCCATATTCTTGACTATCAAAAATGTCATCCGCAAAGTTTGAAATAAACACTGAAGAGTCTTCGGTAAAATAGCGTTCATTCACCGGTATCGATAGTTGTAAAGAACAATTGTTTGCTTTGACCCGTTGGCCTTTATCAGCAGCGTGAATAAATTGAATGCTTCCATCCAAGTTGGATACAGGTAAATGGCTTGCTCCTGACATAAACTGAAGCACGTCATGTAGACTTAAGGTTTGCTGATGTTCTTCGAGGGTGTTCGATTGCAGTGAGGAGATGTCGATAAATGTTCTTTGAACTTTATCACGTGCACATTGTTTCAAAAACTGATTAAAGTTAAAAACAATTGTCTCTTCTGATGCCCGTTTTGAAGAACCCTTAATAGCAAGCCTTGGAATAAAAGCCTTCCTGATGTCTTCTGTGGTTACTTCTGCAAAGACAAAATACTTTATGGCATCCTCTGGAAAGCTCTTCAGTGCATCCAGTACACCAAATAGTGATAAACCTTCCTGGAAACTGAAGACTTCTTCTGCTACACAGCTAATCATTATATGCTTGTTGGCCGTCCGGACAAGGTACTCTTTTTGTTCAATTGGGATTTTCGCTTTATTTATTCCCATGTCGAACCGTTCATCAAACTGATCGATAGCTTCATTCCAAGCAGCAGGAGTTTCACAAGACAACAAAGTGTTCAATTTCTCTTTCACAGTCACTTCGTCGACAGGCAATTCATGAATGAAGGAGCTAAGACTATCGTTGTATTCTGTGCCAAGGATATAATGGGCAACAGTTGGGCTGAAGAAATGCGGGAGGCTAGCATTATTTAAAAATGCCAGAGCGAGAAGCTGACCCAATATTTTATACTCATTTGCCATAAGTGCAGATTGGTCATGAGTAAAGGTCAAATTTGGCATTGACCTTCTTGTCAGCTTCCCAGTGATAACATTTTTATAAAGAAGAGAGAACAATTCTCTAGTGGGGCCACCGGTGTCTGCTGCACATTCGCCAATGAATTATACTGATATTTTGTATGTTTTTAAGTCCGCATCTTTCAATTCTTGCAAAACCTTATTCCAAATCTTTGATCGCTGAACCAAAAAGGTGGTGTAGTTTGCCGTTGTGGGGTCATTAGAAATCCTCATGTTCTCGAGAGCTTCCTCCAGTGTTAATGGGGGTGTTGTAGTGGCCCTAAAAGGTTTTAGAGGTGGCGGGAGAGGTATATCTTCATCGTCTTCCTCCTGTTGCAGCTTTTCTGCCAGAATGCGATCACCTTCAATCTGATCGACCGCTGCCAAATCTAAAAGTAACATCGGACTAAAGTAACCCATTGAGCTGAAATGCGCCCAATTTTACTTGTCAAAGGTTAAACAATATTTTATCACCGCCAGAAGAATTGACACAGGCATTTAAAGACCATTTCAACTTGAGTAAGTAAATTAGATTGATATGATTAGTCCAGGTTTCTATTTATTTGATGCTACTAAAATTTTGTAAAAAATGGCATGTAAAACATTTGTGTTCTTGACCAAGAATGATTGGAAATGATAATTATTTTACGGCATATGACCAAAATTTCTTAAACTTATTTTAAATTTGGTATTATATGTTCCTAGTGCGCATTTGGTGTCATGATGTTTATTTCTAGATTTCAGATAAGTGGAAAAATACCTTCTATTTTGACTGTGGCAAACAGGGAGGGCACATTCTGCACAAGTACATATAATGTACTAAAAAGTACAACTTACCAGGTGACGTCTGCAAGATTTCTGGGGGTGTATCTTGCATCTAAAATGAATTAGATAAGAATATAAATAAAATAGAAGCATTTTGTTTTATGTTTTAATGAAACACATTGAAAAGCAGAAATGTACACTATGTATACTGTACATGTAGGATATTAAAGGGTATGGCAATAAAAATGTCTGATCTACTGTAAAAACACATTTAAAATGATATATTTATGCATTAACCATTAAAGCCCAATAGTAATACTCTTCCTTTGACAGTAAAATAATTTTGTGTCAGACTAAGATAACAAAGTAGGGCACATTGTGCCTCAATGTATTGACAGGACACATTCACAGATGGTTGTAGGCTGGGGCAGTTTACTGGAAAACTGGTAAAAATCATTTAACTTTCTTTTTCCCTTACTTTGTTTTCCCAACAATGGAAAAGTGATATATCTATATTTATGGTCCTAACACCTCCTCATTTTTTGTTTCCTTTTTCTTGCATCCTCATCCCCTTTTTTTCGTTTCGAAAAAGAATGGATAATGACAGTTTTATCTTTTTTACTGTATGTCGGTTTCCAGGCATTTTTTTGAAAAACAGTCCCAGCCTCCATCTTAATGGAATACTATTCCCTTTACGAGTGAAATTTTCTAGCAGGTCAACAGAGTAGAATAAAAAGTAGGGCCTACTCCATGAGTTGTTTAATATACGGGCACAATCATAACTTGATGAAAATGGCCGATGCAGTCACAAACCTGACAAGCATGATCTTCAAACAAATTCAGTTGAACTGCATCTCCACACATGTCACAAATCACAGTTGGAATACAACTGCCCTCTGCCTTTAAAAAATACAAATCATAATTGTGTGAAAATTATGTCTGTAGAGTAATATTTAAAACACCATGTTCCCTATTTTAAGCAATGCATTATTTGAACTGAGGGGTCAGGGTAGAACACGGTATTAAATCTATATGATAATTTGCAGCTTGTAAAATATAAAGATGCTTCAAGTAAAGCCTCTTTGTCAGGATTAGTTCACAAACAAGCTGCTTTTATATACAGGCTACAAAAGCATTCATATGAAAGTGAATAGACTAATCACAAGGACTCGCTATGATATAACCTGGCCTGGATAAAGTACCGGTCACCAGTTAATGACTGGTACGTTTTTCAGGATGACTGGCAGATATTCTGGCTAACAAACAAATACTGTAGGACCGATAAGTTTCTTATATGAAAAAATATGTATCAGGTTTTGCTTCCCGTGAATCTTTTTTTGGCGAAGAGCAAAAGTGCCACGTCTAAAAACACAGCAGGCATTGTGTAAGTCACAATTTAATTTAACAATAGGCCCAAATTTAGTAACAAAAGCATGCTCACATTCAGATTATAAAAATCTGAAAGTGTTGTGTGTCACAATTTCACTCATTTAGGTCCACCCCCCTGTAAAACAAGATCATATTCAGTAATTCTACATTATTACCTGACAGTCTTTAATGGCATCACCCTTAGGAAGTTGCTGGAATGGAACAACATACAGACATGCTCCGCCAACAGCCACGTCATCACTAAGCCATTTAGTTGTGTATCCTTGTGGCCCTATTGGAATTTTATGTAGAGCTCTTTTTCCACTTCCTCCACCAATAGTCCGATATAGTTGAAATTTTCCTCCAGCAGCTTTCAGCCTTGGGAAAATCTTCTCAAGCTCTATTTTAACAAGCTGATGATTGCCATCCTTATCCAAAGGAAGGCGCTTTTTTCCAAGCCCCTCACAAGACAGGTTATAATGCTCTTTGGCATTTGGTGACACTTCGCTGTTATTGTCAAGGCAGCAAAATGTTGCAGTGAATGTATTTCTAATGACAAATGGTGTTGAAGTTGCACCAAATTTCCTTCTCTTAGGAATAGGCACCCCTTGTGCTGGCCTTGGTAGGACAGGAAATGCACGCCTATAGAAGCAAAGAGAATCAGTCAATGCACTGTACTAACACTTGTTTCCCTTGACCACAGTGATCTAATTTACTGCCTACTGGCCCCCTTCTGGCTACGTCACTGGATTTATAGTATAGTAGAATTACTACAGGTAACTATGAAAAATTCTGTGTGAATCCTGCAACCAGGGAAATGGCAGGACAAAGTGGGAGACCAACAAATGCCGATTTATATAACATTTATATATATAAGAAAATTTCTTCAAACATTTATATAACATTTATATAATTATATAAGAACATATATATATATATATGTATACAGCCAATTCACTGCACTGACGAGCTGTTGAACGGCGAAACATGCATGTCTGCAGATTTGACTATATATACAGGTCACTGCCTGATGATTTTTTTACAGATGAAAGAGCCTGTTGCAGACCAGTTTTGAGGTAAGCGAAAATCTATAATTTGCTCCTAACTATATGTTGTCGAGCACACTTTGCGTTTCGTAGACCTAAACCTACACATATATATATATATATACACCACTGCTTGTGCATATAGCCAATGGGTGAGCAGTCGCTAGCATTTTGTAAAGACACATTTTATATTTTTGGGTTGCAACAGTGCAAGAAATGCTCAACACTTTCCCCACAGATATATCATTAGCAAAGGTAACCAGTGGACAATTTTACGAACTAAAATATTTTGAGGTTTGGCATTTGTCGACCATATTGTCGGAATTTGTCGACCATATTTATGTTCAATGGCATTTTCGACCATATTTTTGGCATTTGTCGACCAGCAAGCACAGTATTCATAGATCGAACCCCTCCCAGTTCTTAAGGGGGGGATAAGTAATCTCAAAAAAGACAAAAACCAGGGGATGGAAAGTTTCTTGTAATAATGGGGGGGTTTACTAAAATGGGGTGGGATGGTTTAAAAATGAGGGGAATTTCAAGCCTTTCAGGAGGATTTTGGGTAGGTCTTTCACAGAGTCCCAATACATATATGATATATTAATATACAATATGTGTGTTGTGATTGTAGCAGATTAAGAGTGGAGTAATCTTAAATATCCATTTAGTATGTACGCAATATATTTGAAAATTATACTCCTCCCCCCTCTATATAATTGTACTCCCTCCTTTATAACCCCCCTCCCTCCCCCCATAGTTGCGTATCAGCGTTTAAAGTTTCATGCAGTTTTGCAGTTCCCTGAAAATTATTTGCAAATTAAACTGCATGAAACTTTATTAAGTAGCAACAGAAACTATTTTAAGATTAGAAATATGATATATATAATTCAGAGATATCTTAACCCCAGTATTGTTAAAAATCAAACCACTGAGAACCAATATGCAATAAGTAAGATGCTCACCTGAAATTATTGACAGCTCGTGAAGCAAAGCTGTTATTTGAAGATGATGAAGATGGATCACTTGTGCTTGAAGTCGATGATTGACCACGTGGTAAAGTCGAACTACACGAACCTTGTCCTTGAACAGAACGTGAACTTTCGTTACAACCATCAATCGTTTTTAACATATCTTGCAATTGCTTCTTCAGGTTATTCAACTTTTCCTGGTCTTTGTTCTCTCCGCTCATTTTAATAATTTTAAATTTCCATACACGATTGTATAAATATTGAAACAACGAAACAAATGCGCGGCAGAACTGCGGAAGGCCGAAGCCAGCGTTTATTCTAGCGCCTTATTTATTTGTTAACTAGAATACTTCGTGTACGCTAAACATAGCTCGTATACGCTGTGCCTACTTCGTATACGCTGTGCCTACTTCGTATACGCTGTGCTTACTTCGTATACGCTGTGCCTACTTCGTATACGCTGTGCCTACTTCGTATATGCTCTGCCTACTTCGTATACGCTGTGCCTACTTGCATACGCTGTGCCCACTCTGCATACGCTGTGCTTACTTCGCATACGCTGTGCCCACTTCGCACAGGCTGTGCCTACTGCATACGCTGTGCCCACTTCGTATACGCTGCTTACTCTGCATACGCTGTGCCCACTTCGCATACGCTGTGCCCACTGCATATGCTCTGCCTACTTCGTATACGCTGTGCCTACTTCGTATACGCTGTGCCTACTTCGTATACGCTGTGCTTACTTCGTATACGCTGTGCCTACTTCGTACAGGCTGTGCCTACTTCGTATACGCTGTGCCTACTTCGTATACGCTGTGCTTACTTCGTATACGCTGTGCCTACTTCGTATACGCTGTGCCTACTTCGTATACGCTGTGCCTACTTCGTATAGGCTGTGCCTACTTCGTATAGGCTGTGCCTACTTCGTATACGCTGTGCTTACTTCGTATACGCTGTGCTTACTTCGTATACGCTGTGCCTACTTCGTATACGCTGTGCCTACTTCGTATACGCTGTGCCTACTTCGTATACGCTGTGCCTACTCTGGCTTCGGTGTCCCTAATCCGTGTACGCTGCAAATGCGTTCTGTTTGTTGTGCTGGCGGTCGCGTGTGCATGTGCTTCCTCGATATTTAATTTTGACCTTGATACCGTTTTATACATTCCTCCCATACTTTATGTGTAATAAGATAAGATACGACATGATAAGAAAAACAGAGTTTTATCTTTCAGCTGTATAGAGTTTCCCAATTGATTTAGAATTTTTCGAATAAGCTATAATGCATAACTGCATGATTTGTGTAAATTGGTAAGGGCAGATTAATTGCAATTCTCCAAATAACACGAATATTTTTATTCATTGCGCGGGGTTATTCAAATACCCGGGGCCCGGGATGTTCAAAGTGCCCGGAAAAGTTGGATAAGGGTGGTCGTGTCTCTTGTCAAGCTTTCATGCGCGCCTATTTATTTGAATATATTATACATTTCTGAAATAAATGGCCTAATAGAACCACAACATGTTAGCCAAACATAATGAATAGGGGTACATATTCTAAACTTTTTGTCATAAGATAACACGCACCCGAAGTATATATAGGAAAGTTTTGCAAGAATTTGCCTGACGATAAGTGGGACCTCAACACTACACATCGTTACGTCCCTTGCGAGCGTCAAGTAGGGACGGAGCAAACGAAAGAGCATGGGTGCAAGATTGTAGGCAAGGCGCTTATATATAGGGCGGTAACAGGTGGGCAATTTGTCGACGCTGGCCGAAAATAGCGGGCTCATTTCTTCTTAAGTTGCCATTTTCGCGCCGAAGAGCAAAAGTATAAACTTTCGGAGAATATTTTAGCTGTTTACTATCAAATATGGTTATCAAACAGTTGATAATCTTACTGAGGAAGGCCAACGGTTTCTAAAAAGCTAAAGTACGTCGAAATCGGCTTTGGAATAGAATATATTTTCACCGGGGAAACATGAAATAAATGGATGCTGACATCAATCACAAGATTTTGTCCATGGCTACAGAGCTAGTTGGATTTAAGCAAATATTAGAAAGTAAGTGAAAATGTGAACTTTGTGAATTATACTTTCATTAAAATGTTTCAGAAGGTCTCCTAATCCCAAACTAAACGGGTGACAGAGCTGTCAGTATATCCATATTTCCATGTTTATGTTGAATTGACCCATCTTCTTTGAAGTATAGCTTGAAAGTTAGGGTATGCTCATCACTTGAAATTAGGTTTAAATCAAAGTTTTATCTATAGTATTTTTATTAGAATTGAAATTATTCATGGGAAAAATGCGCCAAAGGGTTGAAATTGCCCTTGTAAATGTACACTATTTTTGGCATGTTTGGGTTAGTATTTTGAAAAGGTGTTCTGGAAGGAAAATATGTCTTGAACAATACTGGTTGATTCTTAAATTATAACTAGTGTTCTGTAAATCACAGAAAATTGAAAAAAATCTGGTCCATCAACAATATTTTGGATTGTATGAGGTCCCGAATAGAGCTTATTTCAATGTTGAATCTGTTTATCTGGAAAAACTTTGAAACTTTAATAAATCAAGAATTTGACTATGCTCGTCACTCAAAACCATATTTTACTAATTGCTTTTTTACCTGGTTTTGTAGCAGAGCCAGTTATGTGACCATGAAAAATGCGCGCGATATAAATTTTTAGCTCGGAATATGGGTGTGTCAGCCTTCACCAACTGCAGCCCCCTTAAGAAAATGTTATAGCAATTTGGTATTGATTCATATGTTACTGTTTTGTGTTTACAAAATTATTGGTAGAGTAACTGGCATATCATTTTCTATTTTGGCTTGGATTTTAAATACACCTTGGGCATTATTGGCCTACATTTGCCTTACAATTCCCCTGTTTTTGGCCATTTCTGCAAAGATTTAGTATTATTTATGTTTTTTCTTGCAGATAAATTCTTCCATGTTGTTGATATAACACTGTCAAGTCTTGTAAAAGGCTCTTATTAATCATCTTGGGTCTTTTGGAAATATAATATTCACACAACATGCTCTTTTATGTAAGCTCTCAATGATGAGGAAATGGCTACACATTGACATTTTGTATGGCGATTGTGCTTACTTTATTCAAAACAGTGTTCTGAGGTCATTATGTCAGTGCTTACTATAGGTCATTCATAGTGCACTTGGTAATGTTAGCCAAATTCATGATTATACAAATTGTTTTGAGAAACTAACAGTAGTTATGTGAATTAGACCATGTGTTTAACAGAAGTAATCCTGTATTTATATATCAGCCTTATAAAATGATTAAAAAAGTATTGAAAAGTCGACAAACATGTTGTATAATATTTGTTATTGATATGCATATTTAGATTTAATTAAATTACATCTAATTCCTTGCTCAAATGAGCACTAAAATACTGGAATCTTTCAGATCAGTGAAGAATATTATTATTCCTTATATAGCTAAGTATTTAATCTGTTTCTGTTTAATTTAAACAAATGATGGGGAAGTAATTTGGGGAATATTGATGGCTTTCTCAAAAAGAGTGAGCTTGCCTGTTTTCAAAGCATAAAAAGAGAAAAAACGGAGCAAAATGACTTCATTAACATTTTAAAACCTTTGGGAAGCATTGCTAAATGTTTTCCATTAATTTTTGCAAAGTTTCCTTTGATTGCAATGCTGTTTTATCAACTTGAAAAGCGGAGAAATCTACGAAACACTCCTTCGATGCGTCGCCATATTGAATTTCTTCAACTCGCCCCAGGGATTGCGCTAAGTTTCGCTCATAAACTAGCGCATCCTTGCGCATGCTCAGACAAATTGCCCACCTGTTTAGGGCGGTGCAACGAGCGCGCGCGCGCTGACCGACGTGTGATACGGAAGTAGCCTGGGGTGAGTACGATTTTGGTGAAAATTGAAGAAGAAACAAATTTTGGTATGTCCAGTTCTTGCGTTCATATTTCGCATCGTTTTAAGTGTGAATACAAACTAACGGAATATTGACATGTAATATCACCCTGAGTACGTAGTCAGCTTGAATTTTGCAAAGATTCTGCTGTCAGAGGGAATTTAACATCGATAATGTGCGTGTGTTTGGTAACTTCAAATGGAGACAAAATTTTAAATGAGAATTTCATTTTGAAATATGGTGCCCTCCTCTTAGAAACTCAGGCATGTTGAAGTTTCTTATCTAGAGTCATTAAAATCGGAGGTTATTCTTAATTTTGTTCTAAACAAATAGCGAAGATGTTATAGTTTTACTAGCCTGTGATTCTGTTGAAAACGCTTAATGTGTGGCTTAAGTTTTACGACTGGTGGCTTAAGTTTTACGACTGGTGAAAGAGGATTAATGTATTGACAAAACCGAACCTCTTTGCAACCTGTTTCCCAGAGTTTCACCTCCGCTACGCTCCCCAACAGCAGGGGGGTGTGCAAGGTGAGACCCTGGGAAACAGGTTGACCACTTTGTAGCTCAATTTATGAAAAATCCAATTTTTTCAAATATACTGAGCGCATTGTTGGTTAAAAGTGTGCCCGCCGTAAATGTTTTAGGAGAGATAGGTGACAAGTACTTCCCTTAAATTTGCTTAAATATAACACTTTGAGGTTGATTCTTTCGCGCTATCCTCTTTGCAACCTGGGATAACCTGTGGAAGCTAAAAATAACACGAATATTTTTATTCATTGCGCGGGGTTATTCAAATACCCGGGGCCCGGGATGTTCAAAGTGCCCGGAAAAGTTGGATAAGGGTGGTCGTGTCTCTTGTCAAGCTTTCATGCGCGCCTATTTATTTGAATATATTATACATTTCTGAAATAAATGGCCTAATAGAACCACAACATGTTAGCCAAACATAATGAATAGGGGTACATATTCTAAACTTTTTGTCATAAGATAACACGCACCCGAAGTATATATAGGAAAGTTTTGCAAGAATTTGCCTGACGATAAGTGGGACCTCAACACTACACATCGTTACGTCCCTTGCGAGCGTCAAGTAGGGACGGAGCAAACGAAAGAGCATGGGTGCAAGATTGTAGGCAAGGCGCTTATATATAGGGCGGTAACAGGTGGGCAATTTGTCGACGCTGGCCGAAAATAGCGGGCTCATTTCTTCTTAAGTTGCCATTTTCGCGCCGAAGAGCAAAAGTATAAACTTTCGGAGAATATTTTAGCTGTTTACTATCAAATATGGTTATCAAACAGTTGATAATCTTACTGAGGAAGGCCAACGGTTTCTAAAAAGCTAAAGTACGTCGAAATCGGCTTTGGAATAGAATATATTTTCACCGGGGAACATGAAATAAATGGATGCTGACATCAATCACAAGATTTTGTCCATGGCTACAGAGCTAGTTGGATTTAAGCAAATATTAGAAAGTAAGTGAAAATGTGAACTTTGTGAATTATACTTTCATTAAAATGTTTCAGAAGGTCTCCTAATCCCAAACTAAACGGGTGACAGAGCTGTCAGTATATCCATATTTCCATGTTTATGTTGAATTGACCCATCTTCTTTGAAGTATAGCTTGAAAGTTAGGGTATGCTCATCACTTGAAATTAGGTTTAAATCAAAGTTTTATCTATAGTATTTTTATTAGAATTGAAATTATTCATGGGAAAAATGCGCCAAAGGGTTGAAATTGCCCTTGTAAATGTACACTATTTTTGGCATGTTTGGGTTAGTATTTTGAAAAGGTGTTCTGGAAGGAAAATATGTCTTGAACAATACTGGTTGATTCTTAAATTATAACTAGTGTTCTGTAAATCACAGAAAATTGAAAAAAATCTGGTCCATCAACAATATTTTGGATTGTATGAGGTCCCGAATAGAGCTTATTTCAATGTTGAATCTGTTTATCTGGAAAAACTTTGAAACTTTAATAAATCAAGAATTTGACTATGCTCGTCACTCAAAACCATATTTTACTAATTGCTTTTTTACCTGGTTTTGTAGCAGAGCCAGTTATGTGACCATGAAAAATGCGCGCGATATAAATTTTTAGCTCGGAATATGGGTGTGTCAGCCTTCACCAACTGCAGCCCCCTTAAGAAAATGTTATAGCAATTTGGTATTGATTCATATGTTACTGTTTTGTGTTTACAAAATTATTGGTAGAGTAACTGGCATATCATTTTCTATTTTGGCTTGGATTTTAAATACACCTTGGGCATTATTGGCCTACATTTGCCTTACAATTCCCCTGTTTTTGGCCATTTCTGCAAAGATTTAGTATTATTTATGTTTTTTCTTGCAGATAAATTCTTCCATGTTGTTGATATAACACTGTCAAGTCTTGTAAAAGGCTCTTATTAATCATCTTGGGTCTTTTGGAAATATAATATTCACACAACATGCTCTTTTATGTAAGCTCTCAATGATGAGGAAATGGCTACACATTGACATTTTGTATGGCGATTGTGCTTACTTTATTCAAAACAGTGTTCTGAGGTCATTATGTCAGTGCTTACTATAGGTCATTCATAGTGCACTTGGTAATGTTAGCCAAATTCATGATTATACAAATTGTTTTGAGAAACTAACAGTAGTTATGTGAATTAGACCATGTGTTTAACAGAAGTAATCCTGTATTTATATATCAGCCTTATAAAATGATTAAAAAAGTATTGAAAAGTCGACAAACATGTTGTATAATATTTGTTATTGATATGCATATTTAGATTTAATTAAATTACATCTAATTCCTTGCTCAAATGAGCACTAAAATACTGGAATCTTTCAGATCAGTGAAGAATATTATTATTCCTTATATAGCTAAGTATTTAATCTGTTTCTGTTTAATTTAAACAAATGATGGGGAAGTAATTTGGGGAATATTGATGGCTTTCTCAAAAAGTGAGCTTGCCTGTTTTCAAAGCATAAAAGAGAAAAACGGAGCAAAATGACTTCATTAACATTTTAAAACCTTTGGGAAGCATTGCTAAATGTTTTCCATTAATTTTGCAAAGTTTCCTTTGATTGCAATGCTGTTTTATCAACTTGAAAAGCGGAGAAATCTACGAAACACTCCTTCGATGCGTCGCCATATTGAATTTCTTCAACTCGCCCCAGGGATTGCGCTAAGTTTCGCTCATAAACTAGCGCATCCTTGCGCATGCTCAGACAAATTGCCCACCTGTTTAGGGCGGTGCAACGAGCGCGCGCGCGCTGACCGACGTGTGATACGGAAGTAGCCTGGGGTGAGTACGATTTTGGTGAAAATTGAAGAAGAAACAAATTTTGGTATGTCCAGTTCTTGCGTTCATATTTCGCATCGTTTTAAGTGTGAATACAAACTAACGGAATATTGACATGTAATATCACCCTGAGTACGTAGTCAGCTTGAATTTTGCAAAGATTCTGCTGTCAGAGGGAATTTAACATCGATAATGTGCGTGTGTTTGGTAACTTCAAATGGAGACAAAATTTTAAATGAGAATTTCATTTTGAAATATGGTGCCCTCCTCTTAGAAACTCAGGCATGTTGAAGTTTCTTATCTAGAGTCATTAAAATCGGAGGTTATTCTTAATTTTGTTCTAAACAAATAGCGAAGATGTTATAGTTTTACTAGCCTGTGATTCTGTTGAAAACGCTTAATGTGTGGCTTAAGTTTTACGACTGGTGGCTTAAGTTTTACGACTGGTGAAAGAGGATTAATGTATTGACAAAACCGAACCTCTTTGCAACCTGTTTCCCAGAGTTTCACCTCCGCTACGCCCCCCAACAGCAGGGGGGTGTGCAAGGTGAGACCCTGGGAAACAGGTTGACCACTTTGTAGCTCAATTTATGAAAAATCCAATTTTTTCAAATATACTGAGCGCATTGTTGGTTAAAAGTGTGCCCGCCGTAAATGTTTTAGGAGAGATAGGTGACAAGTACTTCCCTTAAATTTGCTTAAATATAACACTTTGAGGTTGATTCTTTCGCGCTATCCTCTTTGCAACCTGGGATAACCTGTGGAAGCTATAAATACGAGCCCGAAGGGCGAGTATTTCCACGCAATTTCGAGTTTCTCCCAAACTTCCACAATTGTTTCTATGATTTGATGGGAACACGGAAAATATGTTTTCTATTTCCTTTATTAAATTACCTTTTAAAAATAATAATACGAAACAAAAGTATAGTTCTTGCAACCTGATTAAAAAGTATATTCTCATTACATGAAGATATCCCGACCGGTTGCCTAACAACAATAGGTTTTCACTTGTTTCCATCTATCAAACTCCCGATTTTCAAAGATTTTCATATTCGTTTTTCTTGATTTTTCTTCATCAATTTGGTTAGGGTTAGGTTAGGGTTAGAGTTAGGTTTAGGGTTAGGTTTTGGGTTAGGGGTTAGGGTAGGTTTTAGGGTTAGGGTCAGTTACCAAGTTTTTAACTTCACTTCAAACCTGAAAAAATGACGTAACGTCAGTTTGGTAGATGGAAACAAGTGCCGACCGCAACAATATCGGCTTCAATTTTCATTTTGGCTGACGGCAAAAATACGCAGGAAAGAGTTTGCTAAAGAGGATTTCAAGCAAATAAAACGTCAAGTAAGTCTATTTCTTTGCTTGTTTAACAAAACCTCAGGTTGATGAAGGTTTTTAATGATATTTCAGGCGGAAAAACTTGTTTTAATCGGCTGTTTGAGCTGGCGGGAACTTTCCGTATTTCTGTCGAGTTATAGAAACACGGCGTTTGTTGGGCTTTTAACCAATCGGTGCTCGCCTTTTTAACAGGTTATTTTATAACCAGTATTAAGCAAGATATCTGAGTGTGCTATTGTTAATGGAGCTCTTGGTACCAACATCAAATTTTAATAGAAGTAATTGTTTACTTCAAAGTTGTCAATGGAATCTTGAATAACTAATTTGAAATCATAGAGGCAATGTCTTAATATTTTTGTGGTATAATTAGCTGCAGGTTGTCTGTGTTCATAAGATATTGATAATACATTTGCCATGTGCAATCTGTCAGAACAGTCTTTGACTGGTATTTAATTGGTTCCATTAGTACTGCCCAGTGAATTGTCAAAATACATGATTATACAGCAAACCAACATAATAGTGTCTCACTCCAAAACAACTTTGAAACACATTACACAGGATCCACACCCACATGACATGTTGGAAACACATAATTCCTCATATAGCAGATTCACCCCTTAAGAGATGATGTAATATATCCAATATTATTTTGAAACAACCATTTTGTTGAAGTAAATACACATTTCTGTGTAATCCAGCTGTTCAGATGGTACCAGTCAGTGTAAAGATTAACATTAAGCTCAGTAATAATTCCAAAACCCAAAATTATGTTCGTCGTTCGCCGAAGGAGTTCAAGTACAAGTGAAATTTGTGAGAAAACTGCGGGTCTACGGAGCTGGAATTTTTCGGATTTGGACTCAGCGTGTTTGAAAATGCTAGTTTCCGTAAAAATATTTCAGTTCCACGACATGCTTAATGAAAGTGAATGATATCGGGTCACGGCAAACGGCCTATAAGAAAAGCAAAATTAATTAGACAGGATTGGAGCAATATTCAGAACATTCTGGGCGTCAATCTTGAATTGTCATTCAAATTTGGCATTTTAGAATTATTAGATACTACATAATCAATATATAAACCAAGTTTCGGCAGACACTGTATAAATGCTGCTTTGCATAATTTTATAAGTATATGAGAACTCATTTCTCCAAATTATGTTATAAACTATTATGAACCCTTCGTCAACGGCGCATTAGCGCCGTTTCGAGCGATAGCCCGGGTAGAAGCTATTTAATCCGCTCGGCTATTTACACGGTTAAAATTTGAGAGCTAACGGAGTAAAAAGTCTTAATAGACGGTTTTAGATAACAAGACGCAGACGTCAAGAGGACGTCATTTGACCGAGGGAAACTGGGTCGAGGACGCCGTCGTGTTTACAAAAAAAATGTATTTAAGAAAGTGATCTGCGACGTTTCGAGGACGTTGCTTTGTATTCTCGAACAGTAATCAATGTTTATTCCTGTCATTGGAAACAGCTATGCAAATGGTCTAAATAAACTCGCTCTCTTTTTTACTATTTGTCTGATGACAATAAATAAAACGTAAACCAATTAAACAACCGAATTGGCAAGATGAAATCATAATATTCTGAAAGCAAATCAGGATTTGCCCGATTGTGGTATTGGACAAAATATTTTTATCAGTTAAGTTTTATTGTTAAAACGAACACGTAATAGTGACTCTCAAATCACATTTGTTATGAAACTATTTATATAAATCATAGGCTACAATACTCAGTTATTTCTTTCTTATGAAGTTGGATGAAAACCGTTGAATATAGAAATATTTAAATAAAACTCACATCAGTTTTCGTCATGTTGTCGTGTCCTATATTTTTAATTTTTATCTTTGAAACGATATTATCGATGGCGGGTCGTAGTTTGCAAGATGCTCGTGATGCTGCAGTTATTGCTTATGATTTGAATTATATTTCTGATGTTGAGTTCTCGTTGCAGTATGATTACAGTTGTTCAAAAGCTGTTTTCTCCTACTGGAAATTTGACGAGTTTAACCTGGCATCGAGTGACGAAGAATGCCGAACCGAGTTAAGATTCGCAAAAAGTGACTTGGAGTTACTTCTTAATTATTTGCAAATACCAGAGAAGATTGTCTGTGTGCAGGGAAGCATATGTAATGGTATGGAAGCCTTATGTATCCTGTTGAAGAGACTGGCCTACCAATCTAGGTACTCTGATATGGCCACTCGCTTTGAAAAAAATCGAAGTAAACTGTGTCTGATTTTCAACACAGTCCTCAACCATGTCTACCAGTACCATCACCATCGTCTCGAAAGTTGGGATCAACCATTTCTATCCCCTGAGCAACTTAATACCTATGCAACTACCATTTACAACCATGGTGCACCTCTTCCAAACTGTTTTGGTTTTGTGGATGGCACTGTTCGTCGGATCGCTAGACCCAAATGCCTTCAACGAGTGCTGTATAATGGTCACAAAAGGGTTCATGCCATCAAGTTTCAGAGTGTGGTAATACAAACTGGTCTCATTGCAAATCTTGCTGGTCCATATGAAGGAAGACGACACGATAGTACAATGCTACATGAATCTGGCTTGCTACCAAACCTAAGGCATGTTGCCCATCATAATGGCCAACCTCTTTTCTGGCAGGGTGACCGAGCTTACCCATTAAATGTTCTTCTTCAGGCACCTTTCCCAAGCAGAGGCATTATCCCAGAAATGCAAGCCTACAACAAAGCCATGAGTGCTGTGAGAGTGTCAGTGGAGTGGATGTTTGGAAATATAACCAAATACTTTAGTTTTATAGATTTTAAGAGGCAGATGAAAGTACACATGAGCGCAGTAGGTAAGATGTATGTTGTTTCTGCACTATTTGAGAATGCTCGCACTTGCCTTTATGGTAATATTGTCTCAAAAACATTTGACCTTCAACCACCTACACTGGACCAGTATTTTTGGTAAATTGCTTAAGTTACATGAACTAAAATTAGACAAATTGATTGAACATTTTTTTAATATGTTGATTGAAGACATTAATAATGATTGATACATTGAATTATTTTATATTAACATTGAATACATAATGAATCACATTGAATTATATTATATTAATTAAAATTAATATTGTTTATATTGTTGAAAACTGTTAACACTGTTAACACTGTATAAATAAATGTATTTGACTTGTTTTAAATATATTAACACTTGTATTGAATACTATTGATGGATGATGAAATGTTTATTCTTGGTTTTTCCGAATAAGTTCAAAAAATTTGTGTTTGCTGATGCTGTTGTTACATCAAAGCCATCATCTGATGTTGTAGCATTGCACACTGCTGTTGTTGCTCTTCCTGCTGCTGCTGTAGTTGTTGATGTTGAAATTATCTTTCTTCTTTTCTTTCCCGTCGGTCTTTTTCCTTATTTTCTGTTTCCAGCTCCACCCGCTTGCTTAACCACTCAAATACCTCTTCCGACGTTCTCCTGGTTTTCTTTGCCTCTTTCTCCTTCCCCAATTGCTCGGCCAATCTTTTTCTTGACTACCCAAATCCTTTCGCTTTCTCCATTTCAATCACTTCCTTCCTTGCTATATTCTCTTCTTCCATGTGTAACTCTGTTTCCTCTTCTATTTGCATCAGTTCTTCCAGCAATTCTTGTTTCTCTGTTAATTCACCACCCCATCCTCCTGTCGCTCGCATCTCTCTTGCTAACCTTGCTTTGTGCTTCTTTGTTAAGCTGTTGTAGTGGTCTCTCACAGACCTGGGTGTCAACTCTGTATCAAAAACTGGGTTTAAATTGTTGGCAACGGTTTGCAATCCCGACCCTCTCTCTCTTGATTTCTCCTTCTTGGTGAGCAGCCCCTCTGCTGCGACCTCCCTTAAAAAGGTCACATCTCTCTGCTCAGACCAGACCATAATAGACCTGCAATAAAATATATTTACTTATGTTGTGACAATTACTAGACATCAAAATTACAAAGTTTATAGAACAAGCAAATACTGTAAGATAAATATTGAAGAAATGTCATATAGAAATACATATCGATAAATATATGTAAGTTTCAAATTCAGGGTATTAAGCACACAATTGATTTGCTTTTCTAACATGTCACGTGGAAAATACATGCGCTTTTAATTAGTTTCTCGCAGGAAATGAGTTGTGTTTTTAATTATTCCTCACAGGAAGTGAGTTATGTTACCTAGCAACAGTAAACATAAAAAGCTAGTAGCTAGAGAATATTCAACCGACTGGAGCGACTTCTAGCATTGTGTTCAACGACAATAGTGAAGCTGAAGATTTAATTAAGCTGGAAACCTGTGGCTATGATGTTTCTCACTACCAGGTTCAGGTACTTTTATATAAATTTAAAGCGTGAAAGCCTGAAAACCTCAAAGACGACGTCGCCATAAAAAATTGCGCGAAAGCTACGCCATAACAGGCCATCTCACGTCCTCTTGACGTCCGCGTCTTGTTATCTAAAACCGTCTAATAAGCGTGAGCGCGTAGCTTTGTTACATGTGTCTCATGGGAGCCATGGATGGACCTCTTTCGGATATGAAAATTTTCAATATAAAGACAGTAATAGAACAATTCAAGCATTAAAGTTTTTGAATCAAGCAAATATCGGCAACAGCCGAAAAAGGGAGCAAATACGCCGATGTTTCCTACAACAGATTGCTGCGGAAAGAGCTTGGAAAAACGCAGAAAAGCATGGCAGAAAATGACTGCAGAAGGTGAAGGTAAGTAAAAAAGTATAACACTGTAGAATTTATAGGCAACAAAAACGAACTCAGAACAAATCGGAAACAGCTAAGGAAAAAGAAACTCTCTTCGAGCAACGCAAGGAAGCTGGGCTGGAAAGTAGCGGAGAAGCTAAAGGTAAGCAAAAAGAGTATAACATAGTTTGTAGACGACGAAAAGGAGCTTCAGACGCATGAGAAACAAATTCGGGAAGAGAAACTTGCTTGGAAAATGCCAATTAATATATTAATAGAATATGTACGGTCCTTAGAAGTTTTAATAGCTTTCAGAAATATTTCTCAGTATACGTATGAATTTTCAGTATACGTATGAATTTAAGGATTGCCTTGGAATAGTGTGAAATTGAAAAACTGGATGAAGAATCAAATCACTGAGAATGAAACATTGTTGGTTTTGGGATTCCGTCCCGCGATCGTGGATTTGTTTCTGATCCTTTGTTCCTTTTAGAATATAGAGTATGAGAGCACATGCGTCTGTTTTCAATGTTGACAGTATATGTTGACTCGCTGGTGACAACAGTGAACCAGGACTTGCCAGGTGAAAACTGGAGAGTACAAGAAATTCACCCATCTGCTGTAAGAGCAACAGCAGTTGAAAACCAAGACAATGATTATCGCAAATTAGTTACATTTTTATGGTAAGTTTCTGGCTTGAATATGTGTTACCCTTGTGTTACCCATGACAACATTACATTTTCCCCCTTTTTTATCCAGCCATCTGCTTCAAGTTTGGCTTGAAATAAATCAGACCAAATTACTGGTGAATCTGCTCGAACTACATATTCTTTTTTACATTTTAACACTCTTTGGATTGAATATTTTCAAGCCAAAGCAATGCTTGTGGGAAATTTTGATGTGAACTTGCGCAGTTTTGTTTAGATGTTTTGACATGAATTTGTTCAGGACAAGATCGATCTTTGTATATTTCTACGTGTTTTTCAATTCGTACATTGTTATAGTGAGCTTCTGGCCTGAATATTTTGTACCAAAAAATTTGTTACCCATGACAATGTTAATTCTATTTTCCGCTTTTAACCAGGTATCTGCTTCAAATTTGGCTTGAAATGATTAATATAGCAAATTCCAGATATATGTACTCGAAATGCATATTGGTCACATTTTTGCACTGTTTGGTTTGACAGAGCATTTTTGCACTGTTTGATAAAGCACAGCCAAGGCAGTGCTTTATGGGATATTTAGTGTGAAATTGCGTAGTATTGTTTCGATGTTTTGGCTTGAATTTATTAATGACGATTCGCTAAGCAACGACACGGCTAAAGATGTTGCCCAGTAGGCTGGCATATCACACGAATGAATCATCACACTTGGAATGAAAATGAGTGTATCTATTTGCCACAAGAGTATCTCCAACTTGTTGGCCGAGGACATCGTCCCTCGAGTATATGAGGAATTGCGATTCCACTTTAGATCACCCCTGTTCAGACACATGGAGCGGAGTGTCGAAACGTTGGGTCGTGAATGCAATTCGATCGGATTTTCAATTCAAATACTTAAACCAAAATTAAGCAAAAATATGAAAGAAATAGAATGTTCAAAACTATTGCAAATATATTTTTAGGACAAATTTCTTACGTACTTGACTTGCTGTATGTTTACTTCTTTTATATCGAGACGTAGTTAGAATCTCTAGACATTGTTTTGCTATGACTTTTGATATGGTTTACTTTATTATCGAGACTTTTGCTTCGGTATATAGGTTTGTCCGTTGGCTATTACAGTACTGCTTGTCTGACTGAGTGCTGACTGTTGCTATTAACACTAGTCAAAGTAGTCCTGAGTAGTCCTGAGTAGTCTACTACTTACTGCTTGGCAATGATTTAGCCTATTCAGTGTTTCACTTTCAACATTCCTCAATGCCATTATTTTACGAGTGTTATGTGGTTGTTTCGGTAATATATTTCACACTGAGTAAATGCACAATAAAACAATTATTGAATTCGATTTTCCCATTATATCGTGAATTACCAAGGCTCTATAGTTTGCATAATTAGCTTCAGCTTCGGTGGATATTGCAAACTTCGGCCTTCATGATAATTCTCGATATCCTGTTTAACCTCTTCCAATAATTGTCAATTTTCCATAGTTTCAGAGGTCTTTCTCTTCGAACTTTACGCCTTAACTCGTCGTATGTCTTACAACCGGTAACTGTGGCTATATCTTTATCCCAACGTCCTTGTATTGTGGCCTTGACTGCATTGGACAAACCACTTTGTGCCTCAATTGCAGACTTACCAGTACCGACAACGTTAAACAGCCAATGCGAAGGTTGGGCATCCTTAGCAATTTCAGCAATTGACTTCTCTATACTAAATTTCTGCCAGTTTGATTTCATGAAATCAAAAGAGCTATTCTCCAAGGCCGCGCGTATATATTTCTCATTTTTGATGCCCAGAAAGGCGGCAAGTGCTTGAACTACAGACACCATATCTTCCTTAATTTCTTCATAAAACAACATGAGAACAATAGGATCGTTTCTGTGTTCATACCAGCTCAACAGGTGCCTGAAATATGACTCATCATAGGGCTGATCTGGATTTTCAGGGATACCTAACTGCAGCCAAGTCTCTGTCACGAATTCATCGGCCGACATTGTACCCGCCTCAAAAAGAATGCCTTCCATTATTAGCCTGTTAAAAATACATTAAGCAAGTTCGTTATATGTATGCATATAAACATACATATTAATGAGGTATTATGAACTAAAATCATTAAACCCCAAGATTTATCTAGTATTTAAAGGACCTGAAAGATTGTATCTCCAATTGGTTAACTACATTATTTTAAGCGCTCACATGGGAGAATTAATAGCCGGGATGAAATAATGGGGCGGCGTTCCTGAAATAACTAATTTCGTAAAAATTCCCCGAAAATATCAAAGGTTTTTACCGATGGCTGATCAAAATCAAGTAACGACGGCTTCCTAGCTATGCACCATAATTAATTTTCCGTACCCCACTGTATTAGGAGATTATGTTGTCCCCATTGATTTTAAGCCATGGTTTTATGTGACTCCAGATAAGCTAGTACAGGAGTGTCTATTTAAAGCAAGATTTTAACCAATATTTATTATTTACTACTAAATAGGGGTTACATGGGGTTGGGTATCTTGAATTAGTGACAGAGAAAGCAAACGTACGTGGAAAAAAGTGGGCGGAATAATTACATATTAATCCCCTTCTAACAAAAGAATATGGGATTTATCTACTCCATCACCCCAAGCTAGGAGTTGAAAACTAGGCGTATTCTAATCCTATCTACCAATCTAGGATACAAGCAACTAACAAAAACGAAGAAGTATTTTGACGGTCCAACAGGCCAACTATTCCAGTGTATTAAGACAATGACATGTAAACAAGTCATGTAAAAGTTTGGCCTAGTCGCCATCGATATCTAATACGCCAATAGGCCTATTGCCTAATGGAGCTGTGGCGCAATGCATGCCGGTAGAGTGGTATAAAATTCACTTCTTCGAGAAATTTTGTTGTCATGGCGGCAATTTTGTTTCAAAGAACAAATGATTAATTTTCTATCAAATCTACGTCGCGATCGTTGTTATTTTTATCGCTGTGTGTAAAGAGAAGCCTTGGCTAAATTCTGTGCAAATTAAAAGGAATTTGCTTCACGTATTACGGAGAAAACAGCCGTGAAAGGACGCCATGAGTGAACACAATTCGAACATATTCATCGTTTTAGAATCGATTTGCTCAACGTTTTCAGGTATTGTAATGTTGTAAGAGACCGTCAGTAAACGATTTTGCTCTAGAAATATTCTCATGTTGTCTATCAATGCTGATCATGTATTTTTACCGATTGATCTTACGTTTTATACCCATATTTTGCGACTTAAAATTGATACAAAAACTGCCCTAGAATGCAGTAAACAATGGCCTTTGTGACGTACAAGAACAGAGCTTCTCTTGTGTTTTGGCGCGAAAATTTGACTCGCATTTAGGCAAAATTTAATGTATTTTGCAAAAGCATTATTTAAATTTCATATCTGCTAGTTTTTGCACGCGTTAAAGCAGTTTTTGTAAATGTTTTTCTACTTGGTTCTTTCATTCTACAAGTAAACAGTAGGTTTTTTAAAATTCTAAGTCATAAAACACACTCTAAATAGGTTTAAAAAGCAGCAGGATTGTAGTTTTAGCATTTATACATCAGATACATTGAAGTTTTAGCGTTACAGTCAGGTATTAAGTCATAGTTAAATATATTTCTGTGTATAAATTATTAAACCTTTTGCACAGTATTAATTCAATATTAAAAGGTAGTCTGTAAATTATTTACTGTACATATTGTGTATTGAAATCAAATTGTAAATAGTACTTTCTGAATAAGTGTAACTCGAGGTGTAGCTTAGGTTATTGTATTTTTTAAATATTCAAGTGGTATTCAATTTTTCAACTAACTATAGGATTAAATTATTGTAATGGTGATGAACCAAGTACTTCGATAGGAATCAAACGAACAGCTGCAACAAGGTCAAACTGCTATTTAAAATCACTTGTCAATTGTAACCCCCACCCTCCAACATCGAGAAAAGGTGGGAAGATAGATGTTAATATCTCCATACTAAACAATGGCCTGACTCCCTGAGGAAGACTGGACTGACTAACCCTGGCTAATCTCCCAACATATGGGGGAAAGATTTAAAGACATTTCAATTGATTTATTGAACAAAGAATATCTTTTAAAATTTATAAATTCTTGTTCAATATTTTCAAACACTGAAACACAATGCTGTACACATGCAGGACAGAACCACTCTCTTTCAAATTATTTAAATTATTGCAAATTATTTTGCTATTCTGTGAGAAAACAAATCCAGGAACTAATTTCATTGCCACTGTGTAGAAAAACAAACATGCAAGAAAACAAACAGATATAATATAATTTGCTTAATATTTGAGATCATGTGTTTAGATCAGACTTAACAGGCCAACCTTAGACTGTGACTAGGCTGTACAGCCAAGCCCCTAAACGTTTCCCCATATTTAATATGCCCCACATTCAAGGGTCGGGAATCCATATTAACTCATTAGCTGGAATACGCCCAGATGTGCCCTACTTTAGTATTTTATTCTGTCTAACGCCCAACAATTTTTCTCGTCAGTGGTAGGGTACTGCCAGTTAATGGGTTAACAAAACTATCTGCCAAATGCACCTTACTTTTATATTTTTCAGTACTCTGTCTAACGCCAGAGGATGTTACTTGTTAGTGACTGTGGTGTAGGAACCGGAGGCCACATGATCCCCCATCCTTTCTTCAAAGTGCCCCTTTCTCCAGATAATTCAAAGTGCCCTTTACTGAAGAAGAGGTGCCTCCTCCTTGAAGTAACAGTTACTTCCTATGCCTATATTCAGTGGTAGGATACTGACACTTAATGGGAAATCCCCCACCTAGTCGTGCTTAACCAACAGTCAATAGAGGAAAAACGTCCCACATTTCCCTACCATTCCTCAAGGTGGGGGGAGTGGGGGTTACAATTGACAACTGGAATTGAGTATTCAGTGGAATAAGTGCATATGACAGCTCTGGGTCCCTACAACTGTAATTCTAACAGTGCGGCACACAATTCTACCACTCCTTGATACATACAGTAGTATTCTTAGCCTTATATATTTTCAATTGTAACTCCCACTCCCCCACCTCAGGGTGTGGGGCGTTTTTCCTCTATTGACTGTTACTAAAGCCTGACTAGGTGTCAATAAATCAATTGAAATGTCTTTAAATCTTTCCCCCATCTGTTGGGAGATTAGCCAGGGTTAGTCAGTTCAGTCTTCCGCAGGGAGTCTGGTCATTGTTTAGTATGGAGGTATTATGTACTTTTACCATATATATCGCAAGACAAACATCTATTTTCCCACCTTTTCTCAATGTTGGAGGGTGGGGGTTACAATTGACAAGTGATTTTAAATAGGAGTTTCACCTTGTTGCAGCTGTTCGTTTGATTCCTATCGAAGTGCTTGGTTCATCACCATTACAATAATTTAATCCTATTCTAGTCTTTGAAATAATATTTTATAGTTGAAAAATTGAATACCACTTGAATATTTAAAAAATACAATAACCTAAGCTACACCTCGAGTTACACTTATTCAGAAAGTACTATTTACAATTTGATTTCAATACACAATATGAACAGTAAATAATTTACAGACTACCTTTTAATATTGAATTAATACTGTGCAAAAGGTTTAATAATTTATACACAGAAACATATTTAACTATGACTTAATACCTGACTGTAACGCTAAAACTTCAATGTATCTGATGTATAAATGCTAAAACTACAATCCTGCTGCTTTTTAAACCTATTTAGAGTGTGTTTTATGACTTAGAATTTTAAAAAACCTACTGTTTACTTGTAGAATGAAAGAACCAAGGCACTCCAAGTAGAAAAACATTTACAAAAACTGCTTTAACTCGTGCAAAAACTAGAAGATATGAAATTTAAATAATGCTTTTGTAAAATACATTAAATTTTGCCTAAATGCGAGTCAAATTTTCGCGCCAAAACACAAGAGAAGCTCTGTTCTTGTACGTCACAAAGGCCATTGTTTACAGCATTCTAGGGCAGTTTTTGTATCAATTTTAAGTCGCAAAATATGGGTATAAAACGTACGATCAATCGGTAAAAATACATGATCAGCATTGATAGACAACATGAGAATATTTCTAGAGCAAAATCGTTTACTGACGGTCTCTTACAACATTACAATACCTGAAAACGTTGAGCAAATCGATTCTAAAACGATGAATATGTTCGAATTGTGTTCACTCATGGCGTCCTTTCACCGCTGTTTTCTCCGTAATACGTGAAGCAAATTCCTTTTAATTTGCACAGAATTTAGCCAAGGCTTCTCTTTACACACAGCGATAAAAATAACAACGATCGCGACGTAGATTTGATAGAAAATTAATCATTTGTTCTTTGAAACAAAATTGCCGCCATGACAACAAATTTCTCGAAGAAGTGATTTTGATACCACTCTACCGGCATGCATTGCGCCAAACTGCATTAGGCAATAGGCCTATTAAAATATTCCACACCTGTATTACAACAAATATTACAGCTAGGGCGCAATCACTATTTCTACTAGAAATGCATTCATGCAGAACTCCTCGCCATTAATTAGAACCAAACAATTATTCTCCCGAACGCCCCAAAAGTTATTGTAACATGAAGTACTAAATCGATAACTGTAACCATGGGAACACGTAGCGAACACTGTAATTCTGTAATACTGTATATTTCTTGTCTTTTCACTGTACAAGCTGGTAAAGTAGTGATAAGATTTTCACTTTTAACTGTAAAATTACCAATTGCCCGACTATATAAAGTAGGTATGCTATTTTGTACTCTTTTAGCGTTGATTTACTATAAAATTCAATCTTAGGCGTCTCACAAAACGTGTCCAAATTGTCATAAAACCTCAACTGATTTTTGAACAGTATTTATATACTAATACTATGAAGTTTTTGAGATAAAGTATGTTGTTTCTTATTCTATAAAACGCATTTGAATCAATACTAAAACAATTTTTAAGATTAGTTAATGTTGTATTGACCACTCAGGATGAACTACGCATTTTCAAAAAGCAAGTATGCAAAATAAACACCCAGCTCAGGGATTATTCAAAATATATATCGCATCGTGCATCTTCATTAAATGTACCTTATTTAAACTTCTATATTCACAGATAACGACTGCTAACGCCAGTGATAATTCAAAAATGGAAAATATATCGATCTTCAAGAAGCGGAAACTTTCGATCGTCAATGAATATAACGTTGTTTTGTAAAAGTTAAAACGTTAATGAATGGAAAAATTGGAACATCTTAATTATCGACTCTGACAGTTAGGGCTATTTTTATGCAGTAGACGCACAAACTCATTAGCAATAAAAAAGAGAACGTCAGGTCCGGTAACTTTAACATGCAATATATAAATCCATGAAGAAATTTTCCCGTTACAAGATATTATATTTTCGCTGATCTGAATTTACGAGATATATATAATTTCTGACCACGATATTCGCCATATCAAGTGTGCCATTATGTCACCCAATTTAACAAGTAAATGTAAAACTATGGCTAGCGTAGAATTACTAACCTGAAAAAGCTGTAAGCAGCCACGCATGGATCACGATACACAACAACTGACGTATTTGCATCCTTTTGGAATAAATTTGTAGGCCACGTGACTTTTAAACAGTCTGAAAATGTAATAAAGTTTTTGGTCTATTTGCTATTTTTTGCAATGTAGTGAAGCTGATGAAAATGGTGGCAATTACGACAGTGCACTCTATATATGATTGTGCTTATACTAATAAATAATAATGATCATTAACCCATGCATAAGCTATTTAAATGGCGTACTCGTAATCGAATATTCCAGTATAGGTCAACTTTGAATGAAATATTGCGAAAGTGAAATTAAACGTGCTGACAAAAAAATAGTATTCACATTTTTCCATTATCAGTTAAATAGGGTTTAAAAATGTAGAAATGATTCAGTTTTACAAACTCAATTTTCCTCTTATAAAATTCAAATTTTTGGACATTTTTATCAATTGAAAGTAAAATAAAAAGTAAAAGTGAAGTATAAATTTATTTAGAGTATATTTGCAACATTTCAGGTAGTTTTATTTCCAGTCTTGAGGCATCTAACTTGACACTGTTTTACGAATATTGATCGCGAATACTCGCGCAATATTTTCGCAACTTTCATTCTCGCGCAAAATAATTTACGCGCGCGCGCACATACGTTCGTTGTTTTAATTGCTAAACATCGTCTTGAATTGGACGCCATACTGTGAGTTGGTCAAAATTATTCAATACTTTCTTTCCATTAATCCTTTAATAAAGATTAGAATTTACGAGATATCCGAATTTAATATTAAAGACAAGAATGAAAGTTTTACAAGAAAAAATTAATGCTCATAAATTTAAGTATATTTTATAAAAATTGTCCTTGTTCACGACAGATAACTGTAGAATGTGCATTTTGCAGCCCGACTTATATTGGACACCGTTCTGAATTTTGTCCACTTAAGCAAGATTACATTGTAGTCGTTCATATTAATTTATGATATGTTACCTAGATCTCAAATGTCCATCACATTTGGTGAAAGTGCCTATTTTTACAATTCATTTTTGCATTGTACTTAAAGAACTCAAATTATCGGTCGAACAATTGGATGAGATTAACTTAAAGCAACAACTACGTACATAACTTTGGTTTGTAGACATTTGTGAAGGACAGGTTAGATTGGTTAGACAAAGTCTCAACCGAAAATGGCCATAACGCTGAGCTTTCTTTTGCGAACTTTACCCTCACGGACAAGGAAGTTCGCACACTCTTGTTCTAAATCAAGGGACTGCATCTATCGGTCTTTTCATGATTTTCTTTATTTTAATTTGCGTTTACAAGGTATATAATTATATACATCAATCTAACAATCTTTCACAATCTGTATCAACCTCGTTACCATGTCTAAGTCAATATGAGTTGATCTACAGGAAATCTACGATCAATATGCATACATATATGATTTACAACTCTTTATATAACAAGGCAGCGCCTCTCAAACCTACACGGTTGAATAACGCAATCAGAAGTCTCTGTGCTTGGCTACCAAAGCGCTTTATCATTAGCATATTAAGATAAGTTATCCATTTGAAATTTGTTTCACAAATTATTGGGGGGCTGAATCCCCCAACCCCCTCCCCCCAGTTTCTACGGCCCTGCGCTCTAATGGCTTCTTACTTCGTGGTGGTCAAACAATTATTTCACTGCCTTTTGCGTAGCTCGAAATGTCTTGCCATTATCGGCAACTATCAGTGCTGGTGTTCTGCATCTGGTGTTCAGTGCTCGTCGAAATGTTCGTGACGTCAAATTTGAACTAATTCTAAATGTACGGCACGTGTCACGCAACAACAAAAAATAATGCAATATCAATCTTTTTTAACCCACCTATTTTACTCTTAAAATATAATGGTCGGGCAAAATCTACTCCTACTTCTGAAAACTTCTCGAATCTCTGGCAAAGCAGCCATAGGTGGAGTGTTATAAGACTTGCTTCCAACCTCCTTGCCTGGAGCGCACTTATTATCGCCTTGGTACCAAGTACCGTCAACGTGACTCTGCTAAAGACCCTCTGAGTCCACGATGGTGAACTCTTGTGTGACAATCTTCAATAATTAATTTAGTAAAGCTATGTTTCTTTGGAATAATTATAAATTAGCTGTATCACCGTCTGCGCATCTATTGTGCGCATATACACACTTGAGAAGTACAGCCTGTACTTTTCAAATTTACAGATTCAAGAAAGGCGATTATTCCGACAGAAAAAGAAAATACCAGGGTTCAAGGAACTCACAAAAATTGGAAAAGCAAGCATAAATGCTTATACCTATTCCTGACTATATTTGGTGCAAAAGCGGAAGGCGAAAATCGTAGAATAGCGGTTAAATATAATTCCTGAAACGATACCGATTTTGCTTCCCATTTTCTGTTGTTGGAACGGCGTAAAAGGTAAAATAATTTAATTCTTAAATGAGCTAAATCGATTTTGAAATATATAGCTTAGGTACAAGGAATAGCAACTAGGAGTTACTATCGCAAGGAGGAAGTGCTGCCGCAGAAGCCTTCAACCACGCAGGCAATGTGTCTCTATATACTATAATACTCTGTGTAAAGAGAGACAACTACAGGGCTTAAAGGATCTCGCTTATTTAAACGGCTTATATTAATACAAGCTATGACCAGCGTCTATCGCTGATATGACAGCGATTGTACCTCAGCTGTTTGACGTGTGGGCTTGAGTTAATGATTGCGCATTAACTTCAAATATAAAATGATTTTAGATAGAGCTGCGAACGAATAAAACCATCGCTGATCGCTTGTTACGCATCCATTTTAATGTTGAGTTTAAATGTCTACGTACACTCTACCTATTGAGCCCCTGTCATCTTTTTCCACATAATATGTGAACACATTCTCGCGATGACACAGGTCACAGTGTTTCAATTCTACTGTTTCTACATAAGATTTGGTCCTGTGCTCAAATCCTCTGAAATGTGTGCAATATAGTCCCGAATCGTGTTTAAATATTGTGTCAAAATGCCATAAAAAGCTTGTAAAATCTCGAGAGTTGTGAATTTGCCGAGCACATGGAACAAAATATCCGCGCGTAATACAATTTTTCTCGTCCTCTCCCCCCATTTTAAAAATTCACCTAATTGAGCTCGACTTTCTGCCCGGAATTACGACAACTGACAGACGCAAAATCCAGATCTCGACAATACATAGGTCGGCGCAAAAGACTGGGTTGAGTGAACTCTGGAGAAACCTTGCCATGTCAAGAATAGTGTGCTGCCTCGCTGACGCTCGGCAGCAATTATTTATAGCAATGACAGTGCAGGAATTTATATACTCTCTGACTAGTCACAAGCAAGAGGCTATTTGAAAGCAAGTTTATACTTTATAGTGGCTTTGTAGTGTCTTTGATCTGGAATAATTTCTCAAAATAATCTGAGTGCGTCTATGAAAATATAAAGCAAAGACAAGTACGAAATGATAAAGATTGAACATATATTTACTGTCTATGGGTTGAACAAACCATGCATTAAATTAAAGTTGTTTGAATTGACATGAAGGCTAACCAGAAATATAGTTAAATATTAGGAAAGTTTTCATAGAAAGTTTTATATTATTGGCTAATGTATGATATAATAACCACATGATTGTTATGATTTATTCATTTTATTGTATGTTAGGTGGGTTTTATGGCGAAGCAAGCCTGTATAGTTATACGAGCTAGCTCGTTTTACCAAGACAAATTTCAGTCGCGATCGTGTTATGTGTGACTGTTCTCTTGGCCTGTCTTGTTTACCTACTTCTCAAAGAAAAGATGTGTAATTTTGCACACCTTCTAAGGTGTGTATAGAAGCATCTTGAGGTATCTATTAAAATACGACTTAAGGTGTGCGAATTTGGTGTTTGAAAGGGGCTAGATCGGCCGCGTAGCGTTGTAAACAAACACAATTTACTTCTCTAAAGAGATCGTAAAACGCTGAATCGAACGGTGGTATTTGTCATCTACATAGCGTGCACTGAACCGAAAATAGCGAAGATATGAAAACTGCAAAATTCTAAAACTGAGAATTGTTAGGCGACAACGATAAAAATAGATTAACACAATTTGGCTTTAGGTACGAGATATCATAAGCTGAAAAAATTCTATATTACTGAAATATTATTTAAGCTCGCCTCAAATTTTGATATGATAAATACACCAAAGATTCCAACACACTACAGAGGCGCTTCGGTTTGGCTATCAGGTTTCTTCCGGTATTGTGTATCGAAGATTTCGATCCAAATATATATTTGATGGTTTGATATTAACAACAAGAATAATGCTAAACACTTCCGGAAATTGAAAGACTTCTGATGCCTAGTGACAGTACAAAGTCTCAAGTATCCTAGTACCCTATGGGGTGTGATATCCGCCAAAATTCATTCATTGAATTATGCCATCCAAAACTGCAATTTTGTAATCGTGTTATGCAATTATGCAATGCTCTCTTGCAATTATGATGAATTTCATTCGGCGGGAAATTTCATTCGGTGAGAAATTTCATTCGACATGGCACTCAGAAACCAAAATTTGACTTCCGTTGAGAGAGGTCTGTATACAATATCGCTATTTTATAGTTACCGAGCTAGAGGGTCGTAGGTTAATATGTTTCTGCTCGCATTTTTGCCGTTTGTTGGCACTCCTCCGTAAAGATTTTTTCTCTTTTTTTTCGGTGGCTTGAACTTTATTCAATCAATGGCTTTCTCCGCTGGTTTTGCCTTGCGCCTTGCATCACGAACCGACAGCCCTAAATTTCCCATTTATGCACGCGACACGCCAGACTTTGGGTTCTTCTGCGAGTTGACCGTCTGCCACGCAGGCTATGTAAGAAGCCAAACAATGTGCGAGTTAGTCTTTAAATTAGTTTCGGTCCATCAACGCTCGTGCAACTATAATTTAAACACCTAAAAGAGCGTGAAAACTTGCACAACATAGTCGAACTTCGATCCAATAGTTTGTCTGGATTTTGTGCAAATTGCTTCTGAGTTAATTCTGAATAATATTATAGAGAACACTAAAGTCGTTCACATGCACAATTGTATAGTTTGAATATATCTCAAAATTGTCGACTGTTCTATGTCTGTATTGCCATTATAAAGATAACATAGTTGAATTTCCGGCAAATAAATTTCGAGTATAGAACTCTAAAAGCGGTGGTATAATCAAATAGATACATAATATACAAGATATATCATGTACAATTGTACATTGGCGTTTGAACATATGTTTCTGAATAGTTGGTTTTTCGTGCCTTGTACTTTATAAATAGTTTAATTTATACCGTTAAAAAGAGCGTAAGCCATTTGCACAACACGATCGAATTTCGCTACAGTATGCAATTTCTATGACTGGAATTAAGTCTTAATATATCGGCTTTTTGGCACGGTAAGGATAAAAATGTTACCCGCTAAAAGCGTCAGCAACTTAACGCTCAATAGAGCGTCTTGTTTCACAAAAAAAGCACGCGGAAAATGATAATATAGCTTCGTAATTTTTATATCATTCATTTTGAAGATGTTTTGAGCAAAGACGAAACGTCAGATCTCCCCGACCGGAAGTCAAATGTTACTAATGGAAGGAGCAGAAATGCCAAACAATAACCTCTATACAAGTAATACTGAAAAAACTGTACTGCAATAAATCAGTTAGTATAAACATTTCTGAACAATTGCAGTGTCGTTTGCTGGGATGAAGCGATTGCATGGCGATTTTCGACAAAGCGGGCTGGGTCGGCTCCCATATAATCGCAATGCAAAATGTATACAAGATTATTATAGTAATGCGAGCTAGCTCGGTCTATGTAAGCGCCACCTGAAAGACTTACCTTAAATGCTAAGACAATGAGTCGCATTACATCCTGTAATCTTGAATGTTAAGATTAATTCTGATTATTTAAATGTTCCCTCCCTCTGTATGCAGACATTGATATAAAGTTGATGTTGTAAAATGCTTTATTCTATACACTTTTAAAGGTATTGCATTGAATGATCTTACATACTGTTAATTATTTCGTGTATCAATCATGACGTGTATGATTTCTAACATGACATGAGAGAGCGATTTTTTTCATTAGTCAATGTTGTATTCACAGGATGAACTACAGGTATACGCATTTTCAAAAAGCAAGTAGGCAAAATAAACACTTACCCGTTTAAAACGCTATAAGACTCGAAAATCCTGTCCTTTCTCGGCCCTTCGACTGATTCCTTTTCCTATTGTCTTCAGTAAGTGAAAGTCCTCTAAATATTTTCATTGATCTTGTAGTGGAGACTTAATATTTGTCTGAATTAATATGTCCAGACTCCAGAGTACAATTTTCATATATTAAATGCCAAAAATAAAATGCTAAAATAGCAGTTATTTTTCTGACGTATAAATATATAAAAACAAAATCGTTGTCTTAGCCAATCATGATGTTGCTAGTTACCAGTTTTCTCTTGGCTTGAAATCGCGCATGCGCATAACTTAAAAAAAATGGCGGACGACTTTGCATTCCCAATGTTTTCACTTACCCGGGTGTAAATATCCGAGCGGAATTAGTACCCTCGCACTGCGCTTCGCGCCGGCTCGGGGACTACAAGTTGTAATTGAGAAAATGTTGCAACAATTCATAAAAAAAATCATTTTTAGCGGCTTTTTTATATTAATTATTCTCATAAGCCGGGTCACAACTAATACGTTTTATAATTAATACCGTACATAACTAATACGTTTTATAATTAATGCAATCAAACACAGAGAATGGTAAAATCAAGCAGCAAACACGTCCATGTTTATTATATGTTCCAGATGTGTCAGTTGTTCCAGATATCCAGATGTTATATTCCGCGTTTTTGACGGCCCTAAAATGATTGATAATTAAATTTTAACATGTCAAGAAAGGTCATTGTTCGATCAAGTGCCGAGACAATAATATATGCAAGCAAAAAATTGTGCAATATTACAAGCCATATTGTAACTTCTAAAAATATTGCTATACATTTCGTGTTACTTCAATCTAGTGAGCTTGTTAGGTATGGCTTTTCAGTATTATGTGAACATGCTAAGTTCGGTATCCTTATACCAAATGTTTCTGACTGCAGTCTGCGTATTTGTTCTATACAAGATTGTGAATTACTTTACTGGCGAAGCGAGTGAATTGCCACCAAACTCAGTTTCAAATCGACGTCGACTTGGATTTTTTGAAGAAATGTTTGATATTTTTTCCATTGAGAAATCTGGCACAGGGAATATATGCGTGGCGATATCTACAACATCGAAACTAGGCCTGGTACACCAACATGTTCGCGACGCTCTGGTGCTGTTGGCCAAACGACAGCCAATGCTTCGAGCAGTCATAACAACAATGGCAAACGGAGATAGATATTTCGAGATCAAGGAAATCAATGAAGTCATTAAAATGCTAGATATCACTACTTCTGATGTAAAGGCTTCGGAGTGGAAAAACGTTTGGTTTGAATATACAGCAAAGCTTAGAGGAAACGGTCTGTTATGGCGAGTTGTTATATTACAAGAGGAATTTATACCAGACACTAAAGATTATGTAAATACATTAATGTTTAACATTAATCATTCCTGTTTCGACGGCGTATCTTCTGTTAAGTTTTGCAAGCAATTTCTCAAGAATATGAACGAACTCGCAAGCGGCACTAACTGTGTTGACCAGGAAATCTCCAGTCTAGATCTGCTGCCATATTTTCATAATATTGTCACACGGGGACGAATTTGGCATTCATTATTAAATTTTGTACTGGCTTATTGTGGCCTACGACCCATATTGAAATTTATTATGCGAAGAATGTTTGCTCGGATAATGGAAAAGAAGCCGAATAATCCGTACCAAACGCAGTTCCCAGCGAATCTAGACACTCGTAACGCTCCAGTTATAAGTCCACCGACTATAAAGGTTTTTTCTGAGAAAGAAACAAAGAATATTATAAAAGCTTGCAAAGCAAATAATTGCACAGTAACAGGAGCTATTACAGCTGCGGTACATCTAGCTTTCTGTCAAATTCTTCAAGATGATAAATCGAAGGATCTGAAGTTAGATTGCATGTTTGCCATCAATGCTCAACGCTTCTGTAATCCAAAACCGGATGAGGACTACCTGGGCGTCTTTTTGTATAATGCTCAAGAATATTACCTAAAGTATCAGTCTGGCGCTAACGTTGACTTCTGGAAGTTAGCGCAAGAAATCACTCGATATTTGAAAGATGTTGTGAGGAATGAAGCGTTTGTCACACAAAAGACGGTTATAAGTGGAATATTAGGGCCAAAAGAATTAATTAACCAATTTCTTGGCGAGGAGTCTTTGGCCAAATCAATGTGTAATTATATAACTAGTTTCGGATCTTTTCATTTTGGGGACATAAAACGGCAACCTGTAATTTACAAGCTACAGGAATGTTACATAAATACCCTTGTACGGGATATGAACTGTATCTTCTGTCATTTTGTATACACCATTAATGGTAAAATGACCTGGCAAATTACCAGTAATGTTACAGTAGATGATAATCACGCTGAGAAGTTTGCTAAACTTTGCTTTGATAAGCTCATTGAAATATAACGCGATCGGGTTTAAGGTACAATAATATGTCCTACAAACAAGAATTAGGATTAGGGTATATTTACATGGAATTATCCACTTCCTGTAAATAACGAAATAAACCCTAACCCTAACGCAGGTTATGACCTAATCGAAATTCGTGCTTGTAGGACATGGAATTTGACGTTTTTAAACACATAATGATACTTCCGGCAGCCATATGAGTATGACCTCATTAGTTATTAACTGGCATGTTTATGAAGAAAAATAAGCCAATAATGAGCAATTTATGTCTAGAAAATACCTGTCTTAAAATCTTTCAGTGATAATCTCTACTTACAGTGTAATACATATAACATGCAAGGTGTTGCATGTTTTCCTTGTATCGGAACATTTTTCTGTTTATCGAGTTTATCCTTTGTTCTAACACATACGTAGTTAACCGAGAACAAACATCTGCAGTTGAGACCTTAGATCGAGATCTTGCATTTGACAACTAACCTAGCTTGTACCTACAATCCTGGCAAAAATTATTGTGGACAGCGCGTGCGCGAATCTAAGTATCTAATAAAACATTCACTTTATTGTTAAAATCGGCCATTTGACCCCCCATTGACCTCTGAATGTTGACAAATGAACAAATAAGAATTCGATGAGGAAGTCTTGTACAGTACAACATTGAATAAGGGAGGGGGGGGGGGTGTGGGGGTGCTAAATCACTAAAATATATCTGTACACAGTAATTTGTTTTGGCTCTTTAAAAGAGGGGCCGATTTGGCCCTGACAGGGGCCAAAAGACAACTCTGGGGCCGTTTTAGCCCCAAGGGGCCGTTTGGGCTCTTCTAAACAGGGGCCGTTTTGGCCAATCACAGTGCTGCAATGCGCTACAGTCAGCTACAGTCAGCTACAGTTGCGCAATTCGATAGGAACTTTAGAGCGATGTTATTTGGCTATTTGTTTCACACAATGGCGTTAAGATTTGCTACTGGACTTGTTCTGGATCAATTTGTTTGCGCTTTTAAAGAGGCGATTTCTTTCGAAGAAAAGAAGGAAAAGCTCAGTCGACTAAAGCGCTCATGTGAGGATGCTATCGTGAGCAAAGTAAAGGCCGATCGCGAGGTATTTGTGTGTGATTTTTCGAAATTACAATTCCCAAACGCCGTGAAGGAGCGCGCTCGTTGAACCACGTTCCGGTCAAGTATAAAGCTTATGAATATATTAATATTTTATGTCCTTCTTGTAAATATTTAATATTCAGTACCTTGTTTAGAATTAAGCAGTTTCATTCATTGAATAATGATTTTTGCGGAGATAAACAGTATATAAATGTAATCTCAAACGCTCCGTGCCAGTGTTGGTAGGGATATTAAGTTAATAACAACACAAAGCTTCGGATTGAGAGGGATTCAACTGAAATATACAAGCAAACCGTACCTGAAAAATACAAGCAAAACCGCGAAGTTTGGGTTGTATCTTTCGGTAGTTGAATCTCTGTTAATCCGAAGCTTTCTTTCAGTATATAAATGTGTCTGTTTGCCTTATATATCGTACTGTCCATTGATTTTATGCATTGATTATAATTGTGTTTATATATGATACACATGTGCGGTATGATATTAAATTACATATCAATGTTATGTAGGGAGGAAGGCAAGTCTTAAGCTTTGTATACAGTAAATAAGAATGTAGATCTAACCTAAAATATGACCTTCAGTTATTGTGTTTTTTGTAACTTTTTGTCTAAAATATGGCCTTATTAAAGTCAAATTTTAGAACAGAATTCGATGCTCAGAATGCAGGAAATGGCGTTTCCGGGGTTTAAATTTCAAATATTTTTCGGGGGGTCATGCCCCCGAACCCCCCTAGGTATGCTTGTGCCTCCTAGGTTGAGGATTATGCTACAGTCAGATTTTAGGCTGGATCCGCCCCTGTAAACCTGCATGCATGCATGCTAGTTTGCCATTGTTAGTTTTGCCACTGTTAACTTGCATGTATATATGTGTGTGTACACTAAGATTAATGTCAAACTTATAAATATATATTTTTTAACTTTTAAATTGTTGTGTAACTCACTATTATATTTTATCTTCACCAATTTTAGTTCCTATTAACAAGGGTCAATTTAGCTTTATTTGAAGTTATTATTATTATTATATATTACGAACGAAAATAACCTCAACGAAAGCTAAATTGGCCCTTTGATGGGGCCAAAGCTGGGACTGTCTTGGTACCATCAAGAGGGCTGTAAATTTGGCCCCCGTTTTTGGGGTCAAAACAGCCCCACTAAAAGGGGCCGTTTTAGGGTCAAAATGTTGGCCCCATTTTTTGGGCCAAAACAGCCCCACTAAAATTGGCCCTTTTAATGGGGCTGTTTTGGCCCTTTTAATGGGGCTGTTTTGGCCCTTTTAATGGGGCTGTTTTGGCCCCATCAAGGGCTGTAATTTTGGCCCCCATTTTGGGGCCAAAACAGCCCCACTAAAAGGGGCCGTCTCAGGGTCAAATTGTAAAATTGTAAAATTACTGTGTAGGTGATCGTGTGTTTGTTTAACATGAACTGTCCAAATCATTTTTGCCAGGATTGTAGGCCATACACACCTTTCCACTGATATATGGAGCTCACGAGTTCTTTTGAACGAGTTTTTGAAATGCTGAAATAATCTTTGTAACAAGCTTTTTAGTTTGTGTGAAGTATGTATATTTTTGTCATCTGAGAACTGGGATTCTGTCCGGTCCGCTAAACTGCAAAAATTGCGTTTCGTTGTCGTAAGAAATGTTGATACATTGGACTAATAAATATTTGCTGTTTAGTCATGATCATGCTTACATGCAAGCAGAAATCGCGTATTTGATGGGAAGTTCATATGCACGGTCATCACACGCGCGGAAAATTATATATAGTCTCAACTGTTTTAGGGTAAAATGACCATGCGCGAATGCTGTGTGACGATTTGCTTAAAAACATGCATAATGGAAAATTAAATTGCGTGGTTTTTCTTGACGTTAGAAAAGCTTTTGACTCCATAAATCACGAGATACTGTTTGATAAAATGCGCAATTATTTCGGAATAACGGGAATCGAATTAAATGGACAACTGTCGAGTCCGAAAACGATAACATGTGGAGTTCCACAATGGTCTATCTTGGATCCTTTATTATTCTTATTATATATAAATGGCAAGTTTGATTCGTTAAGCTACTCGGTTTCATCTCTCTATTCTCATTAGCAGAAATTTCAGACAAAATGGCGCACACATTTGGAATAAATCTATTCCGGACTCAATATGGCGTCGTAATTTTACTATATTGAACATTATAGGCAGAAATTGAAACTTAAATATTCGGAGACATGAAATTTAGAATATTAATCAACATTTGCCGACCTCTTGCTGTCAGGAAACACGATTATTGGATTACTTGAAATGTTATTTATCGCAATTTATAGCTTTTCGGCCAATTGCAATTTTATTTAGTGCACTTGCTTGCCATTTAAAGCCTAATAATTGTCCCAAAATCTGGAAATAGCCCACCTTTGAATGTCCATAATGAGTCCAACATTTGTCCAAATTTATTCCCAACTTCGGAATCGCTTCCTCACGTTTTAGTGTATTAAAGTTGATGCATAAAGTTTGTTAAAATCTCCCAATATTTTGAAGAAGAAAATTTCGGATATTGCTACTATATATGTCCAATTTAAAATTGTGCTTCTTGTAGTGGTTCTAGTACATTTTCTTTGTTAGCCAAATAGGTGGGAATTTTGTCTGAGCATGCGTTAGAATTCGCGCGGTTATTAGAAATGAGATCTGGGGCGAGTATATTCGGCTATTGAATTTCCGGCGATTCTTACAAACTTTGACCTAGTTTTTTCTGCCAACCGAAATTATTTAATTGATTGATTGACTGAGAGTGCAAGCAAATGAATAATAACTTTTAAAAATTTTAAAATTGCGTAAAGAAACATCTTTAGACGTATCGGAAATGATCGGAGACTCTCGGAATTCGACGGAAAATCGCAGAAAATCACCAAAATTCGTACTAGCGCGAATTTTGATACAAAAAAATTCTTCCCCAATATAATGTATATGCTATTAGTTTTGAGGCTCTCGACAAAATTTGGAAATATTTTATTTCACACCTTGAATTACTATTTACTATATTAGAGTAAAAGTGCAAAATATTCATATGATTTCAAAACTGCCCGTTTTTCTGGAATCAATGGGCTTTAATCTCTCAACTGATACGCTTTAACAAGCAATAATAGTATAAATTAAACATGGGATTTCTGGCAGGATTTTCAAAGGTACTTATGGAAACAATTACAGATCACATAAACAGTGTGGCCGTTTTTGGTATCAGCCGAAATTTTGATATCCATCTCACTTTGATTAATGGATTAAGAAAGCTTCAAACTATCGTTTAAGGATAGTCTCATTTTGAGGCTCTCGGCTACATTTTTTACAATCTGAAGTTGAAAATTTGGCTTTTTCTTATTTTTTTTAAAATGGCGATTTTGGCCCTACCAAATTACACAGGTTTTGATAATAAAAACTAGTATAGGAAATAGCACGGTTCGAGAAGTATTAATGAAAAATTGCACGCGTGTTTGGCGAAATATTCGTAATACCGCGAGTGCGAAGCACGAGCGGTATTACGAATATTTCGCCAAACACAAGTGCAATTTTTCATTAATACTTCGAGAACAAGTGCTATTTCGTATTAATATTATTATTTAACAATTTTTACTCAATTTGTACTCAATTTTTACTCATTTTTACTCAATTGACGTTGCTCAATTTTTACTAGGGGTATTTGGGAGAAAATACCACATGTGGTATTTTCTCCCAAATACCCATGGTAAAAAGAATTAAGAGAAAATTTTGATGTTCTTAGCCAATCAGAAACGAGGAAAATTGTTAATAATGATATTATTTCAGTAATTTTTGTATAGAAAAATGTGTAAAAAATTAAATTCAAACCCACCCTAAGTTTACCTTTTTAATTTTAACTGTTCATAGAGCCAAAACAACTAGCATCTTCGAACAAAGTAAAATTTCGCTCATGTTTCGTCGTAGAATAATATCCTAATTATCTGATTTCAGTCCAATTCCTTTCGTCCTGTTTATTTTTTCATAAACTTTGTAGAAAAGTATTTTAGTACTGATAAATCGACTGTTTTCTGGCCCAAAAAGACACTCGAAAACTTGTTTTTGCTCATTTTAACAAATTTTGAAATATTTTTTGTGTGCGCCCGCAATTTGTTGACCAGCGCTGGGAAAATTCCCACATGTTTGTCAGCCATATTTGTTTTTGTAGGTATAACAGCTGATTCGTCGTATTGAAGGCGTTTGCCGAACTTTTTCAAAATATCTTCATGATCACACTTGAATGAACACGAAAGGAAAAAAATTGAATATAATTTGAATGTTGTTAGTCCTCCTTGTCGTACATCAAGCAAGATGGTATTGACAGGTTCACAATCGCTTTTTCCGTGGAGATTCCCTATCCTCTGCAAAAATTATGGCATGGAATCATTGATCGAGAAGCCAACCCTGTAGATTATGTTGAGCTTTTGAATAGCTGGGTGCAAGGAAAATGGTTTCATGTAAGCAGAGCCAGTGGATTTAGAATTAATGGGAGGCTTCGACGTGAGGCCTGTTCTGTCGTGGTTAAATATAAGAATGGCAGTGGTAAAAGAAAGAGAAAGTGACTTGATCATAAGACACTTAACCTAAGCATCCTTGGGTGTGAGTTAATTGCCTACTGTAGCTACCAATCCGCGTTTATGTAGGGGTCAGTGGGGTGCTCTCATCCCCCGAAAAACTACATGGGACGCCATATTGTAGAAAATTTAGAATGTTGTATGAAAGTATATTTGGGATATATTTTGAAGTGTTTGTACTTAGACCAGATTAACGATCGATACAGTCGGTAAGTGATTGGACGCTTATAATGTTGACATTTTAAATATATATATAGTTGAAGACGTTTACTTAATTTGTAGAAAACCTGCTGATATTGTAGAATTTGATGTGGAAACGTGGAATATTTGGAAATCGCTAGAGTAGAGTTTTGACCATTGGTCGTTAAATAATTGCAGTTTTCGACTTGATCGAAGGAAATACAGAGTTTGTTGTTGGATTTGATGGTTTATTTTGGAGTTATTGTTCGAAATATTTGGTAAATATTAGTACGAAAATCTGCGCCCGTGCGATATAATGTCGAAATCGTCTGGAACTGTTTCTGCTGACGAAACAAAGCAACAAGAAAACAGTGAAAATTCTCTTACTCAAGGTGTACAACAAAGATCTGTCATGGAGATTCAGGAAAGTGTGTTATTGTCAGAACAGGCAACAAGGGATATGAAAGAGAAAATTTATGATCTGTACAATGTGCGAGATATTTCTATTAATAAGTTATCGCAGTTGGCTAATGAAGTGTATTCTTTGTTAATGGGTGAGATGTGGTACTAATAATGGATAAACGAACTATTGTATGGAAACAATTTGTTGGGGTGCATGGAAATTTAATACGCTTACTGAACAAGGAGAGCGAGAAAGAGTTGGCCTTTGCTGAATACCAACTGCAACTAAATAGGAAATTAGAGTTAGATGCCGGGGTGAATAAGTGGCGTCAGTCGAGGAAACTTCAACTTAATTTGGATGAAATAGGGAGCAAGAAATCTCATAAAATCATCAAGAAGTGATAGTAGTCATGGTAGTAGTGCTAGTTCAAAATTATCCAAACAGTCGAAAAGAAAGGAAAAATGACTCTAGCTCAGTAGAAATTGAAGTTGTTGTTGCAGGAGCTTAAAGGTTTACAGGAATATAAGCGAGAAGAACAGGAGCTGAAGAGGAAAAGAGAAGTATTTGTAGCAGATATGAAAGCGAAACAGGAGGCAGTTTCTTACCAAATTGCTATGGAGCAAGGCTCGAACAGTTGTGGTATGAACATACCAATGGGTGTACCAGCTGCTAAGAAACAATTGAATGCAGAACCGGCGATTCCTGTAATAGAACTTGACCCTACAGTTAGCAGTAAACTTAAAACCTTGTGTACAGCACCCAAGGTTCCATTCAATAAAGATGCAATGCCTGCTGAGCAAGATTCCACTTCGAAACCAACAACTTCTGAGTTTCCCAAACAAAGCAATAAGATATCGTATGGTGAAGAAATTGCAAAGGCGTTGCAACAAGTGGTAAACTCGCCCAAGATTGAACATATAAAGTTTAACGGAGATCCTTTGAGGTATGTCACATTATTCACAATTTTCAATCCTGTATAGAGAGGGACAATGATGATGATGAACGAAAGTTTCAGTTGTTAATACAACATTGCACAGGTAGAGCCCGAGAATCAATTGAGAGTTGTGTGAATTACCTAATGCTAATAAAGCAGCTAAAAAACACCGCAAGATAACTTTTGGAAAGCTCACATTATTGCTGAAGCTCATATCAAGAAGCTTTTAAGTTTAACTGATCTCAAAGTTGCAGATGGCCCATCGTTATTAGAATTGGCAAGGCAATTGACTATAACAGAGCGAATATTGACCTGCTTATGTTTCGGAGCTGAATCACATGACTACACTAAGAGAATTAATTCAGAAATTACCAATGTTTATGAGAGCGAAGTGGACTGAGATTGCGGGAGGAATTTTGGAATCAGGTAGTTGTCCAGAATTTAAGGGTTTAGTGAAGTTTGTTACTAATGAGTTTGGTAGTGATATGAATAGATGTAAAACCACAAAGTTCTCTGAGAAAAGAGGAGTGAAAGGAATCCCTCGTTTCCTACTGGTACATTGAATCAGAAAGCGCGTTCAAGAAATGAACAGTCGCAGAGGTCTACATCAAAATGTTCAGTGTGTTCGGGGCAGCATGGTGTGTGGCGGTGTGGATCGTCGATAATATGGTACATCACCTTTTCGAAGCTAATCAATTAATAGAGGAATGGCGACAGAAATTCGAAAACTTTGAAAAAGAGAGAGATTCCTTGATGCATGAGATGGTTCAAGTTTTGGAAATGAAGAATCAAGATATAGAAACTCTGAATGAAAAGCTGGCAGGTTAGGTTGAGAAAATATATATACTAGAAGCGGAAATACTCAAGATGATGCGATTTGGGAATTAATCGCACTATTTTGACCAATCAGATTGCAAGAAACACCATTGATTTCAATATGAATATAATAAAACTATGTGAAACAACACAACTTGTTATAAAACTATATAATTCTACTTTATAAGTTTCTTGTACTTGTAGGTTTGCATCAGGCATCGTAAAACTAAATATAATTCTCTCGTTTTGCTGAAAACACCACGTTTATGCAGGGATGGATTTACTAAGGGGGGTGCAGACCCCCTGGCTTTGGCCAAGGGAGTGCAGGGGGTGCCAATTTCCATATCAAATGCAAATGTTGGATTTGGCTGGGCAGTTATCAAACAAAAATAAAATATTGGACGCTTGGGGGCCTCTTTGACCATCAACGCAATCCTATTTTTCAAACCATTTCAATTCTGACAAGCTCATCCCCTGGCGGGGTTCCTCAGTAAAGATGCACCCTGCCTCGGTCGACAGTCACACCCTGCTTCATGACCAGCGCCCGCTCAACACCCCCCCCCCACCCGCTACCAGATCAAGCTGTATTTGAAAAGCCTTGATTAGAAAGCTTTTGGTACAAATGAATGTGTGAATTTAAACTCAGTCTAAAGGCTCTTTTCCACTCATCGCAAAAACCAACTTGCAAGCTCGCTGCGAGTACTTTTATCCAATCAAAATGCTCCATAGTTAGTTTTAATTGGATGCAAGCACTTGCAGCGGGCTTGCGAGTTAGGTTTGCGATGAGTATAAAAGAGCCTTTAGGCTATCTTCACTGACGACAATCTCAGGTTTATGCCTCGATTATATTATGTTACTTGATAATGACTTTGAACACCAGTGGCGTAGGAACTGGGTGGCACAGGGGGCACGTGCCACCCCCCAAGTTTTCTTCAAAGTGCCCTTTTCTCCAGCTAAAACAATGGAAGAAGTTTTTTTTCTAATAGAAGAGGTGCCCTTGAGACAAAGTGCCTCCCCCAACTTGAAGTTTCTTCCTACGCCTATGTTGAACATAATCATATTTGATAATGCAAACACCGTAAATCGGCCATTAATGCCCCTTTCAAATAGGCGTATCTTTTTTTAAACAAAGGAATTCAATAAGCCCTTCGCTCTAGCTTTATTAACTCATTTACAAAGAAAAAAAATTATATCGTAATTGATTTTTGATTGGCATTCAAGACAAGTTATGTTTCTACTTTATTGTGTTTTAGGCAAAGAAACGATCTATGTATTAACATCCCCTCTCCCCCTCCAATAAGCGTCACACAAACTTGTTTGAAATAAGTGAGTCCACTAGGGGGCTTTATAGAAGATTTACGGTTTGAATTTCAGGATATAACTTTAATTGCGAGTAAACGCGCACTTCTGTCAATAACAATATAAACCTTTTCCAATGGTATTAATGGTCCTTTCTCTAGTTCGCCATTGTCGTTAATTACATATCGATTCGCACAAAATCCCAGTTTCGTTTTCAGCTTGACTGGAAATTTTATCTTCACACCATCACCCAAAATATCTATGTAATAATCCCAAAATGCAGGTAGACGAAACAGGTTAAAATCATCCTTTCCATATAGCATGAACTTGTTATCAGGAGATGCGTGCTCTTTGTCTTTAAATACATAACGGAAGATGTCATGTTCACTACATACAGTAGCAACTGATGTCATTAGAATGGCTCTGCTCTTTAAAATATCAAGAACAGCTTTGTACAATAACGCAGCAGAATTTTCCAGCCTATCTTGAGCGATTTCTGGCTCAGCATAACTCCCATTGGTAACAATTATGGACAGTATTAAAGATAGAATGGAGTACCTAATCTTTTAGAAATATACTACCTTAAATACTCCATTTTAGATTATATACTAAACATACATCAGCATCACAATTCACTTTTTGTACCTGATTGCTTCACTATTTAAGTGCTCTGATGGCTCCCAAGTGCAGGACCACATGGGAAAATTGAGCCACTTTATTAAATACTCTGTTCCCTTAAAAACAAAACAAGAATAACCAATGTTGAAAGAGTTTTGCTAATTTATATTAGCATGAATTAGGTCATCAGTAGACACAAATTACTGTTTGAAGCAATCAATTACCGATTTACTTTCCTTCTTAGAGATAATTCTTTCCATTGTAAATAGTTTCGATCCCAAATTACTTTTTCGCTTTCTTATCCATGAAAAGTATAAATCTGTAGGGCACAAGTTATTCAATTGTTTGTAGTTTACTGCTGTTGCAGCTGTCCTACGGGAATGTCCATGCTTGTCCGCCATCTTGATTGGAGAAGAGCAAGACTGCTCATGCTCTTTTAAGAATTTTGGATACCGCAAATTTCTGGTAATGCATGTGATGACACAGAAATGTATGCATCTTCTTACAACTGCCATGACCTTGTAGACAAAGTAAACTTTGATCTTGAAACTATACGTAAATGGATGACTAAAAACAAACTTCAAATCCACCTAAAAAAATTAAACATATCTTTATTGGATCATCCTATAACCCTAAGAAAAAAATATCTAGTAATCGTATTCCAATAAATAATAAGTCGATACCTAGGATTGATAATTATACATGCCTTGGCGTGATATGGACGAAAGACTTTCCTGGGACAAACATATTCATACTATATGTTCAAAGGTTGGTGCTGGTATTGGTGCAATGAGACGAGTTAAGCCTTTTGTCCCACTACCGACATTAAAATGCTATATAATTCCATCTTGTAGCCTTGCTTTGATTACTGCAGCCAGCTTTGGGATAACTGCGGAATTGCTCTCAAAGACAGACTGTAAAAATATCAAAATCGTGCTGCAAGACTAATTACTGGGGCAACCTACGACGTTCGATCCGCTGATTTACTCGAAAATTTAAGCTGGAAATCCCTAGAAGTAAGACGCAACTAACTATTTAAAAGCTATTTTATGTATAAAATTCTTAATGGCCACATCGCACCCAATCTAAAAGAAGCCTTTCGATCTAATAATGAAACAGATAATACTTACAACCTCAGAAATAGAGAAACCGATTTAGCACTTCCTATGCCTAAAAATAATTCCGATAAAGCTTTTTCAAGTCTATTTTGACCATTCAAGGTAGCATATTTTGTCTTTTGTTTATATGTTACGTTTACATTTGTTTACTCCTTTTTGGAAAGTTGGCAATCTCAATTTATATATCTATGAAACGCTGAAAGTACACAATCGATCGCAGCTAGATTCAGTGTCTGTTTTAATATATATAAACTATATATTCTGCTAATGTGCTATCGACTTTGCTTGAGCTGTTAGTGCTGTAAAGCATGGAAGTCATACATAGAGATGTCTTTAAAAGTTTTTTCTATCCATTCGCGTTTGCTTTCTCTTGCTGATTTCCATATTTTGCATCAAGTGATTTTTCGTGTATGCCGCTTGACGATTGTGACTCGTGTGAACTTGACAAAGATATGCAATTGATCGTCTAAATTGACTGACTGAATCATTCTGATTTGTGCAAGGTTTGACCTATTAGATAGGCTACTGTAGGCATATAAATATGTTTTTATTCCTATTTTACAATGGACTTAATATTTTTGTCTAGTCGCGTTAACATATTATTGTTAGAGCCGACAGGGTCTCAGTTCTACGCGCACTAAGACACATCTTCGAATGGCAATGAGTTGAAATGAGTTGTGCTTTACATGTAGGTGACTCGCATATCCAGCAAAGTAAGAACAGAATGATGGAACAACGCTTTCGTTTATAGCCTTCCAAATGCAAAATTATTTTGCGCACATGTATATATTTTTAACGCTTTTATACACTACAAAAATATGCAAATTTCCTTGCTGGCAGTGTCAAATTACTCATCGCAGTAAACCCATGTGGGAATTCCATGTGGAAGAACAATACATGGAAAATATTGAATTTGATGTCTTTCATGTTTCGTGATATATTTAACTTGTCTCATCCTGCAAACTATGCTAGGGTATGCATCTACTGACAGCGCGCAAGCCACTGGGTCAATACCAATTATAATTATCGTCTACTGAATATAATTTGTGTTGCATATTTGTTTGCATGTTTGTTTTAAGAAGCTAAAGAATAATAACAGTCCCCGCAGCATTCCCTACCTTGCAGGTACCCTAGTTACGTTATTACCTTTAATATTGATTTTCGAAAGTAGAAGGGGGACTCAGCCCCCCATAACTTGAAGAAGGGGGGCTTTGCCCCCCCAGCGCCCCCCTCTTCTACAGCACTGCTTTGCATGTCTTAAGAATTGAATTACTTGCAAGTGTAATCAAGAGGATTTTTTAATAACTGGCCAAAAATTACAAAAATGTATCTATTATTGTGACATCAAAGGCTGTAGAGAACATAATATTCCGCTTCGTACTATCACATAGTCAATAGGCAATAAAATCTCGATATTATTATAAATAAAGTACTATCCGACCAGGTTGTGAGAATTTTATTTCCGAGGACGCGCACGAAACTATTTTCCGGAAACAAATATAGCGTATAGTTTACCAGCGATGCGGGATGAAATCTTCTCGCTCCACCTAGCTAAAATCATAGAAACAGGCCCTAAAAATCGTTAAACCAACGTAACGCAACTCATATTTAAATTTTTAACCATTAATGAATATATATGAATATATGTCTATATATTCATATATATTTGTATATATTCATATATATTCATATATATTTGCGTCGATTTTTCGCAGATTTCTATTCGCCGACTATTCGCACTATTCGTCGACTATTCGCACTATTCGTCGACTATTCGTACTATTCGTCGACTATTCGTCGACTATTCGCGGACTATTCGCACTATTCGTCGACTATTCGCGGACTATTCGTACTATTCGTCGACTATTCGGGTTATGATATGATATGATATGATATGATACTTTAATGATATGCTCCCAAGTGGGCTCTTCAGCATAAAATTACAACAATTTAAATATTAATATAACAGCTAATTTAAAATGTTATGTTAAGATAATTTAAACTATATATCTATAAGACTTTCTAGTAAATTGTCAATTTATGATAAAAGGATAAATATTATGGATTCGAATAAAACGTATCTAGAATATGTGATTTAAGTTACTTCTTAAAACTTCTTACTGTAGGAATGTTTTTAAAATTGTCTTCTAAATCGTTCCAGATTTTCGTTCCTCTGTAGTGAAACGTTCTCTGTCCTGCTGCCGTTCTGTAAAATGGAATGTGGAGCAGATCTTGATAGCGCATTGGATGATCGTGTAACTCAGCACGTTTACTAAACTTGTCGCATAAATAATTGGGGGCTAGGTTGTTAACGCACTTATAGGCCATTACTGTATCTCTAAACAATAACAGTTGTTCGATAGGTAGCCATCCAAGTTCTTGTAAAACTGGTGTAATATGGTCAAACTTTCTGGTATTTGTGATGACTCTACACGCAAAGTTCTGTACTGCCTGGAGTTTTTTCAAATTCACAGAGGAAGTATTAGACCAGACGGAGGAGCAGTATAAAAGCTTGCTAATAACAAGAGCTTCAATAACTAACAAGAGCGTATCTCTGTCGAAGCTGTCCTTGACTCGGTAGATTTGAACTAATTTGGACATACATGATGAAACCAGTTTAGTAATGTGACAGTCATATGATAGGTGTGAGTCAAGAAGTACCCCTAGATCTTCGACGGATGGGACTGGCGTAATGGTTTTTCCCAAGAGGTTTAACGATATATCAGGGGGGATGGTTCCCATCAGTTGACTTGTTCCAACAAGGAGGAATTTAGTTTTTTCTGGGTTAATAAGCAATTGGTTCGCAGAACACCACTTTACGACCCTGTTGAGATCTGATTCCAAATTATGAGTCGCTTGTTCTATGTCTTTGATGGAGAACGACAGAAAAACTTTAGAATCATCTACGTACGAATCAAGGTTACACGATTGAGTGGTTGATGGCAGGTCATTTGTGTAGATACAGAACAATAGAGGTGATAGGATTGCACCTTGTGGTACGCCATGAGTAATGGAGAGTGAAGAAGACATTTGTGATCCAATACGTACAGATTGAGATCTACCAGAGAGATAACTGTCGAACCATTTCAATGCCTCAGGAGAAGCACCAACGCAACTTAGTTTATGCAACAAAGATTGAGTGGCTGACGCTGTCAAATGCTTTGGATAAATCTAACAAGATCAAAGCGGTCACCATCTTCTTGTCCATAGCTTCCAGAATACAGTCGCTTACCATAATGTTGATGGTTTCAGTGGAATGGTATTTTCTATTTCCACTCTGATGAGAGGATAAACGATTATTGTTAGATAAGTAAGCACCAAATTGATTAAGGACAACTTTTTCACAGATTTTTGAAGCAACGACAAGAAGTGAAAGAGGTCGATTATTCGATGCCAACTCGTGATCGCCTTCCTTCAGCAATGGTATTACTTCGGCTAATTTCCAAACATCAGGAAACGTCGATGAAGCGAGTGAACAGTTTATTATGTCCGTGAGGGGGGCTAATATCACAGGAAGGCTGTCTTTAATAACACGAAGGCTTATCTTATCTAGTCCAGGGGACTTGTTAGTGGGCATAGCGAGGATAATACGTTGCACCTCGGTGCAGGTAACTGATTCGAAGTAAAATAGCTCACTTGTTGGGTAAGAAATTACAGTAGATAATGGACTAATTAATTCAATGTTATTGTCTTCAGCTACACGTCTTGCTGCTTCAGCGGTGTTCTTTCCCAGCGAGGTGAAGTACTGGTTGAAATCATCAGCCACTACTTTTTGATCCTTGGCATATACTTGCGATTCCTTTTCTTTGGTTGGAATATATCGATTTATTGTCTTCCAAAGAGAGCTGGGGTTGTTCTTATGTTTCTGAACTTCATTAAATGCGTGGATTTTGGCAGCACTTTTTAGTGTAGATTTGACTTTGTTACGATAATCTTTGTAATGATTCCAATCATTATTGTCGCGGGTCTGTAGGTAACGGCGGTGAAGTCGATCTCTACCTCTCATAAGGTTTTTAATTTCGTGCGTGACGTACGGGCATGGTCGGCTACGAACTTTCACGGTCTTTATTGGTGCATGTACACCAAGGACAGAGTGAAGTATGTCGTTGAAGGTTTTTAACGTCGCATTCCGAGAAAATAGATAGGAGACGGTTTGAGTTCGAAGCGAGATCAGAGGAGAATGACAAGGGGTTATAGTGCTTGTAGCTCCGTACAGTAATAAAGCATGGTGCTTTCTTAGGTGGTCTCAACTTCAGTATGGCGTAAACAGGTAGATGGTCGCTGATTGGGGTATTTAACACGCCGCTTTCGCGCACAAGTTTCGAGGACGAGGTGAGAATAACGTCAATTAATGAGTGGCAAGTATGTGTTATTCTAGTTGGACTATTGATCATTTGTGTGAGGTTTAGTTCAGCAGATACGTCAGCTAGAACTTTCTGGTCACGGCTAGTCTTTAACAAATTGCAGTTCAGATCACCGAGAATGAAAATCGGTTTTCCATATAGAAGAGCTTGCATGTAATTAGGTTTGAAGAAGTTCTCAAAACAGGCCACAGGACAGTCTGGTGGACGGTACGAAACACATATTAAAAGAGATTTGGATTTATTGCATTGAAGTTTTATCCAGAGTTGGTGGAAATTAGTTTCGGATATTTGTGAAAGTTCTTTTAATACGGAGGCTTTTATTTCTTTTCGAATGTAGGCGCAAACGCCGCCACCCCTTTTATGAAGGCGATCGAGCCTGAACAACTTATAGCCCTCGACGCCGACTTCAGAGTTGGTAACCGTTGTGTTCAACCATGTTTCGGAGATTGTAAGGACATCGATATTTGATGATATGGCTAGATCCCTAAGTTGAACAAGATGGGCTATGTTCCTCAATGAGCGAATATTTAAGTGAACAATCTTTAGGCCTGAAAGAGTAATAGGAGTTGTTGTTGCAAGTTCGTCAATGGAGGTTATTTTAACAGCAATATTATTGCTATTGACCACATTGCCGTTTTTTCTAGCAGTGTTATATGGCCGGGTATGATTTGTTATAAGTACAGGGATCGGGTGTTGAGGAAAATGAAGGTTAGCATCTACATGGTTCGGCCCGTGATGTATTGTTGTATTTCTCCTTTGAACTAGGTCGAGGGTGTTACTGAAATTCCGGTTTGAAATCGAACGCTCTTGATTACGTGGGGTTATTCTAACGGGTATTCGAAAGAGAACTCCATCAGCGGTCTCAGCGAACATGGGTGAGGGAATTGGGGGGATCGTGGTTTGGGGTATGTCGTGAGTGGATATGTTGTTTTGTGCCGAACATGTGACAGGTAATTCTGCCAGTCTGGGGGTCGTCTCCTCTCGGGAACAGGATGAAAATTTTGCATGCGATTAAATCTATTTTTGCTGCTGTTTTTCCTCCTTCTATGAAAACTATGCCGATGCATATTCCTATGGACATGAGCTTCGGTCGAATTGGCCTTTGCCTTACTCGTTTTTGATTTCATGTTACGAGGGGTATCATGGGATTCGTTGAGACTGATTAGGGGTAAAAATTGAACATCTTTAAGAACATTAAAGGTTGACGAACTAACGTTCCTCAAACTGTAGTTGTGACCATCGATAATGGGATATGTGTCAACCTTGTTGTCGAATTCATTCATAGTAACTGACACTCCAGGTACTTGAAGTGGGGATTTGCGTTCGATAATATTTAGCAATTTCCTTGCATTCAAATTAACTTTCACATGTTGACCGTCAGGGGAATTGATCAGATTATTATTATGGCTTTGTAATAGGTTGGCTGAGCTATTATCGGTATTTAAAAATAATTGATTATCCTTAACTGATGAGTTAATTTCTTTACGGTCATTGTCAACGCGTCCATTGTTGGAAACGACTAGATTGGAAGTCAGGCGCGATTTCTGTGCAAGGTCGGTCGGGGAGTTTTTCTCACCCAAACCTCGATTAAAGTCACGATTGCTTTGTTCTACATGGTTCGGCCCGCATTGTTTATCGTTTTTTATGGCAGCGTTGCTAGGGAAAGTTTCATTCTGCTTTGAATTGGAGATTTTGGTCTTAATTAATTCTCTCAAGGAGTCATTAATCGCCTCAGTGGCTTTAAGTTTAAATTCAAGAGAGGCATGACACGCAATCACGAATATTTCTCTTTGATCTTGACCCCAATCCCGACCCAATCCCTAACCCTAACCCTATTTCGTGCGTGTCATGGAATTGTAACCACTATTCGCGGACTATTCGTACTATTCGTCGACTATTCGCACTATTAATATTCGCACTATTCGCACTATTCGCCTCACTATTCTAGTTTTATCAATTACCCATGAAAGCATGCCCAATGATGAAAATGATCTTTGAACTATCTGTCAATAAGTAAAACTAAACAATGCGTTCCTTAAGGCCTGACGGAAGGAATCACCGGTTTTGAAGCAGAATGCTTATCTGATATCTTGCTTAACATACTAGCTTCAACGCATTGTCTCAAACTCTTTATCGTCGTACCCCAACGCACGGTATTTGCGATCAGTTGTTTCAAATGTAAATATCTCCAGACGTGTTTATTCTCTGGCAACAGGACACGCGTCATTCGATAGCTTATGATCTCCTCTTTAAAATTATATTTAGGTTGTCCCGGTTCATATTAGATATCCAAATTAATTTGCATACATGTTCATAAATTATCTAAAAATTTTACAATTATTGTTGAAATAAATCGCGATACGGCGCGAAGATTGAATATATTATTAACCCAAAATTAACCTTATTGACGCCAGTACTGTACACAAATACTATATACAAATGTTTATATCTCTATGCAAATGAGCAGAAATGTGCACGCTTCTCTTAGGAGCGTTCGCTATCTTGAATTATTGATCAGTGATAGACTTGTGATGTAACGTCACACATTTATCTCCTCCCACTAGTGTCCAGAACTTCGTGAGTGATGAATTTGATGTTCCCAAAGAATTTGAAGATCACATGGCTACTCATGAATGGAAAAATGCGACTAACTAATAACTTTGAACTTTTATTTCTCCATCTACCGTATTATCTAGATGTTGATATTTTGTTATCTTCATGTTTAATTTATTAATTTTGTTTTGTTTTGCACTGGTGTTAAATATTCTGAAAACTGTACTGCTTTTAAACGTAGCCAGAATCCAGTCCTCGAGTTTTTGCCGTTTTGGAAAACGATGTGTTTTTCTTAAAAACCTCCTCGACTTTGCCACCACTCATTAGAGTCGACAATAGGATTTTAACTTGGGTCAGTTTACACTTACAATCCTGGCCAAAACCATCGACTACAGTCTATTAAATATGTCGCCTTTGACGTTCCTACAGTAACTATAAAACGTTTAGGTTTTCTCATCCAATGGCCCCTCGCCCCCAAAACAATGTTGAATCTATGCTAAATGCTTTAAACATGTTATAGGACACTACTCAACCTTGATCGGTGGGGGTAATGGGGAGGGTTCTCTTATTTAGTCAGGAAGCAACTGAATATGATGAGATAACTGTAAGTGTCGTCGATGTATTGACCAGGATTGTAGCTAAAATAGAGTCAGTTGTATGTCACAAGTAAGTGGCTGTGTGTCTTTTTTCCCAACAATTTATATTTTATTTCCGCTCGTTTTTTTCCGTAGTCAATCGAGTTATTGAGCACGCACTTCGGCCAATCAAAAACGTTCTTCTCTAAGCCTAAAAGACCCTCTAATTCTCTTCGCAATCCATGCTTACCTCCCATTTCATAGATGGTTTTCGTATTCTCTTATTTCTAAGATCTTGAATACATGAATGACTGTTTTTCGTAAGCGAATTTTTTAATATCATTCTAATCACGTTACGAGTTTAAAATAGTTTTTTCTTTTTCATATGTGATGAGGAATCCAAATACTGAACATGTGTTTTATTTGTTTTGTGTTCGTCCATATGCTACTAAATACTGCTATCTGATTAGCTGGTCTTACGAGACGATTGTTTAAATTGTCCCAGTATAGATCTACACATTCCATCAATAGAAAGTGTAGTAAAGAAAAAGGCCCACAACTTTGTATTTGACTGCCTTCATAACAATGTTTGTGATATTTATAAGAAAACTTTTGAAAAAAGAATCATGTATACACAAGAAACAATCATGTGTCTGTCAAACTACCAAAAGTAAGAACAGAGTTTGGACGTAAGAGTTATAATTTCATTGCAGCAAAACGTTTAATGAACTTCCACTATCAGCTAGAAAACTTGAATCTAGGGTTTTATTCAGACAATTTTTAGATGAATATTTTTAATCGCATGCATGCATACGTCCATGCTTAATAGTATTTTAACTTGTATAAAATATTTCCTTATTTTCTTGTATTTTAATAGTTTTATAGTACTTAGATACAGGACCCTAATGAAAACAGTAATATAGTACTGATTGGTGTTATCCCGAATAAAAATTCGAAATTATTATTATTAAATCTAAGTTATCAACAATAATTCAAGATTCCTCAGGAATATACTTGTATAATTTGCAATAGTTTGAAAAACATTCGCATTTTTAATTGGTATTAGGCCTCGGATTTTAAACCTCTTCTATCTGTTCGGACAGTGGTAATTTGTTAGGCACGTGGGAACGAATAAAAAGCATTTCAAATTATTACAATAAAGCATTTCAAAGAAAATTTCCAATTATAATTTCTTCTTAAATTTCCAATGTCTTTGCAATACATATTTAAAAACATTTCTGAAGCTAAACCCACGAGTATGTTAACTATAGTGTAAATATTATCCCAAAATGATAAAGAACACGCGCACAGTCCATCGAGTGTAGATGCCAATTACGTCATAGCCCTAAATAGATGAAATATAGATATTGTAAGAATGTTGTAAAATACGAGGACAACTCAGTATTTAATACAAACAGTATAGATGTAATAGGCATATATATTTTCCATTTTCGATATTATGTAAATTTTTAAATCTAGTACTCTATTCGAAAACTCTGTTTGAATCCAGGACCCCGGAAATTAGTAGTCAGAGAACGGCACAAGTGAAGCGATTCCGGTGCAATGCTCTGACCAATAAGCTACCAAGACCATGCAGTTGGCAAAAAGGCAACCTGTGCATGGCACAAGGGTAAATTATTGTAAATTTTGGTAATCTTGCTATACAGAACACCGACGGTAGAAAAGATTTTGAAGTAAGCCAACCTATTGGAAAATACTGAGCCCGTAGAAACACCAAGGTACACCACCGGTCTTGTCGTTCCAACAACAGCCTTTTCTTTCACACATCTGCTTCGACATTCCGGGGTAACCACAATCCGTTCTCTTTACTCCTGGCACGTGGCATGAAACTAAAATGAACAATAATGTTATATGAAATTAAGTAATGATAACTCCGCGGAAAATGCATGTGCGTGCGCTAGAACTAAACACATGGCTTCGGCCCGCAGGGGAAATAGCGCCGTCCAGACGAAAACCCTTCTCAGGCAGGAATGACAATCAGCCGTCGGATATCAGTACCATACATATGAACGCGGAGAATCGCTGGAGAGGCGATTTGGTGTATATTTGTAAAAATGTATTCAACTGTTAAGAAAGACAAAATGGTGCATTTGCAGGATAAATGTATAAGGCAATTTCACGAGAATACACGGAAAGAACGAACTGGTGGCCACCTTACAGTATATATATAGATGCAAGAAGTGAATAACTAGTATATTTGAATATATATATATGTATTTTCATATTTTCTGAAAATTGCCGATTAAAGTTATTAAATATACGAGGGACACCAGGTCAAGAGCATTTTTGAATCGATTAATTTTTTCTTTCAAAAAATGTTTGTGACGTCTTACCGGGAACAATTAATTCGTTTCCAATATTAAGCCATACAAATATAGTCATGTTGGAAAGAAAGAGCTGCTGAAATAATAACTTATCTGGAATTTTCCTTCGGATTTTTTCTTCAGGAGTTTGCGCAAAAGAAATCTGAACATTGGCTGTCTCAGATTTTGATGAAATTTTCCGTATTTCGAGATCAAGAAAATGTGGGTTTAAAATGGTGTCAGGAGATGCAGTTCTGTTGTCGTGCCTGTTTTTAAACTCCTTAGTAGTTTCTCAAAAGTATATATTACTATAAGTATATTAAACATATTATTTCCACATTGTATTTTATAGTATCTAATGCTTGGCAAGTCAAACACAAGGTCTGAGAACAAAGTTAAAGTGTTAAACTTACAATATCTACAACGGCGACCGATTTCCTTCCAGTTGGAAGGACAAAATGTTCCTAAAGAAAAGATAAAATATGAAAATGTTAAGTAAAAACGATAATCAAGTGCAAAATTTATCTGCGCTTTGGGCCACATTGAGGCTTAATGGTATATATTTGATATGACTTTGATTGCTATAAAACCATGCATAGTACTTATCTCATGCCTCTTGTATCCCAAATTTCCTTCTCAAACAGTCATTGTCTGATAAAAACCTTGCACGGAGGCAAGATGTGTTTGCATGATAACTCAAACTTCAATGTTAAGCTGTTCATTTATCTTACACGTGTACATCCTTGGGGCTTTGCTGTCAATCGTTCTTGGGTATATTTCGCGCGGTCAAGTAATTAGAATATTACGTCTTCAAAAGCTTAGTTTGTTAAATTATAGTTAAAGTTAGCCTAAATCGTAAAACAAAGTTCATATACGTACAGTTTGAAAGTTTTGCTATAAGATTATGCTGAGTAAGTGAATTTATGAATTTTTAAATGTTGATCGACTGAGCATAAAACCGACTCGACAAGTGCATCAACGACTTAAATAAACAGGGATATAGAGTTGATACAACGATTCAACAGTACACCACTTTTAACTGATTGGTCAATTTTGGATCAGTGCACCCTACGCCTTACGAGTACGAAGTCGCCCAGAACAGCTCGTATAAAAGAGCTAGGAGCAATGCAAGTCAGTGGATGCAGAGTAGCAGAACAGAGTGAAAACAGAAATTCAAGACAACTGAAGAACGACTGAAGAACGACTGAAGAACGACTGAAGAACGACTGAAGAACGACTGAAGAACGACTGAAGAACGACTGAAGAACGACTGAAGAACGACTGAAGAACGACTGAAGTACGACTGAAGAACGACTGAAGAACGACTGAAGAACGACTGAAGAACGACTGAAGAACGACTGAAGAACGACTGAAGAACGACTGAAGAATGACTGAAGAACGAGTCATCGAAGAACGACTGAAGAACGACTGGAGAACGACTGAAGAAGACAAAAAAGAGATCTTTAAACAATTTACAACATTAACAATAGACTAATTTCTGTAACGATTCGTACCACGCGTAAATAAAATCATTGATAACAAGTGTTATATCAAAAACCTCGTATCATTGTGAACAAATATGTCCAAATATGACAGAATTTGAAATTGCTGCTCGAAAACACATCTTCGACGTGCGTGCCTGTAAAATACTTGTCGCATTAACGATAATATCTCCAAATAAATGTTGCCTATATGTGGAAAACTTTAGGCATTGCAAGTTATCTGGAAACAAAAAATCGAACAAAAAATGTTTTAACAACGAAATTTCGTTGTTAAATTGCGAATTAACCCGTCTATAATTTTTCTAGGACAATAGATTATTCCTAGAATTGAATCTGAAATGAGAATAATTTCCATACTCAAACAATAGATTTGCACTTAAAACACAATAGGGAGGAAATGCGACTGTAACCAGCCATTTTAAATCGCCCTAATTGTATTTTGCTATTTTTGATCGCAATGATACAAAAATGACATCACTTAACAGCTAAAAGCCTAATCTTTATTGCTATGAAAATAATTTATATATACCTGATACCGAACGCACGAAGACATCCCTAGATTGGATTACCCCAGAGGAGGAATCGTCAGTATACCACAATGCATTGCGCTGGGGTTTTTTTCGAAATCAATATTTTTGGCAGGAGCGGCGAGAAAATTGCTGATTTCTACTTAGTATTTTCTCTTTGAAAATCAGATATTTTTAAAGGTACGTGTTGAAATTATTGTAGTATGTGCATCATATTTCACGGTTTTGATTTTGTTTTCTTTCTACGATGTGCTTTAGTTATATTAATTTACATATGTATTGACCTAATTTTCGGGTTCCTACTCAAGGCGTAAAAATAGCTTTGAAATATCACTGTATTCATGAAGAGTTTTTCTTTCAATTGATACCAAGAAATCAAAAAAGACTCCACAAACCAACGAGGGATCGCATTTTGAAAATGGGATATTTTGTGATATCCATGCTGCTAATTAAATATGCAATTAGAGCGCTCTGCTTCGAAAGTGATTTGTTCAAAAACCCTAAGGACACAAACTTTGTGTTTCTAAGCCCAAATTTGTATGAATTACCCATTAATAGTGTAGAGAAAATCATGTAGAAATTTTATAATGTCTTTATTAGGGTCTATACACAGTATGCACAATGTCAATCGTATTACATACTATGTAAACAACTCTTTGAGTTTGAAGTAGTTTAAAAAAAATAGTAATTTTAACTTAAGGGTATCAACTGAGATGTTTTTCTCTTCTTTATATTGTAGACAAAGCACTACTGGAGTGGTAAAAGTCAAGTTTATGGGATAGAACATTCCTTGTCTGAAAATTATTATAATACTAACCTAGCATTACCTAATTTAGCTAACCTTGAATTATATAAAGTTGTGAAGCTTTGTTATCATTTTACAGTGCCATAGACAGTTTGCATTTTAGGCCTGGTTTCCATTTGGTTGTAACTTGTCATGACTAAGTCATGTTCGACAATGAGAAATAGTGTGGATCTGTCTTGTCTTTTGTGTGCTGTATGTAAATCAGTTTTTACTCTACCTAGTAGAGATATATCCACACTCAGTTACACAGGTCATCTTGATAGTTTCACAGTTACGACTAAACAGAAACCAGCCATTATGTAACTTTGAGTATGAAAGCTGAAAAAATGAGATATATCTGTGTAAGAAAATCAGCATATCAAACTTCACCGAGCAGTTCACATAGACAGGGGCAGACTGGCTACCTCAGATGGACCTGGGCTAGAGGGGGGCCCTGTACTTTTTGAGTCATGTAAAAGCCCATTTCAAGGGGCCCAAAGGAGCCTTACAAGCAGGGGCCCACTGGGCTTTTCCCAGGTGGGCCCACTGGGCTTTTCCCAGGTGAGCCCGACTGGCCTGTCCTCCCCTGCACATAGAATGCACTCTGGTGCTATAGGAATGTTTACATGAAAATTGGCCCTCTAGCAACAAATTTGTTTTGCTTTAAGGTAAAAACATTAATATCCACAACTCCTTAGATTATTGTCCAATACCCTCAACCTTATATATTAGTCCATCTCAAAGATACTAAACCTTAAGTCATTTAAAAGTAAACTATTAGTTTAAAAATTATGTATTTGTGTCCATATAATTTTAAGATTTTAATTACAACATGTTGTGCTTTGATTTCTAACCTAATCGTTGAATAATTAAATACACTGCAGTAGCCTTAATATTGTTGATGGTTGTCTTTATAGGTGTATTCATTAAGTGCAACAGTGCAGCATATGGTGGCTAACTCAGATACTTTGGCCATCTGTTTGGTAGCAATTAGTTAAAACCCACCTGTTTTATTGTATATTTAAAAGTTTATGTTGTATAATTATGAGGGATGAGATTTCATTTTTAAAAATAATTCATGTCCATTTTGGCTTGGGGTGAGTCTGTCAAGTTCAGTAACTTTACATGTTCATTCATCTGCATAGCAGTAATGATCGTGAACCAATCTCAGGTGGCTTGGCTGGCTTGCAATTTAGTCCATGCATGTTGTCAGGAAATCTTCATGTAGTTAGCTCCTTTGTCACATGAAGCATTACATGTCAGGTTGTAGTGTGCTAGTCCAGGGATTTTTGATTGAATTAATTGTATTGTAAGCATCTGTCTGGCTTTGACATTTCTTTCTAAAATTAAAGATCATAATAATTTAAATACTTGTTAGAATGTATTTATCATGAATGCAACTACCTCATGAATATCAATCTCAATTTTGAATATTTTTTCAAAACAATAGTGTAGTACACAGACATAAAATAGTTCATATATTGTATTACATATGCTTTATTTACTGTCAGTAAACCAGTCCAAATAGGAAATATCCTTTGTCTGATGGTTGTAAGGCAATTATATTAATGCAATTATATGCAACAGAGTACAAATATAATATTCACACAACATTGACAACAGTTTTAATATTAATATAAATGTTGTCTGTTGAAATATCAGATGGGGAACTTTCATGTCTATATGTGGGTGGGTTGATTTTGTAAACAATATTGTATGTAATCCTGGGCTAAAAATATAATTGGATGGAATTCATGTTAAATTTTTACATATCAAATAATTTAATTGGTATTGAAAATAATATGCATTGTTACTAGTAAAATTTTAACTACCTTACCTTGGGAATAATACTGGAAATGTATTCGATATGGACTTAACAATAAAAAGCAAAAATGCCTGTACGTTTATAATCGTTTATAACTTTATATATCGTCGAATGAATCACAAGTACTCCGCGACAAGCACTAATTCTACGCAAGATGCAGGCCGAAAATGAACACCAAACGTTCTTTCAACGTGGACTTGAGCAACTAAGAAATTAATATATCGTGAAATCAAAGTTTTCTTGCGACAAAAGTTTGAAATTTCATCATAATTCGGACAAAATTCACTTCTGTGTTGATGTTGTCACTGCGACAGCCAACCGAAGAATGAACGACTAGCTCCGGCGAATTGATAATATGTATTAATATGTGCGAAACCGCAATGCATCACGGTATATTGACGATACCTCCTCTGGGATTACCCTATTGATACACTCAGAATGACATAATTTTAAAGATGTTTACATTTAAAGATGTTTGAAGCGAAAACAGGATGATTCATACTATGTTTTGGACGCTCTCTTGTTTAATCCCCGAGCCGGCGCGAAGCGCCGTGCGAGGGTACTAATTCCGCTCGGCTATTTATTACACCCGGGAAAAAAGGAAAGCTATGCGAAACCAAAGTTCCTGGCGTGTGGCTATGTTTCATGGGTGTCATGGGTGAACGTTTTCGCGAATTTCGTGAACTTTTCGTGGACATCGCGTGGGCTGTTATTGTCAGGATCGGAATGAGCGAAGATTTTAAACATGAGAAATTCTGAATATTTCAAAATCGCTTTTAAGGACTTTACAAATAGGAGCTGTGAGGCGAATTTTATCGCTTCTGCTTTATATAATAGGATAAGAAGAGATATATGAGCGAAAAAAGTAAAATATAAGGCGAGTTTGTTATAATTGTTGATGTATTTGTTCATGGCATATTATCATTGTTGTTTTAAAAACTGTTGCTTTATATAAATAGTCAGTTTAACTACTTAATTGCCAGTTTTGTATCCTATATTTTATGTTACAAAAAGCTATAAATTAAAAGGAAAGCGGAACCATTTTTACGAGAGAATTGTATACTTTCAACCGCAAGATTTCTTACTGATCGTGTTGCCATGACTACAGTGCTTCCACAGTTTGAAACAAATTTCCATTGTTTATCCTTGCAAAAATCCTTAAAATTCCTTTATATAATTCCTTAATATTTATATTTTCTTCCAGTTTTCCTTTGTTTTCCTTCCAAACTATTACCGTAATATGATTAAAATTGTCATGGCACGGAACTGAACGGAAATACGGAATCACTTAGTATAATGGTAATATCCTTTGGAGGAGGGGAGGGGGATTCAATATCGTTTTCCCCGCCAAAATTTTGTCTGAAACCCAGATATAAACAGACTCGGTCAGTTGGCCACTAATTTACCGAATGCTATTTCCAGTAGTAAAAATTCTGGTGCAACTGCCATATTTTCCAGTTAAGGGGGTCCAATACAAAAAAAATAATTTCTATCCTTTATTACTATTGAATCTCTACTGCTAATATGTTGTTAGGCTCAACACTCTGACAAAAAAAAATATGTTGCTGCAAAACATTGTTGCCATGGTTACCGAGATAAAGCACCCCTTGTGGTGAAATTCATGCAATTTTATAAACACAATAACTAAAGAGGAATTAACGATAAAATTCTGGAATAACTTTTATTTACTAGCAAATAACATTGTCTAGGAGTTGAACTAAAACAATCAACATTGAAACATTATCACCATGCAGTTTTACAGATCAAAAACTGGAAAGGTATTTGACGACTCGCATGGAAACTGTCGCCACTTCAAAACTATTCAATATAACTCAATTATTTTAGTTCACGACCTAGAGCTTGATATGATGAGTCTATCCTGAAAATTTCATCAAGAAAGCTTCAATACCTCTTCAGATATCCTGCGCACAATAATGGAATCGCTAATTTTTGCTTATACGAGAAAAATGCATTTAAAGTTCAATGTTCGGTTTATCAACATGATGGTCACATTAAGGTGGTGTTATACATTGAAAACTATTTTAATTTCCTAATTTAATACTTTTTCCTCATTTTTACTCTAATATTATAGAACATGGGTGGCTGACACAAAATCACTCACTGTTAGTACAATTTGTGGATTAGTATTACAATCATTTTAGTGATAGATAGATAGTTCATTATAGTTTTATATATATTCGGTATATAAATGTGCCCATATAGATATTTGGAAATTATGTAAAAGTTATATTTGTATATACCAGTTTAAATAAACAACATATTTGCAAGTGTATGCGCCTTATATTGAAAAACCTTTTATTTACTTATATTATACCATAGTCCCTATAATACAATGTCTGGAAACGCGGCAAACTTGAAAGTTTATAGCCATATCCGTGGTTGATGTTGAGGGTGTACGGCTGAGAGTGCACGTTTTCTTTGTTTTACAAATGTTAATATTCAGCTGCACGGGGTTTATTGGCTGCTTCCTTCATTATGCTAAGAGAACGATGTGTTTACTGAGCGTGAAGGTGCACAAACATGAACAAAAACATAGAACAAAAGCTTTAGATGCGTTTCCAGACACTGTTATAGGGACTATGATTATACGCACAAATGAAAGATTCGACATGGATCTCCCCTATATTTTAATATGCAAATGAAACATTCGACATGAAGCTCCCCTATATTTTCAAATGCTAACAAAATATACGTTGACTAATTCGGGGTCGAAATCACATACCCAAACACATCCTAAACAGGAGAGGTAGGCATATATATCATGAAAATGCCATGATAGATTTTTTCAAAAATCTTTAACAAGTACTATTTCAACACCTAAGTTTGGTTCCCAGCTGTGACCTCCGCCGTTGCCGTCTTTAAAAAGACACCAATGTTTAACCCTTCGGTTCTTTGAAAGGTTATGGCAGATCGACTTTCGTCGGACTTTACATGATGTCCTCAATCAGTCATAGCCTTGAAGTGGAACCGTAATTATACAAAATATATAGCATGAACACAATTTGCTTTCACGCCATTATAATGCCTCTCCCGCCTAAATATAACCGACTTGTACTCGGTGTAATTTGAAATAAAATCGTCTAAAATCATTAGAAAGCTAGGGAGGGGTAGCTGGGTACTCATTTGGAGAGAAAAACTTTTTCGTAAATGCTCCAATGCTCGCGATTTTCCAATAACATGTCGTTGCTATGGTGGTTGCTACGAGACAAAATTTCAAACAAGCTGCTATTTTCCCCTATTTATCCATTTTACGCCAAACAAATACAAAAATTAACACCACAAAACGAAAAAGGGATCATTAATGATGCATAATATGGATAATTTCAAAATAGGATTTTCCTTTAAAATTTGGTATTGGACCACCTTAAGCAATTAAAAAACCCTAGCTCTCGTAGCCTCTTTTTACCCATTCACGATCGCATTCTGACTAAGTCTATTCTGGTTTTGAACAAATCATCCTTTGCATGCAGATTTTGCAACGAAAAGCTTAGAAATGTTTAGGAACTGTCGTTGTTTAGCTGTGGCGAGGGGTTACTGCATGCATGTATTTCTAATATGTTTATTTATTCTACGAGGTTTCGACTGCCTGTCTGTAGTCTTCGTCTATACACGTAAAAACGCACAAGTTGTAACAAACCTGCAACAGACTTGCACCAATGCTGTTTCAGCAACTTTTTATCAGGATGTGTCCGCGCTGACAAGTCGTCAGCGGCTTGTCGACAACTTGCTACAAGGTTGTTGACTCAACACACTTGTTACAAGTTGTTTCAACAACTTGTTATCGTCCTGCAATTCAACAACTTGTTACAAGTTGTGAGTGACAACGTTGTAGCAACTTGATAAAATAACAACATTGTTACACCTTGTTGATAAACTAGCTAAAAGTGTGTTGCGACTAATACATCTTGTAATACATCTTGTTGACAAGATGTGAGATTTTTACGCGTGTAGATAGTGTCCAGACAGCGTCCAAAGCTTAATACGAATCATACTGGTTTCGCTTCAAACATCTTTAAATATATGCGCCAAAAAGCTGGACGAAATGCTCTGAAGTTAGCAAGATCTTTAGAAAAATCTACCTACAAACTCGAAGCACACCACCACCATCATTGACTGCAGACTGGCAGTCGAAAGCTCGTAGAATAAATAAATATACTAGAAATACATGATTACATGAATGCAGAATCCCCTCGACCATTCGAGCCAAGCAATTATATTCCAAAACGTTATTGTAACATGAAGTATTAAGTCGATTACTGTAACCATGGTAACACGCAAGCGGTCGTATATTTCATCATTTATTTTATTTTTTGTGCAAAATAGTGATAAGATTTGTACTTTTAGCTCTAAAATTATCAATTGTCCAACTATATAAAGTTAGCATGTTTTTATGTGGTCTTTTAGCTTTCATTAACTGTAAAATTTAACCATAGTCTTTAAACTTCAACTGTTTTTTGAACGCCAATGAACATTATTTTCATACTTGTCCTTTGCCATTTGAAATGAAGTGTTTGAGATTTAATATGTTGTTTCCTATTCTATAATTGCTGCCGAGCGCCAGCGAGGCAGAACACTAATCTTGCTCTTTTGAAACTCATGCCATGTCCTTTTCGCCGAGTTATGTAGAGTCAACGAGATCTCAAGTTGAAAGGGCAGTCGTCAGGCAAACGCCTGAGAAGCAACTGCCTATATGCGCATGTTTTGCTGGCCGGCACGTTTTATTCTGTGACCTTGTCTTCTACCACGTTGTCTTGTCGTCGAATATTTTATTTAAAGTCGAGTCTGTTCAAGCGTTTGGATCAAATCGAAGTATAATCATGAGGAGCTATAGGATAATCCTAAAATATTGCAAGATGTAGAGAGAACTAACGTCTTCGGTTTTCTTATAAAACCTTTACCTGTTTACAGTGTAATAATTATCAAGAATATGTGATAGCTGACTCTTGAACTCTAATAAATAGAGCCCCGCGTTATTGCGCGTTTACGTCTCAATTATATTCAACACTGATTTCTAGTTTCTCTTTAGTTTCCCACAAATACAAATAAATACCCCGCATGGTACGTTCGCTCAAACTATTGTAGAGTATAGATGTTTTAGAGCGATGCGCCGAATCAAGTGTTGAAGGCGCAATGTTTGTTGTTGGAAATATAATGTCCCTAATATTATTTGTCGTCAAGATTTACTCAGGAATGCATCTCGCTGAATACTGATATATGGAGTCTGTTCAAGCGTTTGGATCAAATCGAAGTATAATAACGAGGAGCTATAGGATCATCTTAAAATATTGCAAGACGTAGGGAGAACTAAGCTCTTCGGTTTTCTTGTAAAAACTTGACCCGTTTACAGTGTAGTAATTATCAAGAATATGTGACAGCTGACCCTTGAACTCTAATAAACAGAGTTCGTTCTTGCGCGTTTATGTCTGATTCAACACTGATTTCTAGTTTCTCTTTAGTTTCCAACAAATATAAATAATTAAATACCCGCGTATCGTTCGCTCAAAATATTGCAGAGTGAAAATTACAATTATACAACTTAATATTAACTATGTTAGTGTACATTTACGCAAAATGTTCCTTTCTCATCTCTAATAATGTTCCTTTCTCACCAGTAATAATGTTTGAATACGGAATACATACTATTATAAACTATTTAAAACTAGATAAAAATTCTAAAAGACTCCAGCAGCCTTGACGTTTAGTCCAAAATTGTCTAAAACTTCAAATTCCTTTCTAAAAAAGGGTGATCTTGACCCCCTGACACATACGTGCACTGATCTCAAAATTTCAAAAGAAATTCTGGTTCTCAACCACGCTATGACAACTGCATATCGTTCATTGTCCTTCTCTGACAGTTTCTGGGCCAGTTGTTTGAGAAACAGTTGGCATTCACTCCCCATTCCGCCATTTGTCCCAAAAACAAGAGGTGTAAAAGAGCCCATTTCAACATCTAAAACCCTCTGTTGGCACTTCCGTTTCTTCTCGTTCTCGTGCTCCTTGAAAATCGTCTCCGTTGGCCGGCCTTGGTTACACTTTGAGTTTACATGCGTCACTCTTACGTCGAAAAATGCAGTAGCTCCACGTAACCAGAAACCTCCCGCCTTCATATCCAATCTCGCCTCAAGGCTTGTAATCGCAGATCTTAGATTGAACCTTTCGTTGTCGATAGGTTGGAGATGTGGCTCTATTTCCACATTCTTGCAAACTTTACCGAGTACCGAGGTAAGTAGATCGCGAACTCCGTCATGTCTTTGCGCCACGAATCGTGCGCTTTACGATTGTTGGAAATATAATCATCTCATATAGACTGAAGTATGTCGAATATTTTACATAGTGCGTGCATGACGAATATCAGCATGATTTGTACGTTTCTCGTTCGTATTGCATTTATCGTACCGTTTCATTGATGCGTTTAATATTGATCTGGTTAAATATACGAGGGACACCAGGTCAAGAGCATTTTTGAATTGATTAATTGTTTCTTTCAAAAAATGTTTTTTTCACAAGTACGTAACCCAAAATGTGCAAGCATTCTATAAAGATGCACACAAGATTGACAAGAAAATTGCATGCGTTTTGTGCGGAAGACTTGGGTGACCGGGGGAGTGCAAGTTTGTGACACCCCCAAAAAACCACGACGACGACGATGACGAAAAAAACAGACAGGGGCATATTAAACATATGGCATGGCTCTACCAGCCATAGTAACTATATACACCTCGTCCCAATGGGAATACTTGTCCTTAGAGTCATGCTATTGTTGCTTTATTGTGTTTGCCCCCTTTGCAAAATGGCGCCCGTAATTACGAAATTGCCTATTGTCGAATATTACTCATTCATGGGAAACTGTGGCATCACCATGAACAGATACATGTACGCTTAGCGTACCTATTTTTTACGTTGGCACGCCATTCAGAAAGACAGAAGTACAATGATATAAAACAAATTGAGGATTGCTTCGCGTGTGCCTAAAAGATATAGACAAAATCTCGACGTTTCGAGCTAAAGCCCTTCGTCAGGAGAAATTACTAGACAGTTAAACACATTACATCAGCTTTTATAGCAACGCTATAAAAGCTGTCACGTGAACAAAATATTAACCAATGAAAATAAAGTAGTCATAACAATCATAACAAAATAGAATTAATATGTAAAGATATAGACTGCGTGCAGGCTTCGGCCCGATTATAGGGTCGAAGGCCTGCGCATAGGCGTTACACTTATCAAAGCGCTATAAATGTCGTACAAGGGAAGGGAAGAAGGGATATAGAGGAAAGTATATAAGAAGTATTTAAGAGAAAAGAATAAGCTAGATGAAGGAGAGGCGCTCATTGATACCATCAGGCTGAATGGTGCCAAGTTGAAAAATGAGACGCTTTTCTTGCTTCCGACGGGTATCATTGCCACCAATAATGGGATGAATGGCGCATATTTTCATATCAGAAAAGGAGTGGTTGGCGCTGTTGAAGTGCCTAGCAACCGGTTTGTTGTGCACATTGTTCTTAACATTACGCAAGTGCTCAGCAAACCTATCGCCTAAACGTCTTCCAGTCTCTCCGATGTAGAGCAAGCCACATTTGCTGCAAGAGATGCAGTAAACGAGGTTGGAGGAGATGCACGTGAAACTGTGCTTGATGACAAACTGAGATTTTGGAGCCGAAATACAGGTGTCGAGGTTTAAATGCTTACAAGTGTAGCACTTAGCACGACCACATGAAACAGTGTCAGCTGGTGACACAGAGTCCTGTCGCAGTGAGCTGTGCACTAAAATATTGTATATAATATTTCACTCGAAATTTCCATCCACCTAAACCTTCTACATCAATTTCAATCGAGTGAGATGCAGAAAAAAACATCTTGTAATTTACCTTATCACAACCCTCAGTACCTTCATCTATATAAATTATATACATGAACTTGTGGTTAACGCTTGGCAACTGGACTCTGTAGCTCAGTGGACAGAGCGCTGCACCGGAATCGCTGGGCCGCAGATTCAATTCCTGTCGGAGGACTTAGAGTTTTTCGCAGCCGTTCCGTTCAGGTCTAAAATATTGTATATAATATTTCACTCGAAATTTCCATCCACCTAAACCTTCTACATCAATTTCAATCGAGTGAGATGCAGAAAAAAACATGTTGTTTTTTCTATAGCCGGTCAGCTTTCATGCACACCAGAGTAGCGTAAAAACACTTGTTCTTGTTGACTAACACTTTGCAGTTTGCAAACGAAGAAATACTCTAGTGGTTTCTACAAAGAGTACAAAGGATTATGCACTGAGAGCTGTATGTCAGCATGAGGATAAACCGTGTATGCAATGAAGTGAATATACTGTTTATGGAATTGTCGATAAAGTGAATGAACTGTGTATCGTGGATAACCACAACATTTGGTATACAACAAATAGGATTTATTACAAGTTTGTCGGGAACTATGGTCATTTCAAATAATGTTTTCCTGAATGATAATTACAGTATGTGGACAAGTGCAATACATCACACAGATCTCCTTGAAAATATTGCATTCTTAATGAGGATTGCCAATAGAGATATACAATCAGACAATATAAACAATGGAGCAACAACAAATATATCTTATGTAACATTGTGGTGTTTATTCAGACATCTGAAATTCCAATGACAGCTCAGTTGCAGTAAGACAACTGATTTATAAAGTGCCAATGATTTATTAGCCTGCACACTGCGCGCAGGCTAATGATTTATAAGAGTTGTGCAAAACATTAACAACAAAATGTATGCTAATGGTAGTATACTGTGGTAGAAGCCTTGTCAATTATACTCAAATAGGTGGTTTGTTATGATGTCTGCTGTACAGTAAGAAATATATGTATTCCTACATCTTATACAACTCATTTCGTCTGGTACAACAGAACTCATATAATATTAGTTACTGTAATCCTAGTATTTATTTTTCAAGTCTCTCAGGATTTGTTTTCACGTAAAAAACTGGCTTCCCTTGGATTTATATTTGAATTTATACAAAAATATTTTTATGATTAATCAATGACCTACGCATTTGAAAATATGATCAACTATACTGCGTGCAAATACGGCAATAGCATGTATTTACAAGAGACACTTACCCGTTTAAAGCGCTTCAAAATTAGAAAATCTTGTTCTTCTACGGTCTTCAAAGTTTAATTAAAGTGAAAGTCCTCTAAAAATGTTGCATTTATCTTGTTTTGGAGACTTTATTTGTCTGTAAAACGTTCCGACTCCGAGCATGCAAACAAAACAAAACTATTTTTGAAAAATGTCAGTTACATTTCTGACGTATATATTGAAAAACCATATGGTTGCTAGTTACCAGTTTCCTTTCGACCTGAACTCACGCATGCGCATATCGTAGAAAACCGTCCATGGCATCGCAGAGGACGACTTTCGATTCCGCTATGTAGTGACACACCCGGGTGTAAATATCCGGGCGGAATTAGTACCCTCGCACGGCGCTTCGCACCGTTCGGGGATTAAACCAGAGAGGGTCTAACACTTATGTATAATTACTGTTGTCCTCGTTGTTACTGTGGTTTTGGATGTTGGAGATGTAATTGGAGTGTTGTGGTTATTACATAATTGGCAGTTTTAAATAATAGATGGTCAGTGGCATACCAAGCAAGGCATTATGAGGGTGCAGGCGCTAGCCCACGCGCTACCAACTTCCAGACGAAGAGCTGACGAAGTAATCTTTCGCAGTGATATTTTTCTTGTAGTTGATCCTGCAACCCATAAAGCATATTGTCTATCGCTACCTACACAGGAACGACGCACTTAACATGATCTCTCAGGCTTACCTGAATCTCTTGTGCGACGTCTGCTGGAGACGTAGTTAAAAGATATCACGAATGTGCATTCAATCAAGACCAAAACAACTAGAATAACAGCAAGTTTTGAACTCTTCACCATGATTTGTTTTAAAATGTGATAAACAAACTTGTCAAAACTGAAAGTAACCTAAAGATACAAAATCGTATTTTATAGAAGAATTACAACATTAATTTCCTACAAAACCGAAAATCAAAAGAGCTAAATTGCCAAAAATCTTAATCTGAAATACAACTACTACCGATACTCGTGGACCTAATGTAATCGAGTATTGGCGGCTTTTAGACGCCCACGTGCATCACAATCATGGCCAAGATACACTTACCTGTATAACGGGATAGTATTGAAAATGTAAAAGCCATTTTACGAAATATCGTTGTGTGTATGTCAATATAAACCCATTAAACTGCATGCAATTTGAAAATTAAGATTATCAAGCTGACCAGAACTGTCACGGGTTTCTTAACGCCGTCTGCAAATTTACATGAGATTAATATTGAGGCATTTCCATATACAAAAAAACAGACCATTAATGACCTTTTAAAATATACTTGCGTTAATGATGTCGATTGATATTTGAATATAACCGAATACGAAAAATTAGACACCCAAAATTGTAGAAGTGAGTCCATGACGATAAGTAACAGGAGCTGTATAGGTTGAGCGCTGCATGATGATTTTTCTCTCAATATGATTCAACAAACTCGTATATATAGACTTAAAGGGCGATGTCAAAACGCTGATTGACTGTTCTTTTATTGGATGAAATAAACAACTTTTCTCGTGCAAAATGTGAATACAATGTATGGGCGCAGCGAAAACATCGATTTAAAGCAGACAAGCTGTATATATACTGTGATCTGTGAACGCTTACTCAATCCTATAACAAGGTTAATTTCATTTATTATAATCCTCACAAGAATAACCAACAAAATATACTGAAATTAAATAGTTTACATGTAAGGATAAATTGTACATAATTATCACACTAAAAGCAAGTTAAAATAATTGAATCTATAGTATATCCACATGCAATATTAGCTGCGTGTGATCATGCAGTCAAACATAGTGTCACTATATTATATATGTTTCAAAGAGTGTTAAAATAATAGTAACACAAACGGTATAGCTAAATCGCGTCAAATACCTTTAGTTTCGTTCAATATTCGACGATAATATATATACTATATAGTGAAAATTACGCTAAACATGGATGTGTTTTTAGGCGAAATGAAAACTTAACAACATGCATTTTATGCCTTTGCGCCCGGTATTCCTCAATACAAAACAGTAAAAAATAATCCAAACTACTATAGATCTATTTAAAAACAAGACATTTTAATAGTTTTTAAAAAGCTGAGGTCCGTTTTTAATAAATAATGTGGTTTCATGAAGTTATTAATTCAAGAACCTTAAAAAATATTAAAGACTTCGTGATGGAATTGACAATAGCTAAACTGCGAAACCGACCTTATATGCACTGTGCCATTATATTCGGCATTCTTTCGCTCCGTTCCTGTAAATTATCCTACATACACTACCTTATTGATAAAGTATTCTTAGATTGCAATAATTATCAAGATTATGAACGTATAAAACGTTATTTACGTCCATGCAAAAAATTTGATTTTTCTTTCATTGCATGTCTACAATCTTCGTTTGAACTACTCGATATATAAGGCTTTTAAGCCAATTGTTTCTTGACCAAGTGTGTCCTCATACAGTAACTTCACCTGGTTTGCATTGCACACTTGGTTGCTCTGCTAACCTTGACAATTTTCAAGCTCTCAAAAATGCCACTTTGTTTCTGATTATATTATCACATAAAATCGTATACCTATACTTACAGGCAACTGCAATCCCTGTTTTCAATAAAAATGTTGCTTTTAAATCCTTCAAGCTTCTCGTACCGACTTCAAGATATTTCTTTGATTTGTGGAGCTCCAGTATATCTCCAGAGGTTTTAGGATCGCCTTCTTTTATACTCTAGGTTATAGGGGAAACCCAAACATCTGAACATTATCAATGTCATATAACTTTTCACCAATGAAATTGCTGTCAGTCGTGTTGATATAAGAGTCTGCATTCCATTTAGGCAAGCACGTTTCCACGCAACTGGATTTATTCATATGTCTAATTGAAGTGTCGGTATATATTACGCAAGAGGTAATTGACATGAGGTTTAGGTCGTTTTCAATAAACAGTTTACCTACAGCATTAGCTACTCTAACTACTCTTGCTACAATAACAATTTTAATTTCATGAATAACTGTCAAAAGATAATCATGATCCGAGCGCAAGCCATGAAGTATATAACTTTAATCAAAGTTTAAAATTTACTTTATTTTCGCGGAAAGAGCTCCCTAGTATAAGGATAAAACACTAAATTTGATCAAATATACTAAACCCTGCCAATTTTCTTTTCATTAATATAATATATAACTGCTGCATTAGGCTGTCTATACACTATCCCTATATTTAAAAATACGAGTGTCATCCAAAATACCTTCAAGAACAAACAAAATCTCTATAACTCAGGACAAGGACTGACTAACAGCTGAAATCTGAAACTACTGCACCTCATCTGCATGACGATTGACGTACGCATATATTGCTAGGGCGGCTAAAATAAAACTAATCATGAACCTGCAAACAAGTTAAAACACAGTTAGAGAGCATCACGTTCTATTTGCTGAAGGGTGAAGTACCACTGAGAAATAATTTAATATGGAAAATTTATTTATAGTGTAAATTTAAGTTACAAACAAAAATATATGCGCTGATATTTCGATTTTATTTCAAAATCATTTTTAAACCTCTGACATCTAACAATGATTTCGACATAAAATCGAAATATCACCGCATATAATTATATAGTTTATTTTTGTTTCTAACTCAAATCTTGAGCGCACAAGGTCCCTTTATTAATCAGAGTATATTTTGTGTTATATCAGCGAATACAGTTGAGACTTAGGCTATAATGCGCCATAGAACCAGGGTACATACAGTGAAATTTACCCTGTCGAACAATACTAAACAAAGTATCCATGTTAAATAGTAATATAAATATCGCGTGGTATTTACAAATATAATAAAATGTGATAAATTCAATATATTTTTAACTTAATTGTTAATGCGGCCTAGTCGATGAGCGCTTAAGCTGTCAGTGGGAGTATCAGTTACTGTGTGGGGACACAATAAATACATTTTCCATATTGGATGGTATTTCAGTCTTCAACAAATAGAACGTGATGCTCTATAATTGCCTTGAAACTTGTTTACATGTTCAGGATTAGTTTTAATTTATCCACCCAATAGCAGTATATGCGTACGTCAATCGTCATGCAGATGAGGTACAGTAGTTTCAGATTTCAGCTGTTCTTGGCCTGAGTTAGAAGTGAAATAATTTTGTTTGTCCTTTAAAGGTATTTTGGATGACCCTCATATATACAAATAAAACAAACTTGGCAGGGTTTAGTATATTTGATAAATTTTGATGTTTTATTCTTATACTAGGCATCTCTCTCTGCGAAAATAAAGCAAATTTTAAAGGCAAATATAGAGCTTCACGTTCTATTGGCTGAAGACTGAAGTACCACTGAAAATATAATTTAATATGAAAAATTTATCTATTGTGTCCCCGCACAATAACTGATACTCCCACTGACAGCTTAAGCGCGTTCCGGCTCGTGTGAATACTGCAGCTATTTTTATCTCTTCTTTACAGTTAAAACAACCAATTTCGATAGTAAATGATTCTATCTACTGTGTGTTAACTAACCATTTTTGTATCTGCGAATGCAGATATATTGCCATCGCCTTGTTAAGGCCGTTTTCCACTTCGCCTGTGCCGTACCGTAACGTATCAAAACAAATTTTAAATTTCAAAATTTAGGGAATATTCGTTGGGGAATACTTCCGTAGTACGCCAAAAAGTTAACTTGCGACGAACTTTTTATGTTGATACGCGAATACACCCGGAAGTACGTGAATTTTTTAACCTATTTTCAATGTACGCATGCTCACCGGTACGTTTCGCTACGATACGGTTGAAGTGGAAAACGGGCTTAAACCGTACCGTGTCGTATCGTGCCGTACCGTGCCGTGCCGTGCTTGTAGCCAATCAGTAACAGCCTAGAGTTAAATGACACTCTTTCATCTCTATGTACAACTGGATTGAAATTGATTATTTCAAGAATCAAGATGGCGGACTACTGAAGGGCGAAAATTGTTAAAATGAGTGAAAATTTAGATTTTACGGTGAAAATTATCCATCAAACGAACGATATTTCTAATATTCTGTACTATTTTGAACACGGCAACAGTCGAGGGAGTATTTTTCGTAAGTATTGGAAGTGGGTTGATAGCATTTTACGCTGTGGAAATGATTCGCCAATTTACACAAAGTATTGACTTGACTTGACCTGCTATATATCAATATCATTTGAATCAGGAAACAAAGTAAGCCTTTTTAAGCAAGTAAGCCTTTTTGTACGAATATCCTGCATTATTCGAGATTCTATTTCGACAAAGTTCACTGATAAAAGTGTTAAAATAATGCAATATTTATTCTCAACACTATTTGGGTCAAAATCGTCAAATCGAATTGTTCTTGCGGCTCTCGGTTTTAATTAATTCAGCTTTTTAAAGTTTTGCAATTTCGCAAGCAAATTGTAACAAAACTTTTCGGGTCATAGATATAGTACATATCATTTAAGTAGAAAATGTAATATTAAAGCAACGAGTACGTAGTTGGTATAAGATTCGTTCACAAGGACATAATTATAGTGTAACGTGATACTGATTCCATCACCTTTGTTTCAATTCTTTTACTAAGATAAAGTATTTCGTCATTATACCCGATTTTAATCATTACCGGACAATATATCCGGGAATATTTTAATGCAATCTTTTACTCATTTCCATTACATGAATAGCTGTTAAAAATTAATCATGAACCGAGCGTAAGCCATGAAGTATGTAAATTAATCAATGTTAAAAATTTGCTTTATTTTTGCAGAGAGAGATGCCTAGAATAAGAAAAAAACATCAAAATTTATCAAATATACTAAACCACGCCAAGTTTGTCATTATTAGTATAATATATGAGGGTCATCCAAAATACCTTTAAAGGACAAACAAAATTATTTCACTTCTAACTCAGGCCAAGAACAGCTGAAATCTGAAACTACTGTACCTCATCTACATGACGATTGACGTACGCATATACTGCATGCTATTGGGTGGATAAATTAAAACTAATCGTGAACATGTAAACAAGTTTAAAGGCAATTATAGAGCATCACGTTCTATTTGTTGAAGACTGAAATACGACACAAAAATAATTTAATATGGAAAATATATTTATTGTGTCCCCACACAGTAACTGATACTCCCACTGACAGCTTAAGCGCTCATCGACTAGGCCGCATTAACAATTAAGTTAAAAATATATTGAATTTATCACATTTTATTATATTTGTAAATACCACGCGATATTTATATTACTACTTAACATGGATACTTTGTTTAGTATTGTTCGACAGGGTAAATTTCACTGTACGTACGCTGAAGAGGAAATCCCTGGTTCTATGGCGCATTTTAGCCTAAGTCTCAACTGTATTCGCTGATATAACACAAAATATACTCCGATTAATAAAGGGACCTTGTGCGCTCAAGATTTGAGTTAGAAACAAAAATAAACTATATAATTATATGCGGTGATATTTCGATTTTATGTCGAAGTCATTTTTAGATGTCAGAGGTTTAAAAATGATTTTGAAATAAAATCGAAATATCAGCGCATACAGGTATATTCTTGTTTGTAACTTAAATTTACACTATAAATAAATTTTCCAGATTAAATTATTTCTCAGTGGTACTTCAGCCTTCAGCAAATAGAACGTGATGCTCTCTAATTGCGTTTTAACTTGTTTGCAGGTTCATGATTAGTTTTAATTTAGCCACCCTAGCAATATATGCGTACGTCAATCGTCATGCAGATGAGGTGCAATAGTTTCAGATTTCAGCTGTTAGTCAGTCCTTGTCCTGAGTTATAGAGATTTTGTTTGTTCTTGAAGGTATTTTGGATGACACTCGTATTTTTAAATATAGGGATAGTGTTTAGATAGCCCAATACAGCACTTATATATTATACTAATGAAAAGAAAATTGGAAGAGTTTAGTATATTTGATCAAATTTAGTGTTTTATCCTTATACTAGGGAGCTCTTTCCGCGAAAATAAAGTAAATTTTAAACATTGATTAAATTTATATACTTCATGGCTTACGCTCGGCTCATGATTATCTTTTGACAGTTATTCATGAAATTAAAATTGTTATTGTAGCTAGAGTAGTTTGAGTAGCTAATGCTGTAGGTAAACTGTTTATTGAAAACGACCTAAACCTCATGTCAATTACCTCTTGCGTAATATATACCGACACTTCAATTAGACATATGAATAAATCCAGTTGCGTGGAAACGTGCTTGCCTAAATGGAATGCAGACTCTTATATCAACACGACTGACAGCAATTTCATTGGTGAAAAGTTATATGACATTGATAATGTTCAGATGTTTGGGTTTCCCCTATAACCTAGAGTATAAAAGAAGGCGATCCTAAAACATCTGGGGCCGGTTGTTCAAAAGCCGGTTAACGCTAACCCAGGGTTAAATTTGCCTAACCTAGGTTGAGCGCTGCATGATGATTTTTCTCTCAATATGATTCAACAAACTCGTATATATAGACTTAAAGGGCGATGTCAAAACGCTGATTGACTGTTCTTTTATTGGATGAAATAAACAACTTTTCTCGTGCAAAATGCGAATACAATGTATGGGCGCAGCGAAAACATCGATTTAAAGCAGACAAGCTGTATATATACTGTGATCTGTGAACGCTTACTCAATCCTCTAACAAGGTTAATTTCATTTATTATAATTCTCACAAGAATAACCAACAAAATATACTGAAATTAAATAGTTTACATGTAAGGATAAATTGTACATAATTATCACACTAAAAGCAAGTTAAAATAATTGAATCTATAGTATATCCACATGCAATATTAGGTAGCTGCGTGTGATCATGCAGTCAAAAATAGTGTCACTATATTATATATGTTTCAAAGAGTGTTAAAATAATAGCAACACAAACGGTATAGCTAAATCGCATATCGTATTTTTAAATATAGGGATAGTGTATAGATAGCCCAATACAGCAGTTATATATTATACTAATGAAAAGAAAATTGGAAGGGTTTAGTATATTTGATCAAATTTAGTGTTTTATCCTTATACTAGGGAGCTCTTTCCGCGAAAATAAAGTAAATTTTAAACATTGATTAAATGTATATACTTCATGGCTTACGCTCGGCTCATGATTATCTTTTGACAGTTATTCATGAAATTAAAATTGTTACTGTAGCTAGAGTAGTCAGAGTAGCTAATGCTGTAGGTAAACTGTTTTATTAAAAACGACCTAAACCTCATGTCAATTACCTCTTGCGTAATATATACCGACACTTCAATTAGACATATGAATAAATCCAGTTGCGTGGAAACGTGCTTGCCTAAATGGAATGCAGACTCTTATATCAACAGGACTGACAGCAATTTCATTGGTGAAAAGTTATATGACATTGATAATGTTCAGATGTTTGGGTTTCCCCTATAACCTAGAGTATAAAAGAAGGCGATCCTAAAACCTCTGGGGCCGGTTGTTCAAAAGCCGGTTAACGCTAACCCAGGATTAAATTTGCCTAACCTAGGGTTAAATTTTAACCTTAGGTTTGTTTGCGTTGTTCAAAGCTAGATTAACCGTAATCCAGGGTTAAACAGTGGGTTAAATTTAACCCACCTCGCTAGGTGGGTTAACTTGCTAATCGGCCGATTAACTCGTAAAAATGGACGTCGAAAGGAGTGGAAAACACGTAAACACACAAAAATCTCGGTGAAACAAAGATCGAGTGTACAAAGATTTTATGGATGAAAACCAACCTCAAACAGTAAATTCTAAGTCTTTGAATATTATTGAGATTCTTATTCGTCCTGTACGAGCCCATTGAGTTGCTTTACCTATACATGCTGGCGTTAAATTTTACGAGCATTAAAGACACAACAATTTAGATTGTCATTGGTCTAAGCATGGACATCATAGTTAATAATACTGTAGACTACGTCGGTCTTCGGCCAATTTTACAATAGAAGTACTACGATTATATAGCTATTAAAATGGTTTTCAAATATAGTTTTCTGTTTGGCATAAAGCCGTAAACATGATATTGTACAATGAAGTAAAACGAATTACCTCACGAAAGCTTTGAAATGCCATCTTTCAATATTGCCACCAAAAACAACTTGCTGTTTGTACGCCTTCGGGTTTGTTCGAAAAATATATTTACTCAGAACCCTTTTTCTTTTGCCAAACAATTCGGTTGCCAGCAGTTTTAATTTACAAGTTCCTATTTGCTTTTCTTGAACATTACAAGTTTTTGCACATTTAATGCCTACAGACTCAGTGTATTACTAACAAACATTGTTTTTGAAAGCTGTAAAATAACTTTGCTTTGGCTTATTTTTTCTATTTTCATGCTTTGTTAAGATCTTCTGCAATACCCATGCGTTGACAATTGTTTTTCAACTTAAAAAAACATGGAATTTCATTTGATTGGCTGCCATAAGTCTAATTTTGTTCTCAAATTTAATTATTCAAGCACTGGCTAAAATTCCCAAATTTATGGCTTATAATGAGCAAATTTAATTTTATATGTTCTACTTCTCATTTGTTTGGTCTATATAAACGGTTTTGATCAAGTATTATTTTATCTCGGAACTTTCTAAAATGCTAAAATTCATGTCTGAAGAGTTCAATTTCAGTTGCTTCATGTTTTGACGTACGCTTTTCAGCCAATCAAAAACGTTCTTATATTAGATATATATTTTAACATAGATTTATTCTTGGGTTAAATGTCTTAACCCAGGGTTAACTAATCGCACCGCTAACCGACCTTTGAGCAACGCCAAATTAACCCAGGATTAGCTAACCCAGGGTTAAGGATTTTTAACCCTGGGTTAGCGCTAATCCTGGGTTAAGTTAACCGGCTTTTGAACAACCGGCTACTGGAGTCGATATTTCGACAAAAGCTGCATTGACATGAAAATATATCAGTTTCAGTAAACCTACTTAGAGCTTGGAAATGAACAAAAATGCTTACTCAGGACTTTTTTAAAATTTTGGTCAGCGATATCTCAGTAATGAGAGACCAAGAGTAATTTGCGTAATAAAGTTTTTTAGTGCACCAGTGCAGCTCTATCTGATGATGTTGTCGAATTTTTTAATTTCCAAAATATTTAAGTTTCTCACCTATATATGACGTCATACATAGGTAATAGCAATTTTCTCGAAACCTGCGTGTTAACCGATGTGCCAAACAAAATCAATCCATAAATCAATCCACATTCAAACAACATCAGATCATACAGAATGTGATTCAATATTATGTTATAATCACAAACAACATATTTGTATTGGCATTCTTTCAAAGGATGAATTGTTATCAATTGGTTTTTTAATGACTGACTAAAATTGAATTGGCGTAACACAATATACTGCCTGGATGCAGGGCAGCGGAACATATTTTATTTTGGGGGGCTAAATTCTGACCGTGGCCGGAGGCCACGACGGCGTGGCCGTAAGGCCTCGCCAGGCTAGGGGGGTCCTGGGACATGCCCCCTGGAAACTTTTTGAAATTGGAAGCCCGCAAATCACATTTCTTGCATTCTGAGCCACGAACTTAGTGTTAGAATATGCGCTACCCGTAGCTGTATTTTAGACAAAAATCAAGAAAAAAAACGCTCAAAAATTAAAAATTTATTTACCAAAATTAGTGACAAACCATTTGACAAAACAAGCATTTATTGCAGTTGAGTAGGAAATTTGACACACTTTTGCCATATGAAATTCCATATGAATTTCATAGGCGCGTATAGTAACATGAGACGCGCGATTGCAAAATGGTCAAAAACAGAAAACTCTGCCATATATTATACCACGTGACAGTTACATGGGAAATTTAACTCCCCAACAATTCTTGCTACACAAGGATTTGCTTTCTATAACAAATAGTCTAAATGCTTAGAATCTGTTCACGCAACAGTGTCAAACACGAGGTGCCAGTTATAATTATGCATTGTAGGCAGCGAGCAATAATCTGACAACTTCGTACTGTTCGTAGTTCGTATAAATGATCTGGCATTCTTCATATATACATTCCACTTTTACGTCAGGGGGGCTAAAACCCCCCTAGCCCCCCTGTTCCGCCGCCCCTGCCTTGATGGTATTGGTGTATACTCCATGTAACTTAAATTACAGTATGTACTATGTCCCTAGCCAAATAGGGCAAATCAAATTGATGCCAATTTCCACTGCAGGAAAAATAATTAAAAAATATATAGTTAAAACCTTAAGACAATGATTTGGGTATAGCATCTTCAATTCCCTAAGGTTTATTGTGTTTTTAGCTTTTATCAATTACGACCAAAACTATTGAAATATTTAATGTGGTCTGGTAGTCAAACCAGACTATTTTGGTTTAATTATCTTACATTTAGGAATAGTTTATCGCATAGCAATAGACTTCTGGTTATTATTCGTATACGAGCAATGGATCAGCCAACTGCTAAATTGGGTACTCAAACCAAGCAAGCGCTTAGTTGAACACGAGTAGTTAATGCGACAGTGTACATCTATCTAGAGCAGAATTCTCAGATACCCACGAAAAGGAGGTGGTCACTTGGACATAGCTATAACTTCGAGCACTACGTTTATGTGGCAAGTTATCAGAAAGTTCGTGGATAGTAAATAGGATTGTAAACAACCATTATACATTGCTTTGGGCATCAAACAACGCGCCAAGGCTGGTTGAACTGATATGGTCATCACCATGATGATGCAAGTCAGCGAGTGCCTTTTGGATATATTTTATGTACAATTTATTCGAATCCTACAAAATCAAGAGAACGAAATGAGAGCATGTAATTCATGTTTTTCTAAACTTATTATCAACAATTCTACCTCCGCTCTTGGGTCAAACCAACGTTAATTGTATGCGCAAGCTATGCTAATAAGCTTTTCCGGATTAGACGATTGCCATCAAAGTAGCATCGGTTGACGCATCGGTTGACACTATATAAAAATGAAATAACGATGAAATGCTTTTAAAACAGAACAAGGCTGAGAATAATATGTTGAGTATATCTAACAATGTGTTTGCTAGTCATTTTAGAGTTTAAATGTGATTAAGCCAAGTTTTGGAGCGGTTGACACTTTTTTATATAAATATATCTGATATACTATAGTGATTTTTAGAGTTGAGTGTCAATCGATGCACTTCACACAATTTTACATACTTTTTTGGAAAGAACAACCAGTAATGTATCAATACAGGCTCGCTAAACACTTTCTTTTAGTATTTACTGTGGAAATATTTATTGCCTATGCCGTATCAACTCAAAGCTAAATCAATGAAAATGTTATACGATTTACAGTGTCAACCGTGTGTCAACCGAACACGTGTTTGAAGCTTCTCATATTACATACATGTTTCACGTCGTAATAATAGATCTATATTTAATCACAGCCTCAATGCGCCTCAGCATACATAATAAATGATCATAATAAATAAAAGTATCTTGTACTGGTATTTGGAGTATAGATTTACGCGATTGTCATTTACACTCCAGCCACGTTTCTTGATATATTCCTTATTAGCAATTGCTCGATGGATTATATATAGTTGCTATTTTATTCTGTGGAAAAATTCCCGATGGGATCCTTAGGTATTTTAGCAATTTTACGAATATAATACTTGTTCCCATACTTAAGAAGATAACAAGTGCCTGCGTTTCGTCAGATATCTTCTCCTCAAAGATCATGTTGGTATATAGTATAACAAAACAACGACAGACGCTATAAATTATAACATGGACACATTGTACAATTTCGTCAAATATGCACGGCTCATACGCAGTGTCCATCAATTTTCCCGTGCATTTTACTGAACAATAATCGATGTCGCTAATTTTTCAGATAAATTTGCATTTCACGCTTGCATAGACCAGTTTCAATAATATACCTCTTGACGCACTTCCCTCCCAATACATCGCACATGTTTATTACTCCATATATAATATACTATAATATACTATAATATCTATCGCGTTATATTTCAAATATATTGGCCAAAGAATGCATAGGAAACGAAATATTAAATGCCGATGCAATTCGGTAAATATTTTACGCTAAATGCTATTTGCATTTCATGAAAATATCTTTAAAAAATACTCTTTGACTGAAGGAGGTTATTGACGCATTTCAGACAATCAATTTCAAAAGTTGTTGGGATACCTCAGTGCAGTTTTAGATCATAGGTAAATCTTTACACTTGTAACACACATTAATCTCCCTTCCCCTCCTCCCCCTCTCCAATCAATGTTGGTTTCCCAATTGTAAGACCATACATGATAATATTTTGGACAAACATTGAATAGGGGGGGGGGGATCGACGTTTGTCAATATAATAGGTATTTGGGCCTTCTGTCCCAACACATTTGAAAAGGATTGTAGCTAAAATAGAGTCAGTTGTATGTCAAAAGTAAGTGACTGTGTGTCTTTTTTCCCAACAAATTATATTTTATTGTTTTAAACAATTAACATTTTTTTTAAATTCTGGAGGAAATTTTCACAAAAAGAGGCGAATATTTTCCGCTCTTTTTTCCGTAGTCAATCAAGTTATTGAGCACGCACTTCGGCCAATTAAAAACGTTCTTCTCTAAGCCTAAAAGACCCTCTAATTCTCTTCTCAATCCATGCTTACCTCCCATTTCATTGATGTTTTTCGTATTCTCTTATTTCTAAGATATTGAATACATGAATGACTGTTTTTCGTAGCCGAATTTTTTAATTTCATTCTAATCACGTTACGATTTTAAAATAGTTTTTTCTTTTTCATATGTGGTGAGGAATCCAAATACTGAACATGTGTTTTATTTGTTTTGTGTTCGTCCATATGCTACTAATTAAGGACTGCTATCTGATTAGCTGGTCTTACGAGACGATTGTTTAAATTGTCCCAGTATAGATCTACACATTCCATCAATAGAAAGTGTAGTAAAGAAAAAGGCCCACAACTTTGTATTTGACTGCCTTCATAACAATGTTTGTGATATTTATAAGAAAACTTTTGAAAAAAGAATCATGTATATTACACAAGAAACAATCATGTGTCTGTCAAACTACCAAAAGTAAGAACAGAGTTTGGACGTAAGAGTTATAATTACATTGCAGCAAAACGTTTAATGAACTTCCACTATCAGCTAGAAAACTTGAATCTAGGGTTTTATTCAGACAATTTTTAGATGAACATTTTTAATCGCATGCATGCATGCGTCCATTCTTAAGAGTATTTTAACTTGTATAAAATATTTCCATATTTTCTTGTATTTTAATAGTTTTATAGTACTTAGATACAGGACCCTAATGATAACAGTAATATAGTACTGATAGGTAAAAATTCGAAATTATTATTACTAAATCAAAGTTATCAACAGTAATTCGAGATTCCTCAGGAATATACTTGTATAATTTTCAACAGTTTGAAAAACATTCGCATTTTTAATTGGTATTAGGCTTCGGATTTTTAACCTCTTCTCTCTGTTTGGACAGTGGTAATTTGTTAGGCACGTGGGAACGAATAAAAAGTAAATTTAACACAGTAAAGCATTTCAAAGAAAATTTTACAATTATAATTTCTTCTTAAATTTCCAATGTCTTCTCAATACATATTTCAAAACATTTCTGAAGCTAAAACCCACGAGTATGTTAACTATAGTGTAAATATTATTCCAAAATGATAAAGAACACGCTCACAGTCCATCGAGTGTAGATGCCAATTACGTCACAGCCCTAAATAGATGAAATATAGATATTTTAAGAATGTTGTAAAATACGAGGACAACTCAGTATTTAATACAAATAGTATTGATGCAACGGGCATATATATTTTCCATTTTCGATATTATGTAAATATTTAAATCTAGTACTCTATTTGAAAACTCTGTTTGAATCCAGGACCCCGGCAATTAGTAGTCAGAGAACCGCACAAGCGAAGTGATTCCGGTCCAATGCTCTGACCAATAAGCTGCCAAGACCATGCAGTTGGCAAAAAGGCAACCTGTGCATGGCACAAGGGTAAATTATTGTAAATTTTGGTAATCTTGCTATACAGAACACCGACGGTAGAAAAGATTTTGAAGTAAGCCAACCTATTGGAAAATACTGAGCCCGTAGAAACACCAAGGTACACCACCGGTCTTGTCGTTCCAACAACAGCCTCTTCTTTCACACGTCTGCTTCGACATTCCGGGGTAACCACAATCCATTCTCTTTACTCCTGGCACGTGGCATGAAACTAAAATGAACAATAATGTTATATGAAATTAAGTAATGATAACTCCGCGGAAAATGCATGCGCGTGCGCTAGAACTAAAAACATGGCTTCGGCCCGCAGGGGAAATAGCGCCGTCCAGACGAAAACCCTTCTCAGGCAGGAATGACAATCACCCGTCGGATATCAGTACCATACATATGAACGCGGAGAATCGCTGGAGAGGCGATTTGGTGTATATTTGTAAAAATGTATTCAACTGTTAAGAAAGACAAAATTGTGCATTTGCAGGATAAATGTATAAGGCAATTTCACGAGAATACACGGAAAGAACGAACTGGTCACCTTACAGTATATATATAGATGCAAGAAGTGAATAACTAGTATATTTGAATATATATATATATGTATTTTCATATTTTCTGAAAATTGCCGATTAAAGTTTGCTTTGCTGTCAATCGTTCTTGGGTATATTTCGCGCGGTCAAGTAATTAGAATATTACGTCTTCAAAAGCTTAGTTTGTTAAATTATAGTTAAAGTTAGCCTAAATCGTAAAACAAAGTTCATATACGTACAGTTTGAAAGTTTTGCTATAAGATTATGCTGAGTAAGTGAATTTATGAATTTTTAAATGTTGATCGACTGAGCATAAAACCGACTCGACAAGTGCATCAACGACTTAAATAAACAGGGATATAGAGTTGATACAACGATTCAACAGTACACCACTTTTAACTGATTGGTCAATTTTGGATAAGTGCACCCTACGCCTTACGAGTACGAAGTCCCCCAGAACAGCTCGTATAAAAGAGCTAGGAGCAATGCAAGTCAGTGGATGCAGAGTAGCAGAACAGAGTGAAAACAGAAATTCAAGACAACTGAAGAACGACGGAAGAACGACTGAAGAACGACTGAAGAACGACTGAAGAACGACTGAAGAACGACTGAAGAACGACTCACTGAAGAACGACTCACTGAAGAACGACTCACTGAAGAACGACTCACTGAAGAACGACTCACTGAAGAACGACTCACTGAAGAACGACTCACTGAAGAACGACTCACTGAAGAACGACTCACTGAAGAACGACTCACTGAAGAACGACTCACTGAAGAACGACTCACTGAAGAACGACTCACTGAAGAACGACTCACTGAAGAACGACTGAAGAACGACTCACTGAAGAACGACTGAAGAACGACTGAAGAACGACTGAAGAACGACTGAAGAACGACTGGAGAACGACTGAAGAAGACAAAATAGAGATCTTTAAACAATTTACAACATTAACAATAGACTAAGTTCTGTAACGATTCGTACCACGCGTAAATAAAATCATTGATGACAAGTGTAATATCAAAAACCTCGTATCATTGTGAACAAATATGTCCAAATATGACAGAATTTGAAATTGCTGCTCGAAAACACATCTTCGACGTGCGTGCCTGTAAAATACTTGTCGCATTTACGATAATATCTCCAAATAAATGTTGCCTATATGTGGAAAACTTTAGGCATTGCAAGTTATCTGGAAACAAAAAATCAAACAAAAAATGTTTTAACAACGAAATTTCGTTGTTAAATTGCGAATTAATCCGTGTATAATTTTTCTAGGACAATAGATTATTCCTAGAATTGAATCTGAAATGAGAATAATTTCCATACTCAAACAATAGATTTGCACTTAAATCACAATAGGGGAATATTTCACTCGAAATTTCCATCCACCTAAACCTTCTACATCAATTTCAATCAAGTGAGATGCAGAAAAAAACGTCTTGTACTTTACCTTATCACAACCCTCAGTACCTTCATCTATATATATACATGTACTTGTGGTTAACGCTTGGCAACTGGACTCTGTAGCTCAGTGGACAGAGCGATGCACCGGAATCGCAGGGTCGCAGGTTCAATTCCTGTCGGAGAACATAGAGTTGCATTTTTCGCAGCCGTTCCCGTTCAGGTCTAAAAAATTGTATATAATATTTCACTCGAAATTTCCATTCACCTAAACCTTCTACATCAATTTCAATCGAGTGAGATGCAGAAAAAAACATGTTGTTTTTTCTATAGCCGGTCAGCTTCATGCACACCAGAGTAGCGTAAAAACACTGGTTCTTGTTGACTAACACTTTGCAGTTTGTCAATGAAGAAATACTCTAGTGGTTTCTACAAAGAGTACAAAGGATTATGCACTGAGAGCTGTATGTCAGCATGAGGATAAACCGTGTATGCAATGAAGTGAATATACTGTTTATGGAATTGTCGATGAAGTGAATGAACTGTGTATCGTGGATAACCACAACATTTGGCATACAATAAATAGGATATATTACAAGTTTGTTGGGAACTATGGTCATTTCAAATAATATTTTCCTGAATGATAATTACAGTATGTGGACAAGTGCAATACATCACACAGATCTCCTTGAAAATATTGCATTCTTAATGAGGATTGCCAATAGAGATATACCGACAATATAAACAACGGAGCAACAACAAACATATCTTATGTAACATTGTGGTGTTTATTCAGACATCTGAAATTCCAATGACAGCTCAGTTGCAGTAAGACAACTGATTTATAAAGTGCCAATGATTTATTAGCCTGCACACTGCGCGCAGGCTAATGATTTATCAGAGTTGTGCAAAACATTAACTACAAAATGTATGCTAATGGTAGTATACTGTGGTAGAAGCCTTGTCAATTATACTCAAATAGGTGATTTGTAATGATGCCTGCTGTACAGTAAGAAATATATGTATTCCTACATCTTATACAACTAATTTCGTCTGTTACTACAGAACTCATATAATATTAGTTACTGTAATCCTAGGATTTATTTTTCAAGTCTCTCAGGATTTGTTTTCACGTAAAAAACTGGCTTCCCTTGGCAATAGGCTATGGCGTTGATGCAGCATTTCACTTGCGATAGTAACTTCGAGTATGTATATATATTTGAATTTATACTAAAATATTTTTATGATTAATCAATGACCTATACGCATTTGAAAATATAATCAGCTATACTGCATGCAAATAGGGCAATAGCGTGTATGTAAAGAGACACTTACCCGTTTAAATCTTGTTCTTCTACGGTCTTCTAAAAATGTTGCATTTATCTTGTTTTGGAGAATTTATTTGTCTGTAAAACGTCCCGACTCCGAGCATGCAAACAAAACAAAACTATTTTTGAAAAATGTCAGTTACATTTCTGACGTATACATTGAAAAACAAATTATTTGTCTTAGCCAATCATATGGTTGCTAGTTACCAGTTTCCTTTCGACCTGAACTCACGCATACGCATAACGTAGAAAACCGTCCATGGCATCGATTCCGCTATGTTGTGACACACCCGGGTGTAAATATCCTGCCGGAATTAGCTCCCTCGCACGGCGCTTCGCACCGTTCGGGGATTAAACCAGAGAGGGTCTAACACTTATGTATAATTACTGTTGTCCTCGTTGTTACTGTGGATTTGGATGTTGGAGATGTAATTGGAGTGTAGTGGTTATTGCATAATTGGCAGTTTTAAATAATAGATGGTCAGTGGCATACCAAGCAAGGCATTATGAGGGTGCAGGCGCTAGCCCACGCGCTACCAACTTCCAGACGAAGAGCCGACGAAGTAATCTTTCGCAGTGATATTTTTCTTGTAGTTGATCCTGCAACCCATAAAGCATATTGTCTATCGCTACTTACACAGGAACGACGCACTTAACATGATCTCTCAGGCTTACCTGCATGAATATCTTCTGCGACTTGTCCAGGGGTCGTATTTACCAGATATCACGAATGTGCATTCAATCAAGACAAAAACAACTAGAATAACAGCAAGTTTTGAACTCTGCACCATGATTTGTTTTTAAATGTGATAAACAAACTTGCCAAAACTGAAAGTAACCTAAAGATACAAAATCGTATTATATAGAAGAATTACAACAACATTAATTTCCTACAAAACCGAAAATCAAAAGGACTAAATTGCCAAAAATCTTAATCTACTACCGATACTCGTGGACCTAATGTAATTGAGTATTGGCGGCTTTAAGACGACCACGTGCACCACAATCATGGCCAAGACACACTTACCTGTATTTCGGCATAGTATTGAAATCTAAAAGCCATTTTACGAAATATCAGTGTGTGTATGTCAATATAAACCCCTTAAACTGCATGCAATTTGAAAATTAAGATTATCAAGCTGATCAGAACTGTCATGGGTTTCTTAACGCCGTCTGCAAATTTACATGAGATTAATATTGAGGCATTTGCATATACAAAAAAACCAGGCATGATTAAGTGAAGTGAACTTTTAAAATATACTTGCATTAATGATATCGATTGATATTTGAATATAACCGAATACGAAAAATTAGACAACCAAAATTGTAGAAGTGAGTCCATGACGATAAGTAACAGGAGCTGTATAGATTGAGCGCTGCATGATGATTTTTCTCTCAATATGATTCAACAAACTCGTATATATAGACTTAAAGGGCGATGTCAAAACGCTGATTGACTGTTCTTTTATTGGATGAAATAAACAACTTTTCTCGTGCAAAATGCGAATACAATGTATGGGCGCAGCGAAAACATTGATTTAAAGCAGACAAGCTGTATATATACTGTGATCTGTGAACGCTTACTCAATCCTATAACAAAAGTTAATTTCATTTATTATAATCCTCACAAGAATAACCAACAAAATATACTGAAATTAAATAGTTTACATGTAAGGATAAACTGTACATAATTATCACACTAAAAGCAAGTTAAAATAATTGAATCTATAGTATATCCACATGCAATATTAGCTGCGTGTGATCATTCAGTCAAACATAGTGTCACTATATTATATATGTTTCAAAGAGTGTTAAAATAATAGTAACACAAACGGTATAGCTAAATCGCGTCAAATACCTTTAGTTTCGTTCAATATTGGACGATAATATATATACTATATAGTGAAAATTACGCTAAACATGGATGTGTTTTTAGGCGAAATGAAAACTTAACAACATGCATTTTATGCCTTTGCGCCCGGTATTCCTCAATACAAAACAGTAAAAAATAATCCAAACTACTATAGATCTATTTAAAAACAAGACATTTTAATAGTTTTTAAAAAGCTGAGGTCCGTTTTTAATAAATAATGTGGTTTCATGAAGTTATTAATTCAAGAACCTTAAAAAATATTAAAGACTTCGTGATGGAATTGACAATAGCTAAACTGCGAAACCGACCTTATATGCACTGTGCCATTATATTCGGCATTCTTTCGCTCCGTTCCTGTAAATTATCCTACATACACTACCTTGATAAAGTATTCTTAGATTGCAATAATTATTAAGATTATGAACGTATAAAACGTTATTTACGTCCATGCAAAAAATTGATTTTTCTTTCATTGCATGTCTACAATCTTCGTTTGAACTACTCGATATATAAGGCTTTTAAGCCAATTGTTTCTTGACCAAGTGTGTCCTCATACAGGAACTTCACCTGGTTTGCATTTCACACTTGGTTGCTCTGCTAACCTTGACAATTTTCAAGCTCTCAAAAATGCCACATTGGTTTCTGATTATATTATCACATAAAATCGTATACCTATATTGTATACTTACAGGCAACTGCAATCCCTGTTTTCAATAAAAATGTTACTTATAAATCCTTCAAGCTTCTCGTACCGACTTCCAGATATTTGTTTGACTTGTGGAGCTCCAGTGTATCTCCAGAGGTTTTAGGATCGCGGGCTACAGTTCGTCCAGAAGTGAGAGAACCGCCTTACAAACTTTAGTCTTTGATATATTCAGTATATATAGCTTTAAGCGAGAGCACGAAATCCTCATGTAAACAAATAATTATGCAAAAGGCAAAGGTATACGCTTACGATATTGACTGCGGCATATATTGTATGCTATATAGTCGTTTTTAGTCTGAAACGGGCCTAATTTGAGCAACATTTCAAGATTTTTCAAGCATCGTTTCGGGAAATTTCTAGAATCTTGTGGAAAACACTATTAATGAGGATACATTTTATCAAATTCAGACGCATTGAAATGTCAATTTTTACGCAAATGACATTGTAATAGAAATAAATCTAGTGGTTCTTTTATACATATTTTTACATTACAAGGTACCTGTGGAAACAGAGGAATCTTTGTAATATGTGTTATTGAACGAAAATCAGCAGAGGTTGACCGGATGAAAATTCCTTACTCCCACGCATTTTGACTTAATGGTATATCTTGGAGTAATGTATGGCAACCTTGTTGCCGACATAAGGTAATTAATTGTGTCGGCAAATATAAAAGCAATTGGGCATTTTCCCGCTGTTTCAGACAGAAGCGTGACTAGGTCAAACACTACATAAGTGCCACAGAATTTAAGGAGTAGTTCTGTTGAATAAAAATATTGTGAAGCGAGTTCAATTTCTTCTGGAATTAAAATAAACCTATTTAGTAACAGTTTTGGGATACTCATCTCTGTTTTTCTCATTATAATTTGAGAATGCAGCTGTGTATAATTCTCCTTCTTGGAACTGCTGGGCTCTTTATTATTGGAGGTAAGTTCTGATAAGTATCTTTATTAACATTACGGTAAATAATTATTGTGGATTTGTTCAAACTCGTTATATATAATTAACTATTTTGTCGAGAGAAACTGCTGCTCTTTCGGAACAGACAAACTCAACGCGGATTCTACAACGCGGCTAGATTTTTCGATTTTCACTGACATATAACTTTGATCCTATAACAGTTTGAGTTATTTGGCCTGCATATCTTTGAAAATTTCCTTACATAGACGGTTGTATTTACTTCTAAAAACTGAAAAATCGCGTCGCGTTGCCGAATCACGTCCGGTGCGTCTGGGTCTTTAAACCCTTGTCAAACGTGACGCGAATCGCCTAACGTTTCAACTTATGAGGCATGGAAAAGAGGGAATGAGTGCCTTGAAAGGCACCGGCCATGCTTCCGATTCGTCAGCTCGGATCTTCATCAAAGACGTTTGATATTATTTCGTGTTAAAAAGATCTGGGATTTACGGATAGTAATCTTTTCCAAATAAATAAACATCATTACAACTGCACGTTTGATTCTAACGAAGACTTGAGTATTTTACACCACTGAGGTGGAACCCAATTACAATGCCTAGTATGTTTTAGCTTCCGATGAAACGATCCTGGTAAGTCGGTTTAATTTAAGGATGCCTTGAAAATTTGGACCGATTTACGTCATTTTTCGAGCGCTGTTATCATTGTGTATGGCAAACTCCAAAAAGCCTTTTGAATTGGTGAAATTTCGTGTTAAAAGCAGGAAAATGAAATTTAAATTTCGTTGTGATAGAGTTGACAATCATAGTCGGATTTGAATAACAGTTTAAACCCCGCCCTTTTGTTTTGAGTCACTTTAGAAAACCACTTTACATTCTCACCTCGAAAACAAGGTTTTCGGCCTATAGTGTAATCGTGACTATATGCTTCAACAATATTACTTAGTATATGGGATAATATTAGAGTTACGTTTAATTCAGTATCCTAGACCAGTCGTAATCAATATTGTAAAAAATTACCCACATTCTCTAGTTCATTCTGATTGCGGCAAATATTTAAAGAATTCAAGCGAACCTGGTCATTAAATTCGCAACGGATTTGTAACCCTTCCTTATTGGTCGTATTCAGTGCTTTAACATACGATCTTTAAGCATGGTGATGAAAGTATAAAATGACTCTAATTAACTAAGAAGTATCCAAAACGAGTTTAGTGTAAAACAATAAATGTTCAAATATTTTGATGATGGTAGTTAGAGAAAAAAAGGTTCAGAGGATAAGATAATTTAGGAATTGTTTAGATTTTGTAAACGAAGTCCTAGAGATAGCATATCCTACAGATTCTATACGTGGCCGTCAAAAGTCTACGTTAACTATAAAATAAAGATGAAACAACTAACCGTTATTACAAGGTTCTTACTGTACTTTCATTAGAATACTCGAACCCAGGATCTCAGAGGTGAAAGACGGTTACTTGTATGGTTAGAGGACAAAATACATTCATAGTGATTTTGTACAATTTGTAATTGCAAAATTAATCTACCCTTGCAAGCTCTACCTGAAATATACTCGTATTTCCCCTCGTCCTGGCAAAGAGTAATGAGTTCATTACGTTACATTAGGCACGTATAGGATTCTATATATTATCACGTAATTCCTAGTTATACAATATCACGTGTATATAGAATGCGTCAATTTGACCAGTTTATTGATTTGCCAGATTTGCCAAGAGAATCGATGAAGTTATGCACGATCAAAATACTTGAAAAATTTTAAAAATTACCACTCTTGCATTAACAAACGATCTTTAGTTATGTTTGGTAGCAACTGTATCCATAGCAAATTTGTAGCATGACAATCAACATTTTATGGTGGTAGATAGCGGAACAAAGGATGATAAGTCGGCAAAGGAAGTTCAAAGCCAGCATATTATCATAGTTTCTATGGAGTAGTGTGAGTCCACGTTGTCTGTATAATATGAATCAGCAACAAGGGCAGCCTCGTTACGAGGGCCTTTTGTTGAGGGAGGCGAGGGCAGGGAGAAGACCCTGGAAAAGGCTGAAATAACTTGGTTTCGTTAATTGGCTAAAGATTTAATTTAATTACGTTGTTAGAGACGTTTCAATTGGTAAATATTTTGAGAATGCGGGAAATCAAACGAAATATATTAAAGTATGTCGAATAGCCGAAGTGAAGGAGCGAGCAATTTATTGGACTTTCTGGTAATGCATCAAAACTACATTAAATATTGGTGACTTTTTCTGGTGAAATGAAGATAAATGATGTCCTTTATTTTGGTTAGATTGCCAAAATCTAACGTTATTTCATTTACAAATCGTTATTTGATTTAATTGTGTAGGCGATCTACACGGCTTTATTTTAGGCACACATAGTCCGACATAAAACGTGTATCTTAATACCCTAAACGAAGATTCCCGAAGAGTTCTAAATCAAAGTTTCTGAATTGGACCGTACACTTAAGGTGGCTCGCTACAATTTTTGAAATATGGTAAATTTATGATTTAAATTTAATGTTTTTGAAGAACGGTTACTTGTTAGAAAACAAAAATTGTACCACATATATTGAGCAATATTCAAAGAGTCGGAAATTCTTCACAAAAATGGCGTTATTACAATTGCTATGGTAATAATGACGTTTCAATATGGCCGGCGTCTTAGCTTTTAACGCACTTCACTAAAAAAATATCTGGTTACAGCTATTTTTTATATCATAAAATATTTTCGTCATACAATAGATTATCGGAACAAGTTTAAAAAATGATGTGTAGCAAATTTAAAAAAAATTAATAAATGTGATTTTTCGTTATAAATATTTTTTGGCTTCACAGAATTTTTTTAACTCTTTCAGATAATCTATTTTTCTACAGGAAAACGTTTTATGAAATAAAAAATTGGGTTAACCAGGCGTTTTTTAGAGTAAAGTGCGTTAAAATCCAAAATGTAAGCCATATTGAAACGTCATCGTTACCATAGCAACGGTAATGACGTTATATTTGTGAATAAGTCGTACAATTTTTGTTTTGTAACAAGTAAAAATTCTTCAAAAACTTTAATCTAAATCGTAAATTTTACACATTTCAAAAAATTGTAAGGAGCCACCTTAAACCGTACATTCATAGCCACACACTTCCCTGTGAACTTGCAATGTTGCGTCCCTTCAATCTTCATAACCTTGCAATGTTTACAATACAATTTACATAGTAATACAGCGGTCGTAAGTCGTATTTACAAAATTTGCCAAAATATTTGCCGGATATTGATTTTAAATGTTACTTCGCAATCAAAAACTGATAAACACAGTCGGCAGAGTACAGCATGTCCAACATTACGTTTATAACTTGTTTGCTGTTGTGCCTATCTTGGTAGATATTTTTAAATTTCGCAGAATCCTAAATTTTTAAAGTATAAATTATTATGAAACTAATCGTAAGACGTATTAAAATAGTGAATTAGTTAGCGCAACCCGCAAATCAACAACGTAAACAAGAACAGGTAACAAACGACATCTACCCGCTTATAGTCAAGATGTATTATATTTTGCTTATTTCATGAGAAACCAACGCATATTATATGATACCCCGTTTGAGTACTTTATAATATATCGAAATGTAGTCTTTGTTAAATAAGTCAAACAATACTTACGAGTTTCGATTGCTATCAATTGGAACAACAATAATATTGGTGCTGTTACCAAATGCTATAGTTTATGAGGAAACAATTAGAACAAACTGTGATGTGCGGTGAATAGTCAACAGGCTTTCAAACCTAGCTAGTATCCGATCGACAAAACTGTACTCATGTTGTTGTTCGAGCAAACAGTGAATATTAATAAGCCATGCAGTTCGGAGTTTCGACTGCGCTTATTAAAAGTGACGAATATCAAACATCAAACCAAGCAAAATTGCAGTTGAATCACAACATATAGCTAAGACTTAAAATATGCATATCAAAGTATTCAACTGTTCAATCATTCACATGTGTTTCATATATAGCCACAATAGAACTGTCTATCTCGGCTAAATCTCTAAACCTAGTATCCGATCGACAAAACTGTACTCATGTTGTTGTTCAAGCAACACTGAATATTAATAAGTCATGCAGTTCGGAGTTTCGGAGTTCAATTGTTCTTCGAGCAATTTTTGCATGTTCATATGATGATTGAGCAGCTGAATACTTCGATATGCATATTTTAATTCTTCCAGTCTCGGCTACATGTTATGATTCGACTGCAATGTTATCCCGAAACTCCGAAATGGCGTATTAGTCAGCACAAGAATGTGGGGCGAATATATTTCCGAATATATTGGAAAATTTGGTCATGTGACACCCAGTCTTTTCCATGGCCTTCTTCCAGCCTTCGCCTCCCTCAACAAAAGGCCCTGGGGACGAGGTTGCAACCAGGACGATTACTTATTTAGAACACTTTAACTATCGTAGGGTCTCCTAAAGAAAAAACGTATGCGTTCCTGGCAAGAACATCCGTGCATTATAGCTACTACTCCTCTTATCAATATAATTAAAGTTAAGTTAATCTATTTTGATATGGTTGGTGAAGTTATGAAATACTGTATACTGAAATTATTATCAAGTATAAAGTACTATCAACAATATTTTAAAAAAATGCACTTTATACATTTCTTAATGTAAGCTTCGACTAAACAAGGCTTAGTTGGTTATGGTTTCTGGCTTTGCTTTATGCTGGCGCAAGTACAAGAGCCAGTTATCACGGTTTCTGTGCAGCAGTAGGAACTCTTTATTCCATACAAATATGGAGTATGCATATCATGTTTGCATATCATCAAAACTAGCATTACACATTTATGCAGGGTCTATAAAATTAGATAAAAATCCAATTTTAGCGCGTGCTACCCTCCGTCAGATGCTGAGTTTATAGATACTATATTTAGCTACGACTTAATAAAGATCAGGTCTTTAGCGGCGCAATGATACTTTTTTGTATTATTGCGAGCAGAAAAGACCAAATTCGAGGGGATTGAATATTTCTTCTCGAAATCACATATTTTCATCTCTGCATGTGCTTAATTACGAAGATTATACAAATGGAGAAAAATAGATAATGGGTAATGTGATTGTTTCACAATAACACCACATACTGTTTAAAGTAACTATCTCAACGGATTTATTATTTTATCAAAAATGCCAAGACAGTCAATGGAAAAGCAGGTGTTAGCATATTCAAGTTATTATGAACTAACGAATAGCAACTGTATCGAAAACAGTCTACTCAACGAAATTATTTTGGTCATAACTGTTCATAATACCAACACTTAACGAAATAGTTGATACTGTAGATTTGAATTTTCGTATTGTTTTAAGTTGGCATCGAGGAAGTTCAAAGCCAAGCATATTAGAGATGTTATCAGGTTGTTATGTAGCGAAAATACGTTGATACCATCTACTACAAATAGGAATTAGTATTGATCACAAGCGTCTCAAAATGACAAAGCTATACTTTAGTGGCTTTCTAATACTCTGATTGCAAATTTGATTCAAATAACAATGTATTGTACGTCGGAGACTTTAACGTTTAACCATTTGTGTGAATGCCTTTCCTGCTTCTATTTTACAATTGTGTGAATTTCGCTGTAAATAAATTTTAATAACTTTGCTGATTTATCAATAAAGCATATGAAAGATGTAGGGAACGGTATCTAAAACGTGACATTCCTCTCATTCTATTTATTTTGGCCATAATGGTTCGTGAAAGAATAAAACAAAGATACAGCTGATACATTCGGTTTTAATTATTGTATAAAGTTGGCAAAGGAAATTCATTTGAATTTTCGTATTGTTTTAAGTTGGCATCGAGGAAGTTCAAAGCCAAGCATAATAGAGATGTTATCAGGTTGTTATGTAGCGAAAATATGTTGATACCATCTACTACAAATAGGAATTAGTATTGATCACAAGCGTCTCAAAATGACAAAGCTATACTTTAGTGGCTTTCTAATACTCTGATTGCAAATTTGATTCAAATAACAATGTATTGTATGTCGGAGACTTTAACGTTTAGCCATTTGTGTGAATGCCTTTCCTGCTTCTATTTTACAATTGTGTGAATTTCGCTGTAAATAAATTTTAATAACTTTGCTGATTTATCAATAAAGCATATGAAAGATGTAGGGAACGGTATCTAAAACGTGACATTCCTCTCATTCTATTTATTTTGGCCATAATGGTTCGTGAAAGAATAAAACAAAGATATAGCTGATACATTCGGTTTTAATTATTGTATAAAGTTGGCAAAGGAAGTTCAAGAACCAGCATGTTCTCGCGGTTGCTATAGATAACAGTCAAAAGTCTACATTAACTCTATACTGTACTATAAATATGAATCAACAAATTGCTATCACAAAGTTCTGATTTGAATTAAGAAGCCAGTTGGATTGAAGTATTCTTTATTTAAATTTGGTAAAACAGCTCATGTGTTATCACGATTGCTATAGTGCAGGCTATATACATACATGAAAATAATGAAACCACATTTCCTGTCAAAATGAATTTATTTAGTAATTTTCTTTATATTCAAGAATTTGGTTGAAGGATTTAGCTAGCTGAAAAATATACTAGAAAGTACTGAGCTACTTCTACGTTCCATGCTAAGGCTATAATAACGTTCACATCTTTTGCAGATGGTAATCCGTAATTTAATTTAACAAGGTTAAGCTGACAGACATATATAAGTATCGCTTATTGTAGACAAAACTAACCAGCATGTGGTCACAGTTGCTCCCTCCCTAGCAGACAGATGTCTACCAATCTTTGCTGATAGCATGTACGTAATATAATTTAACAAAGTTATGTATATATTAGCATGGTCTATTTTTGGCAAAAGAGACTCAATAATAACTATCACACTGTTAATTTGAGGGTGTTAAAATAGCACCTGTATAGGTGCTAAATTGACACCAGGAGGTGGTGTTAAATAGAAAGTGCTATTTTAGCACCGATTTGGGTGCCAATATAGCACCGTTAAGTTGGGTGTCAATTTTAAAGTGCTAATTCAGCACCCGAAATTTTTAACACCTTTTTTGGGTAATAAAATAGCACCTCTTTCATCAGCGAAAGTGCTAAATTTACACCCTTTATAGCGCTACATAATGGGGTGCTATTTTGACACCTTTTTTGGGTCCTAAATAGCACCTCTTTCATCAGCGAAAGTGCTAAATTTACACCCTTTATAGCGCTAAATAATTGGTTCTATTTTGACACCATCAAAAGTGTTAAACATAGGCCACTATAGAGGTGCTAAATGGACCATTCCCCTATTAAACTAACTTTGGAACTAGGAAATTGTATCAGTACAGCTGGAAAGAGCATCCTAAGTTTAGTAAAATTGCAAAGTTTGGTTGCGAAATGTTGTAAAATGTGGAAAATATAGCGCTGTGAAGTTGGTAAATTTTGTATACTTTTGTATTACGCACGCAAAACGGTTACCACTTTTAAAAAAGTAGGCAAATCTGATAGGATATTACGATCTAAGACCATCTTTCCCCGTTTTTATATAAATCTGTCATACCTATTCCCTTGCTCCCAACCTTCCAGGTGGAATTGGGCATTGGGTATATTTAAAGCAGGGAGAGGAGAAGGCAGAGGGGAAAAATACCCAGAATATACAGGTACAATGCAAAATATCCTACAGTATAAATAACATATTTTAATACAAATATGAAGCATAAGTGACTGCCACAATCCAACACAATAGTCTAATTGTACATTAATAGTATTTAATATTCATAACACAATAACAAGATTCATTGGAAATAATATGGAAGCTAATAATGATTTTCTGATAGTTATCTAATCTATTTGCATCCTAGAATAAGATTTGATTTTTGTGAGATAACTTAATTTAAGTTGAATGCTAGTTCTAAACGCCATGGAAGAAGTAGAAATTAAATGCCTCGTGCACAGCGATTAAAACATATCTTGCTGCATCCGCACCCTTTTCCTTCCTGGTATGGTCTGGCCTCAGGGTACATGGTTGTTGTTTGTCGTCTTTTCTGGGGGTTAGGGGGGTCAAGCAACAATACAGTCCTGATTATTTTTACTACATTATCTTATTCCTTAAAATTGTACTTGTTCAATGAAAACCATGTACATGCCAGGTGCCAGTAATTAGTTGATGTCATTGTATGCATGCGAATATAATCTACGTTATTGGTATAACTTTATATATTAGACAGTGTGGCATGGAGCATCGTCAGCATCCCCACCAAAACTTTGAATTTCAAAATATTGAGCGCTCAAAACACACTTTATTCTCAAAAATCTTCGTTTATTGATATTACTTTATATATTCGACAGTGTGGCATGGAGCATACATGAACAGGTAGGAGTTTTTTACTAGCCACGAAAACTTACTAACCATGCACTCACGAACTGCGCGTGTATTTTGCGGGACAGTAGAAATATTGTTTATTTCACATAAAACAAAACATGATCGAAACCAACCTGTTAGCGCCAATTATTTTACGGCAGTACTTCGCGGAATAAAGGATGTTCACTTGCTTTTAGATACTGTAGTGTTTAATATAGGAAAAGGAAGTTCAAACCCAGCATGTCATCATAATTTCTATGTAGTAGTTTAAATCTACGTTGACTGTTTAATATGAATCACCAACTGGGGCGTTTACTTATTTAGAACACTTTTACTATCGTAGAGTTCCATAAAGACCAAACTTATGTGTTCCTGGCAAGAACATTCATGATAGCTACTACTCCTCTTATCAAAACAATTAAAGCTAAATTAATCTATTTTGATATGGTTGGTGAAATTATGAAATACTGCATGTAATCAAATTATTGTCAAGTAAAATTTACTATCAACAGCATTCAAATCAAATTCACTGTGTAGAAAACTTAGTGTAATTTTTTACAATAATGGTTCGTGATACTTTTAAACAAAGAATTAGTTGGTTATTGGTTACTGGCTTTGCTTTATGCTGGCACAGGAAGTTCAACAGCCAGTTATCGCAGATATGCGCAGCATTTAACTACATACAAAATATGAATCACAACCGGCATTACCCTGATATATATACATATATAGAGAATAGTCCATATGGAATTTATTTCGAGTGTTGAAGAGAATATTGTTATACAGTTATATAAACACGCTTCTCGACCAATCAGCACGCGCGTACTATAAATGTTATATTATGAATATAAATAATTCTATAATGAAATTTCACAGCAAGATAGCATGTACTAAATTGCTATCAGGCTAACATTTCCACAGTTTAACAGAGAAATGTTTTAAATGTTGATAAAGGAAAGAATTGATAGGATAACGAGGGAGAAAATAAATAATTAAGGTGGCTCGATATAGTAATCACAAAAACCTTATTCAAGAATCACGAAAACAAAACTTCATACTATATGAATAAACACGCATGACCATTTGTGCGCTCGGGAATATTAACGAAAGAACTTCCAAAATGACCTGACGTGAGCAGTTGCTCGGGCCATTTCGCGTCATTGCGCGTGTTATATATCGTTTTCATGTCAATTGCTGACGTCATTAAAAAATTCCATTTTTTAAAAACAATGCGCTATATCTCATTATTTTGTCCGGTGACCTATGTTTAAATTTTGCACGCTGCATTACACGGCAAAAATCTTTCATTATACCAAAAATAAAAAAATTCTGTAATGCTAAAAAATTTTATTGAAGAAAACGAAATTTTTGCCTTTTTCAAAAAATTGGCATTACAGAATATTTTTATATTTTGCTTATTCTTAGTCCGTCTTGCAAGTAAAATAATGCACGAAAAAAAATGGGGGGTCACCATGCTTCTTTTCCAACTACACGAGGCGATAGGCTATTTTGGAGTGAATTTCGCACGCGTATGTTGCCATAGCAACGAACTATGTGTTACTAAAACTAACATAATTTGAAAGTAGAAAGATCAAGATATATGAATACTCCGATACCTGGTGAATAAAACCTAAAAATACGGAGTTTAAAAATTTCAAAGTGTTGGGCAACTGAATTTTTGAAAACTGTATTGATCCACCTTAAGAAACTTAATATAAATGGTTTGAGTTCAACATATCGAGTTCAATATAATCATCACAATACAACACAAGCAGTATTGATAAATATGTTCTAACATTTTGGTGAAACTTTTAAGGGCGTCAATCCCGGGGGTGGGGGTAGGGAGGACGAATCCCCCCCACCTTTTGGGCAGAGGGGGATCAATATGTAATTTTCCCCCCCGCCCCATTTTTTCACTTTTGCTTATACGACATGTTCTGATCATCAGAATTCTGTGAAGCCAAGTCTTCCCCCAAAGTACACGAAATGGCGTTTCAGAGACTCCAGATTTCAAACCTTTTTCATGAATTTCCCATGCACGCGTACCCCTTAGCTACAGTACACCTACCAACACCCCAAACGGTTAGACCCAAATTACGCTTCCGCGTCGGGAGGTATCTATAAATGATGCGGAAATGCCCTGAAACCGTTAAACGTGTTACATACCTCCATAACTATGAGCAGGCTCCAACCCCCCCCCCCTCCACAGATGGATTTTCTGGATTGAGATAGATTTTCGCCCTTGGAAACCTTGTCTACTTGAGGCACGGAGTGACGGCGAAGAGAATTCTGTTCTTTTACTTCCGTACTATAGCGAAGGTATATCTTTAATATGCTAGCTTGACTGATGTTTGTAAAGATTTTCACGTGCTGTAGACTTAGTAATATACCGGGTGGGGCAAAAAAAAGTACGACTGTTTGATTTAGTATGACTTAAAAACTAAAAGAGCTATTACACTTAAACAAGATTCTTTGCATTCAGCGATGCCTAACTCAAATTTTCATATATGCCATGTGCATTTTCATGCAATATTGACTGAGATGGCTGCGTTTAAACTGGAGTAAACACTTTTGGAACTGTCGAGAATTAGCTAAAAACGGCCTATTAAACTAATTTGATAACCGTTACCATTTGATCGTAAGTATTATTTAAATGAAGTGAAGTTGAAGTTAGAAATGTTTATTGAATAGATATGCTCTTTTATTCTAACATTTGGCCTTCTAACTTCAACTTCACTTCATTGAAACGAATACTTGCATGCGTAAAATGCTAATGGTTATCAAATTATTTAATAGGCCATTTTTAGCTAATTCTCGACACTTCCAAAAATGTTTACTCAAGTTTAAACGCGGCTATCTCGCTCAATATTGCATGAAAATGCACATGACATATATCAAAATTTAAATTAGACATCGCTGAATGCGAAGAAACTTTTGAAATTGCTTAAAATTGGTAAGGATGGTTTAATTTCATGGTAGTTATACGCAACAGTCAAACGTTACGTTGACTGTATACTCAATATGCATGGACACAAACCGTTATCACAAAGGTCATATTTGAAATATAGAGCCCTATCGTTAATTGTTGAAAAAAACACTGAATTATAACCAGCATGTAGTCCCAGTTTCTCCCTGTAGAGAAGACAAGACAGACTTTGCAGATAGCATTCAGTAGAATATTTTAGCAAAGTTAAGCAGCAGATAAAGAGATATAGGTATGGCATATAGTCAGCGAAAACATCTCAATTACAACTATAGCATGTGGTCGTGATTGCAACGCGAGTCTAACAGTAAAAGTCTATTAGTCAGTAAATGGTATTATGTACGTTCACAGTCAAGTATATACGATAAAATAGGACTCCACAAAAGTCGGCATTATCTTTATTTACAACAATCCGTAAAGAGTGCAGTAGGAAATTCACCGAAAATTGACCGACGATAACGGGCAACAAAAACGATGTTACTTAGTACACCTCAGCGAGTGCACAATGTTCTAGTCCGTCGCGCATTTTCGTTGAGTGCCATCGGTAGCAAATTATTATTGGGGTTCCGAACCTAGGTGGGCCAAGAAAATATTGCATTTTTGAGTTCTCAGAAGTGCATTTCCGTGCTTCCTGACAGGATTTTAATAAAAATTTTGAAGTTTCTAAAACGTAAGAATTCAAGGTTTTTAACGCACTTTTTAATTTTTTACAACCTCATGTGCTCCGTATACAATTAAAAGCGTCGGTGAATTAGTTTTTAGTGTTCCTTTTGATATATATACACGATGTGAAAGTAACGACGAACTATTACAGATGAGTTGATTGTAGTTGGATCTGCAATAAATAGATAGAGTATGAAAAGAAGTACAATCCTGGATGAGCAAATTACTGCTGACGGCCCTGTGCGGTGGTTGTTTAAAATTGTAAAATTTGCCGACCAAGTTAGTTCAAATTGTAATGAATTGTTTCTGAACAACGACCAGAAGGCGAGCAGCCTTCTGCCTTTTATTTACATATGCTAATTAACATACATGTACAGGTAACCCAAGATTTTCTCACAACTTACATATTATTACATCTCCCCTTTTTGTAGATAAAACGACTTTAAATATCAAAAGTCGACTTCAACTAATTAAACGTAAATCTTAATCAATTATAACTGCTTATTTAGTGTTTTGTTTTTCTCATCTTGATTTTCAGTTTTCTTCTTAAATGTTCTAATATCTATTATCATCTATATAAATGTCTAACGTTTTCAAAGTTTTCTTTCAAATGTTCTAATATTTAAATGTCTCAAAGTTTAAATGTTTCAAAGATTTAGTCTGTCTGGAGGTATACTTAGCCTTCCAGATCTTGTCCGAGTTCCTTTGGGGTTATCAGGAATCCGACTCTGTGTTGACTCTGTAGACATCGCTTCAACAGGGCTTTCGTGGTCTGGGTTATGGTTGTTCTCAGCTATTGCTTCGTATGTACTTTGAAGTATTTCATCGTCCTCTTCCCTACGCTTTTCTCTCTCATCTCTTGGAATGCGTAGAATGTGTCGTCTGTTCCTTCGTAAAACACCATTATCTGTTTGCACATCATAAGATCTAGGTGTGTTGGCTGTTCCAACTACGACGGCTGTTTTCCCCATGCGTAGTCTTTTCCAGTCTTGATTCGAACTTGATCCCCCTTCTTCAAAACTGGCAACGACCTGGACGAATGCCGTCTGTTATAGTAAAACTCGTTACTCTTCTGGCTAGCTTCGTGTTTCTGTTTCACTTTGTCTTCGTCGTACATGCGAGGCTCGACATTCTGTGATAACGCTGGTAGAGTGGTTCTGATTCGACGATTCAACATGACTTCTGAAGGGCTATGACCAGTAGATCCTACAGTTGTAGATCTGTACACCATCAGAGCAAGACACGGGTCTTGTTGTCGTAATATGTTCTTCGCCGTTTTCACCGCACTCTCGGCCAACCCATTGGACTGTGGGTAATAGGGACTCGACGTAGTATGCTTGAATCCATAGCTCTTCGCGAAACTGGAGAAACTCTCGGACGAAAACTGGGGTCCGTTGTCACTGACGACTTCTAGCGGAATTCCCCATCTGGCGAAAACACTTTTAAGCTTGGCTATCACGAGAGATGAGGTTGCTTTGGACAAATCCATGATCTCTAGGTATCGGGAATAATAGTCCATTGCCACAAGAAATGTTTTTCCTTTGAAATCCAGGAGATCAACACCTATACGGTTCCACGGTCTTTTCGGTAGTGGTGACGAAGTTAACGGTTCTCGTCTCTGAGCTGCTTTTTTCACCTAGCACTCTTCACATCAACCGACTACACTCTTGATATCTTTTCCGATACCGAACCACCAAACGGCTCCTTTGGCTCTTTCGCTGCACTTGGTGATTCCCTGATGACCATGATGGATTACTTCCAAAATCGTCGACTGCAGGGCGTTTGGAATGACAATTCTCCCATTATACACCAACAGTCCTTCCGCCACCGAAAGATTCGATCGAACGGAATACAGATCATGGAGATCGCGTGGGATGTCGCAAGACTTTGTTGGCCAACCATCAACAGTGAACTTCATGGCTTCTTGTATCACCAAATCTTTGTCAGCCGCCTCTCTGATCTCGTCAAGACGAACATCCGATGCTGGCCAAGATCGCGTGACTTCGTTGACATACATTCCCACTTCTTCTACTGTTCGTTTATCTTCTTCGTCACACGTAGGCAAAGGATGCCTTGAAAGGGTATCGGCGACGACCAGCTCTTTCCCGGGTACGTGCTGCGCTTTCGGATTATACCGCATCAGTCGCATTAGCAACCGTTGACATCTTATCGGGACGGCGTTTAGGTCGGATCCATTGATCAACGGTACCAGCGGCTTATGATCCGTGAGCAGCTTGAACTCTTGTAGACCTCGAAGATATCTGTTGAATTTCTCACACGCCCAAACGGAAGCCAAACACTCTTTTTCAATCTGAGCATATCGGCTCTCAGCAGGCAGGAGTGTACGAGACGCGAATGCAATTGGTTTCAATCGATTGTTCCCTTCTTGTAAGATAACTGCTCCAATTCCAAAACTACTGGCATCGGCAGACACAGTGATGGGTTTGCGAGGATCATAAAATATTAACGTCATCGCATTAACGAGGGCTTCCTTGACTTCGCCAAACGACTTCTCTTGCGCTGGTCCCCACAACCACTGGACATCTTTCTTCAAAAGGTCGTTCATTGGCTTCATTATTGTTGCCAAATTTGGAACGAACATCCCAATGTAATTGATCATTCCTCGAATCTGCTGTAGCTCATGGACGCTGGTAGGTGCACGCATGTCAACAATAGCTTTCACCTTGGCGGGATCTGGACGCACACCATCTTTGCTGAACGTGTGTCCCAAAAAGGTAACTTCGGTTTTCCGCCACACGCACTTCTTCAGATTCAGCTTAAGACCAGCCTCTTGAATAACGTCAAGGACTTTTCTCAACTTCTCGTCGTGCTCCTCCATGGTGCGACCAGCAACAAGAATGTCATCTTGAGATGCTTCAACCCCCTCAACACCTTCCAACGTTTCTGTCATTCGGCGCTGAAAGATCTCACTTGCTGAGGAAATTCCAAACGGAAGACGCTTAAAGCAATACCTCCCATACGGTGTAATGAACGTCGTTAGCTTGGTGCTGTCTGAATGCAACTTGATGTGGTAGTAATCTGAAGTAAGGTCAAGGTGGGTGAAGACTGTGGCACCATTTAACTTTGTGACCATGTCCTCTAACGTTGGCAAAACGTATCTTTCACGTCGAACTTCTCTGTTCAGCCGCCGAAGATCCACACAGATCCTTACATCACCGGTTTGTTTTGGAACCACCACCATCGGAGAACACCAATCAGTGGGCTCAGTGACTTTCTCTATGACACCAGCTTCTTCCATGCGCTTTAATTCTTGCTTTACTTTTGGCATGAGTGGTATTGGAACTCTTCGGACGGTATTACAATGGAATGGGACAGCTCCTTCTCTCAGTTGTATTTTAACGGGTTCGCCCTTCATCAATCCTATTTGGTTTCGTCCTTGAACTTCATGAATGTTCAATTTAATCAAGTCCATCTTCTCTGTCATCGTTCTACTAAGTAAATTGTTCTCCGAATCAGTAACATAAATGTCAAACGTGTATAGTTTCTCTTGGTACTTTGTGTTAGATGAAAATGTTCCTTTGCACTTTAATACTTGTTGGTCGCAAAGCTGGAGCGTCAGGCATATTCTCGTAGGCACTCAGCGCCATCACCGATACGTCAGCACCAGAGTCTATCTTGAACTTCACGCTATGACCATTAACTGGCAGATCAACGAGCCATCTTCTCGGGTCGTCTTTGTTGTTAGTTATCGTTCCGATGAAAAAATTTTCCTCCGAACTTTCGGGCTTCTGCGTATATCTGCAACGAACTTCGGTTAACTGCTTCGTTTTGCAACATCTCGCGTAGTGACCCCGCTTGTTACATTTATTGCATTTGGCGTTCTTAGCAGGGCACGAATATCCATGACTTAATCCACATCGAGAACACTCGCTCTGTTTCGTTTCTGCTTGGCGTCGATTACTGAAGGTTTTCTTACGGGTATAATTATCTCGGGGTCGTTTTGGATATCACTGTTTATTAACTTCTTCTATAGACTTCGCCGTTTCGTTTTGTATTGTAAGTTGATCTTGTATAATTTCGGATTGCCTCACCATCTTCACACTTTCGGCAAGCGTCAGCTTTTCTTACAACTGCAGACGCTTAGATAAGCCTTTGTCACGAACACCGATTACGAGTCTGTCGCGAATACAATTCGTCTTTCGCTGTGCCAAAATCACAATATTCGGCCATCTCGTATAGACTTCGTATGTAAGTTTCAGCCGGTTCGCCACTGTGTTGAGATCTTTGATGAAACATAGCTCGTTCGTGAATAATATTTCTTTCTGATCTGAAATGTCCGTCGAATTTATCGACTATGAATCCGTAATCTTTCGCTTCTTTTTCGTCCAACGCAAACTGGGTAAACACGTACTCGCTTTCATTTCCCATAGTGTATAGAAGTGTGCTGACTTGAATGTCCTCGTCTTCTTTAAACAGTTTTGTTGGCTCATCTTTGCTTCAGTACATCAGATTTTTCACAAATAACTATTGGGATGACTTCCCAAGACCCTAAGCTCTTATATTTTATATAACAGACGTTTTTTTAGACTAGGATGGCTTGGATTTTTTAGGATTCGCTGCCACCATGTAATGAATTGTTTCTGAACAACGACCAGAAGGCAGCCTTCTACCCAAGATTTTCTCACAACTTACATATTATTACACAAATTCTACGTTTTAACTCGCAAAGGTCAATTTGCTGACATTGTTTTAAAACTTTGGGTTGTAACACCTCTACAGCACCCCCGCCCCCCGCTCGGCATACGCCAAGAGTCTATGGTATTATGTACGTTCACATGCAGTCAAGTAGCTATATACGATAAAATAGGTCTCCACAAAAGTCGGCATTATCTTTATTTACAACAATCCGTGAAGAGTGCCGTAGCAAGTTCCAAAATCGTTCCAAAATTGGAAATCTTTTCGAAATAAATCTTCTGTTATCAAATACGGTACACAGAAATCATCTACTCTTTGCTTATATTTGAATGGAGTAAACGTAATGTACTCCGTGGAAATTAAACTTGCCCGATCAAATCCATGCCCAGTGGCATATAATAAACAATTTTTAAATGAGGCTGAGCATGATAGCGAAAAGTGTTCAGACAGAGGTCAAATTAATATGCCGTTGCATTGACCGAGAGCATGTTTTGATCTTGTCTATATTTTGCAATTTTTTTACGTTTTAATTCGCTGGGGCAGATGCCGGGCGTCTTACATAAATTGCCCGCGTCTTTCTCCAATCATGGATCATGGATCACGGATTTTGGATGGTCACAAGTCTTATATAGTGAAGAAAGTATATATGAAGTTGTTCTCCTGATCAGGCTCTAGGTTTTCGAGTAGTCTTTGAATGAAATCGATAAAAAATTAAATGAGTTATTGCAAAGTATCATTATCGAGGAGCGAAATCACAAGTGTATTCTAAATTTACATATTTGATCGTCGCGATTGAGTTTGTTGTTCGTTTAAATTGACATAGCATTTGGTTGAATTGCTTTTCTGAATCACGTCCAATACTTCAGTAAACTTAAAACATTTAAGTGCTCAAAACACACTTTATTCCTGAAAATCTGCGTTTATTGACATAACTATGTAACTTATATTAGACAGTGTGGAATGGAGCATCGTCGGAATCCCCAGCAAATCACCAATACTTTGAATTTCAGCCTATTAAGTGCTTATAACTTTATATATTCGACAGTGTGGCATAGAGCATACATCAACAGTGCGAATTTTGTTTGACCATCCGCAAAAACTTACTAACCACACCTACGCAAAACCAGAACAATGTCATCGAAGCCGAAAAGACAAATTTCCAGCTGCTGTTAAGGCCACAAATCACGAAAAAATGTAATTTTCCGAAAACACTGTTGTATTAAATCTTTAATTTCATTTAATGTCCACAGTATTTAAAATGTAAACTATCAAATATCGGCGTGTAGTTCGCTTCACGCAAGGGTCAAGTTCAAACCAAAATATCAACATTTCTCGATTTTTTACAAAACCAGCATTTTTATTACTGGCTGGAGAACACTTTTAAAATCTATTTTGAAAGTATAAAGATTTGGTGGCACAACTTGTAACACAATAAAATTCGTGTTTATAGAATATTTAAAAAGCCGAATTTTTTCGCTTCGAAATTTAAGCTTCGAAATACGGGTGGTAGAAAAATCTGACTATTAAGTTTGACTGCTTTTACAATACTTTTAAAACATATTTTCAACAACTATTATAAAGAAGTAAAAGGCAAAATCTGTATTTTGATGCCTATTTTCTGGGCAGTTCCTATCGTACAAATTACACTTGAACATGAAGCCTCATGCTAAAATTTAGACTTTTCTCGATATTTTTGGCGTGTTTAACATACTCTTTACATCACAACTAATTATGTATAATATCTTATATAGTTAGTAAAATATATATTAAACAATATATTAATTCATGCACATCTCCTGGTTCTCGTTGTTCTCATAGTTCTCCTGGTTTTTGTGGTCCTTCTGGTCCTTCTGGCTCTCTTGGTTCTTCTGGTTCTCTTGGTTCTTCTGGTTCTTGTGGTTCTCTTGGTACTTCTTGTTCTTCTGGTTCTCATGGTTCTTCTGGTTCTTGTGGTTATTGTTGTTATTGTGGTTATTGTGGTATTGTGGTTCTTCTGGTTCTCTTGGTACTTCTTGTGCTTCTGGTTCTCTTGGCTGTTCTGGTCCTCTTGGTTCTTCTGGTTCTTTTGATTCTTCTGGTTCTCGTGGTTCTTCTGGTTCTTGTGGTTTTCTTGGTTCTTGTGGTTATTGTTCTTGTGCTATTGGTTTTCTTTAATTATGACTTATACTTATTCTCAACAAGAAAAAGGCAACTAAACACCTTCAGCGAACTTTGGTGCACATTTGTTGATTATATTTTCAAACATATGTTTAAATTCTGTTGCTCATCAGCATACGATATTTCAATTTCAGAATATTCATGTGCGCAAACATACTTAACTTAGTAGTTAGCCAAAGGCATGTGTTAAAAAGCTCAGGCAAAGTACATTGAAAACGTTCAAATATAAAAGATTACAATGAGCGGGATTAACTATACATAACAACTTTCGGTAATGAGATACTATTCTGACACGTTTCTGTGATGGTGCACTTTGAGATTTGATATTATATGTATTAATATATTAGTGGGTCGCCAAAAGAACGATGGATGTACAATAACTCTAATACTGCACGGATAAAAGTGCATTTGCATGCTGCATTAGATAACACATTGATAATATACTACAGATGCCTGTCTTATATTTAATATTGATCGGTAACATAGTTGTTGCAGTGTGCGCTGCTGTGGGTCACACCGCGTCTTGACAAACCAATCGCGTCTTCAAAAACCAACAGACCAGCTATACTATTGGTAAATAGCGATACTTCCAGTGGCGCCGTGGCCGGAGGGGGGCATGGCCACCCCTATCGTTGAGACCCGTCGGAAAATTTGAAATTTGTTATGTTGTCGGAATCGTCGTGGTCAAGCATACCTGTATATACGAGCGGGAATTTTACTTCTCTTCATTGTTTGACAATGCGAAACATGTTTGAATAAAAAAATATATAGATGAAATATGGGAAGACTCAGTTTACGTTTTCCCAATATAAGTTTATAGAATAGTCAATATTTAAGAGTTATATGCTTTATACGATTTCACACAGATAACATTAGCATGGATTGCCGGGTTTTGCTCCTTGTCTTGTCAGACAACATTTGACAGCGATTATGTCGGAAAAAATTGTGTTCGTCGGAAAAATGCTGCCCTTGCTCCCCTCCCCCTAGAACATGGGAACCACGACGCCCCTGGATACTTCGACTATGTTGTACAGACGATTACGCTCTTTTATAGCAGTATAAACCATTATAGTAGCAAAAGCCTGGAAATGCAACAATTTAAAGACAATCTAGGAATATATATGCAAGCTAGATATCTCGCAAGATACGATTATGCGTGTTTACAAAATGCCCAACTATTGAATTACATTTGCCGTTCCGCAATATCGATTCAGAAATTCCTTGGATTACTTAGAACCGCGACTATGCAGTACATATATTTATGTTCGTTTTAGCGATATAAAGCATATACGTAGAGTATAGGAGCCTAGAAAATGTAATATTTTATGATATATTCAAGGTACAATTGTGCGTCTGTTCCACATCGTTCCATCTTGTCAGACTATAGTATAGAAATATATACATCGCATTAGAGTTTTGTGTTTTTGTGTTGTGTGGGGTCCTACCATATTCTACTGACCTGTGATGCTACATTATACAATAGTATCTGGTACTCTGAGTTGATGTGCTGTGCCGCACTGTGTTATGTTGTGCTTTTCTGTAGTGTCTGGTGTCCTACCATATCTTGCTGACCTGTGATGCTACAATATACAATAGCATCCGGTACTCAGAGTTAATATGCAGCGCCGCACTGTGTTATGTTGCATGTGCTGTGCTGTACTGTGTATGCAATGTGTCCTACTATATTTTACTGTCCTGTGATGCTAAATTATACAATAGTATCATGTACTTTGAGTTAATGTGCCGTGCCGCACTGTGTTATGTTGTCCTTTTCTGTAGTATGTGGTGTCCTACCATATTTTACTGTCCTGTGATGCTATATTATACAATAGTGTCCTATACTCTGAGTTAATGTGCCCTGCCGCACTGTATTATGTTGTGATATATTCTGTGCTGTGTGGTGTCCTACCATATTTTACTGACCTACTACTCATGCACTCGCCTCTGCCTATCTGAACTCAGGAATCTTACTTCCCAAATTATAATTGTAACATGTAAAGATTCATGTCAATCATTAATCATAGCAACACACAATTTTTTTTCCACTTTTTTTTACAAAATAATAATAAAGGATATAAATATTTGTTATTGTAGATATGTTATTACGTATATTTTTGGGCTTTTTAGCCTGTATTTTTTAATCCTTAGATATTTCACTTTCTAATCTCAGAAAACTTCAATTTTTTTTTGAGTTTATTTTTCAATTTATCTTTTTTCAAAAGTTTTTCATGTTTTTTCATTACGTTGACATTTCAAAATTCTTTTTAAATTTAAGCTTTAACCTTTAGGTTTACTTCGATATTATAATAATAACTCTCACACACAGTCAAGTGACATACGCTTTTGCAAATCTACTAAACTAAAAATATGCAAAATAGACACTTACCTTTCAAAAAACACTTCAAAGCATTTTTTTTCTCAAGACTCTTTTTTTGAATTAAGACTTATTTATCGCAGTATTTTTTTCCAATAGCCTGAGTATTAAAACTGAATCGTTTTTGATGCCAAAACAATCTCTTCTTTATTTTAAAATCTTTTAAAAATGTTTATCCGTCTGTCGACCTGAACTCGCGCTCGCGCATGCGTATAACGGTGAAAACCTGGAACCGTCCATGGCATCGGACTTTGGAACTTTGGATTCGCTATGTTTTGCCCCGAAATAAATATCCGAGCGGGAATTAGTATTTCGCATCGGCGCTTCGCGCCGGCTCGGGGATGATGCTACATTATACAATATTATACCTCAACTTCAAATTGTCCAATCAGAAAGCTCAGTTTGTGCCACGTGAGTATGAAATTAATCGCGATATCACGCCTTACGTCATCACTTAGCGAGCCTGCGTTCCTTTTGACAATGTTCCACCCAATGTTCCCCGAGGAACATGGGGTGGAACATTATTCGCGTAGACCACGTGAGATAACACGCACGACTCAATGTGTGAAAATGGCGGGAAAACAATATGGCGTTCGTAATTTGTTTGTAATTTCGTAAAAGATTTATTCATTTAAATGACGATTTTCAAGAGGTATGTTACCTTCAATGATCCAAAGGATACAAGCTCAAATATATTAAAGGGAAAACGTCAGAAACTCAGGTAAAAATAAGAAATTAAACATTGTATTGGCTTAGTTATTCAGCAAGTTTATTCTCAACTTAGTGGGTTCTTTAACTTTCGGTATAATATATCATTTATAGACCCCCCGCTCGGGGGATTCGGCAAAATATTACCCTCAGTGATGATATTTCCCTCGGGGCAAAGCCCCTCGGGAAATATCATGACTTCGGGTAATATTTCGCCTAATTCCCCTCGCTCCGGGTCTATAAATGATAAATATTATCCAGTACTCTAAGTGTAATGTGCTGTGCCACACTGTATCATGCAATGTTGTGCTTTTCTGTACTGTGTGGTGTCCTACTATATTTAACAGAACTGCGATGCTACATTATACCGCAATAAAATCCGGTTCTCTGAGTGTAATGTGCTGTGCAGCACTGTGTCATGTTGTGCTTTTCTGTATTGTGTGGTGTCCCACCATATTTTACTGACCTGTGATGCTACACTATACAATAGTATACGGTACTCTGAGTTAATGTGCTGTGCCGCACTGTGTTATGTTGTACTGTGTGGTGTCCTACCATTTGTTACTGGCCTGTGCTGTACATAGTGTGATGTAACTGTGAAAGGTTTTGCTGTACTGCTCTTTGCTGTACACTGGCATACTGTGTTGTAGTGTGATGTAGTGTGTTGTAGTGTGTTGTAGTGTGTTGTAGTGTGTTGTAGTGTGTTGTAGTGTGATGTAGTGTGTTGTAGTGTACTGCGCTGTGCTATGCTGTACTGTACAGTGCTAAACTGTACTATATTTCATTGCGTTGTGTCTTGTCTTAAAGCCTTGTCTCGTTTCCTTTGTCTTGTCTTCTCTTTTATAACTTAGCTTGAATTGCATTGTATATGACAATTATAAGATACAATCTAGTTTATAATAACAAAATCTAGTTATTTACGCAATATATTCAATGCGGAACAGTACATAAATATAAAGTATAATAAATTGTCGTACACTCCATTATTGAGTTGGTTTGACAAAAAAAACACTAACTCCTCCGATCCCCACTGACTATTGAAAACAAAACAACAAGTAAAGACTATTCCCTTATACCTAAACATAATACTGTAGTCTCTTTCTACTTTTTGTGCAACTAGGCACGTTCTGTTCTTGTGTGCAAGGCAAAAGAACGCAATCCGAGCGAGTTGAAAATGTCAAAGTCACCAAAAATACGACGCCATTTTGCTTTCTTCCGACAATAAGTAACTCGAAAAATGGAGTCAAATTTGAATACTCTAGCAAAAGAGAGTTAATCGTGCGTACTAATTAACTCGCCATACGCGTTACCAATAAAGGAGTTATCATAACTTGAAATATGGGGTTAAAATTTTAACTCCACCAAAACTTAGCAATAGGAGAGTTAGAATAACTCCATGAAAACAACAGTGTATATATACTGCATAAATATTATTTTTACGTGTAGAGCCCACTATGACGTAAGACCGTTTTGCCCGTTGCTCAATAGCCGTTTAGGTGAAACATATGGGTCAACAAAGCTAAATGTCAGCTCATTGTTTATTCGCTAAGGTTCCGAATCGTCAGCTCGGTTCTTCATTAATGAGGATTCATACTATTTGTGATTAAGAATATCCGGGCTTCCGGATCCAAATCTATTCCAAATAAATAAACTTCATTACAACCGGCCATTTAATTTCAACAAAAAGTGGTGTATTTCGCACAGCTGAGGAGGGACTCAGTGACCTTGCCTAGTATGGTTTTCCATGATCCAGATAAGTTTGTGCATTACGGATTCCTTAAAGATTTTGCCCGCATCGCGTTATTTTTCTGTCGCTGAGACAAAATAGGCCAATCGTTTTAAAAAGATGAACATGAAATTCAAATTTCGTGTTGATAAAATTGAAAGTCGGACATTACCTCTTCTACTACGGGGTGAGTAAAGAATTTCAATCGGATTAAAAGGCAAACATTTGCGGATTTGAATGGCAGATTTATCTCAGCCGCATTGTGTCGTCTCGTAAGAAAACCGCTTCAAATTTTCGCCCCAAAACTACGAGTTACGTTCTGTAATTTAGTACGCTAGACCAGTCGTAAGTTATTTTTAACAATTAGCCTACATTTTCTAGTTAGTTCTAATTCCGCAAACTCCGCAAACTGGCGCAGCGAATTTGATACCATTCTTTATTGGTAGTATTCTCTGCATTAACATACAATCTTTAATCTGTTGTTGAAAATATAAAATAACTATAATTATGTAAGAAATAGCAACAGTATCTAAAACAATTTAAATACAAAAGAGCAGCAATATACAAAACAAATGTAGTGTAGAAGATTAAAAACTTAAGTTTTTTGATGATAGTAGTTTGCTAAATAAAAGGTTGAACGATTAAATTGGTTTAAAGTGTTGCGTAAATTTGGTTAAGATAGTTTAAGATATAGCATGTTATGGCAGTCGAAAGTCTACGTTGACTGCAAACTAAATAATTATGACACAATTGTAATTATGACACGTTGTCACAATGTTCTTACTTTAAAGGACATTGGCAACGAAATTTTGTATTCCTTTTATGGATAGAGCATGCCTACGGAATACTTAAGTTTATAGTTTCCCTTGTCCAGCGCATTTAGTTATTGAGAAAATTTGTGACAAATTTCAACAGTGGCCGCCATTTTGAAAAATTCCGCATAATTATGCTAATTTATTCATGCATGAAGACGTCATTAGCAGGGTTAGTACCATTTCAGTAATAGAAACTCTATTGTGTATTACCACGCGCGGTAAACTTTGCAGCAAAATACATGGCAGAAACGTTTTAACAAGCGTATAACTTGTTTCTACCACTACTTTTAATATTATTTCTTCCAACTCTGTGTGAAATAAACGCATAAACTAGAAAACCACAAAGAAAATCTTTATGCAATATTACATCAATAATTGTCTTTATCTACTGAATGTCTCGCTAGATAAATGCGTAAAAATTGCTCAAATTCCAAAACAATCAAATCGGCTTCCGTGTGCTTAAATTTCTCTATCAGTGAGTTCACATAACAATTACAATTGTTATTGAATATACAACAGTAACGAAAATAGTCACAATATAGTCTATACCCAATCGAATATCATATCTGGCTGGCGCAATATAGATTCAAAATACACAAGTGTGCATAAAACCTAAAAATTTAATAGTTTGAGGTTTGAACTACAGTACTCCTTTTCTACTTTCAATACAGCTGGACAGCCTAGTATAAAGAAGCGCTATTACACAAAACAAACAACGAATAACATGCTTAATTAACGTAAGATATAATATATTGTCTTATATATAATTGCACGCGGCGATTAATTATATTCTATACTGTAAAGAGAATTGCTACATTTTCGGCAAGTATTTCCTATTTTACTTGCTGCCAGAGAACAGTTGTATCTGGCTTGTTTCTATAAACTAGCTATATGTACTAAATAATGTACGACCAATGGACATACACGACAGGTGACAGCACTTATGGCCACTTATATTTCCCGTCAAAATAATATAAGCACAGTTTGACTAGGCATACGCTCTGAATAAATATTCGTCAATAAAACCTGGAACTTAAATATAAATCTATTTCAATATAATCCAACAATTATGCACTAGAATTCCTTTTCAGTTACATTTTAAGGTTTTAGTTACCTGCAGATCAGGGCAAGATGGCTTGAACCAGTCTCGGTGTCTCGAGTTAATATAACATTTCATCCATCTCTTGTTGTGTCCTCGTTTAAAGAGTGTATTCTAACTACAACACATGGTACTTTAAATTTTTGCAGAGTATATGACCATTTACCTTTCTCATTAAATTTCAATTTACGCAAAATACTATAGCTTCAATAATACATAATCATTCTCAAAAGCGTCAGACAAAACCACGCTGTAGTTCAGAATTGTTGTAAAATCCACCATTCCTTGCCTTCCCACTTGCTTGATATGGCTTCATCTGATAGTATAGCACTTCTCTAGTTCCCTTGCATGATTATGAGAATTTCTGTTCATTATTAACGCTAAAAATAACATATTTTTAGTTAAAATAACCTTCGCGCAATGTAAATCTCAATATTGTTTTGAAAGCAACCCTAATAATGACGTCGTTGACGTCAAAGGTCGTTGACCCCAAAGGTGATGAGCAGCCGATGAGCAAATTTTATCAAACTTTACTTGCATTTTACTCGCAAACAAAGAGGTTTCAGTCGAAAGTAGTAAGATTTTCATGGTTGCCAATAGAAAATTTCGTTGCCAATCCTCTTTAATAAAAATATTCGTCCACCGGATTCAGAAGATGAAGGGCGGTTGCTTGTTATATATTCTTACTTAGAGGACACATTAATAATGATTTTCTATAATTTGTTATTAGCTATTTTCTATAATTTGTTAAATCACGCTAGGAACCTTCCATTTTTTTGCCAGCTTCCTTAGCCGGCTTGACAAAATATGTGGTATTTCAGACTGTCCTTTCAAAGTATACTTCGTTCCGCGTCTCCAACAAATTCTTTTAAATACCAATTACGCAGACCATACTAAGTTTCAACTAAGTTCTGTTATGCCTAACTCATGAGTTGGAGATATTTGGACAGGGATATATAAGGGATTCGAATTTCCAAATTGGGCTATATTTCCTATTGAAAATAGTTTCATTAAGCTTGTTGCAATTGTTCACGGATTTGCTCACTTTAAGGCCCTCAGCTAGTTTTTTACAATCATATCTTCAGTTTAAAATTTCGCATTTTTCCTATTTTTCGCAAGTTTCACAATTTTAGCCTAAACGTTTTCAAACAGTTTGATAATAAATCATCATTTTTTTACATTTTTTTGCAAAGTGCTTTTTACAATTTTTTTACATTTTTTGCTAATTACTCCGTAATATAATTTTTCACAGACACAAAATAATTACCTTCTTCGAACAAAGTAAAATTTCGTCCATGACTCCATGTCCCCTGTTGGAATAATATATATCTTCGATTTCAGTTCATTTTCTTTCCTGCAGATCATTTGTTCACGACCTTTGAGAAATAATTTAAATGCTTATACATCTACAGTTGCTGTCAAAAAAATATCCGATTCTTTATCATGCTCATATAACTAGAATATAATGAAAATTCTATCCATATTTCTTTAAAAAGGGGCGACAACAGTAGCAACTACACCTGCAACTACACCTGCAACAACACCTGCAACAACAGCTGCAACTACACCTGCATCTACACCTGCAACTACAGCTGCAACTACACCTGCAACTACACCTGCATCTAAACCTGCAACTACAGCTGCATCTACACCTGCATCTACACCTGCATCAACAGCTGCAACAACACCTGCAACTACAGCTGCAACAACACCTGCAACAACACCTGCATCAACAGCTGCAACAACACCTGCAACAACACCTGCAACAACAGCTGCAACTACAGCTGCATCTACACCTGCATCAACAGCTGCAACAACACCTGCAACTACAGCTGAAACAACACCTGCAACTACACCTGCATCAACAGCTGCAACAACACCTGCAACTCCACCTGCAACTACACCTGCAACAACACCTGCAACTACACCTGCAACTACAGCTGCATCAACAGCTGCAACTACAGCTGCAACTACACCTGCAACTGCACCTGCAACTACATCTGCAACTACACCTGCAACTACACCTGCAACTACAGCGGAAAAAACACCTGCAACTACACCTGCAACTACACCTGCATCAACAGCTGCAACTACAGCTGCAACAACACCTGCAACTACACGTGCAACTACACCTGCAACTACACCTGCAACTACAGCTGCATCAACAGCTGCAACAACACCTGCAACTACAGCTGCATCAACAGCTGCAACAACACCTGCAACTGCTGCTGCATCAACAGCTGCAACAACACCTGCAACTACAGCTGAAACAACACCTGCAACTACAGCTGCATCAACAGCTGCAACAACACCTGCAACTACAGCTGCAACAACACCTGCAACTACAGCTGCATCAACAGCTGCAACAACACCTGCAACTGCAGCTGCATCAACAGCTGCAACAACACCTGCAACTACAGCTGAAACAACACCTGCAACTAGAGCTGCAACAACACCTGCAACTACAGCTGCATCAACAGCTGCAACAAAACCTGCAACTACAGCTGCAACAACACCTGCAACTACACCTGCAACTACAGCTGCAACTACACCTGCAACTACAACTGCAACAACACCTTCAACAACACCTGCAACTACAGCTGCAACTACAGCTGCAACTACACCTGCAACTACAGCTGCATCAACAGCTGTAACTACAGCTGCAACAACACCTGCAACTACACCTTCAACTACAACGGCAACAACACCTGCAACTACACCTGCAACTACACCTGCAACAACACCTGCAACTGCAGCAGCAACAACACCTGCAACTACACCTGCAACTACACCTGCAACTACAGCAGCAACTACAACAGCAACAACACCTGCAACTACACCTGCAACAACACCTGCAACAACACCGGCAACTACACCTGCAACTACACCTGCAACTACAGCTGCAACTACAGCAGCAACAACACCTGCAACTACACCTGCAACTACACCTGCAATTACACCTGCAACGACAGCTGCAACTACAGCTGCAACTACGCCTGCAACTACACCTGCAATTACACGGGCAACTACAATTGCAAATACACCTGCAATTACATCTGCAAAGACAGCTGCAACTACACCTGCATCAACAGCTGCAACTACAGCTGCAACTACAGCTGCAACTACAGCTGCAGCTACACCTGCATCAACAGCTGCAACTACAGCTGCAACAACACCTGCAACTACACCTGCAACTACACCTGCAATTACACCTGCAACGACAGCTGCAACTACAGCTGCAACTACGCCTGCAACTACACCTGCAATTACACCTGCAACTACAATTGCAACTACACCTGCAATTACACCTGCAACTACAGCTGCAACTACACCTGCGACTACACCTGCAATTACACCTGCAACTACAATTGCAACTACACCTGCAACTACTCCTGCAACTACACCTGCAACTACAGCTGCAACTACGCCTGCAACTACAATTGCAATTACACCTGCAACTACAATTGCAACTACACCTGCAATTACACCTGCAACTACAGCTGCAACTACACCTGCGACTACACCTGCAATTACACCTGCAACTACAATTGCAACTACACCTGCAACTACTCCTGCAACTACACCTGCAACTACAGCTGCAACTACGCCTGCAACTACAATTGCAATTACACCTGCAACTACAATTGCAACTACACCTGCAATTACACCTGCAACTACAGCTGCAACTACGCCTGCAACTACACCTGTAATTACACCTGCAACTACAATTGTAACTACACCTGCAACTACACCTGCGACTACACCTGCAATTACACCTGCAACTACAATTGCAACTACACCTGCAACTACACCTGCAACTACACCTGCAATTACACCTGCAACTACAATTGCAACTACACCTGCAACTACAGCTGCAACTACGCCTGTAACTACAATTGCAATTACACCTGCAACTACAATTGCAACTACACCTGCAACTACACCTGCAACTACACCTGCAACTACACCTGCAACGACAGCTGCAACTACAGCTGCAACTACGCCTGCAACTACAGCTGCAATTACACCTGCAACTACAATTGCAACAACACCTGCAACAACACCTGCAACGACAGCTGCAACTGCAGCTGCAACTACGCCTGCAACAACACCTGCAACTACACCTGCAACTACACCTGCAACTGTAGCTGCAACTACAGCTGCAACTACACCTGCAACTACACCTGCAACTACACCTGCAATTACACCTGCAACTACAATTGCAACTACACCTGCAACTACACCTGCAACTACAGCTGCAACTACGCCTGCAACTACAATTGCAATTACACCTGCAACTACAATTGCAACTACACCTGCAACGACAGCTGCAACTACAGCTGCAACTACGCCTGCAACTACAGCTGCAACTACACCTGCAACTACACCTGCAATTACTCCTGCAACTACAATTGCAACTACACCTGCAACTACACCTGCAACTACAGCTGCAACTACGCCTGCAACTACAATTGCAATTACACCTGCAACTACAATTGCAACTACACCTGCAACTACACCTGCAACTACAGCTGCAACAACAGCTGCAACTACAGCTGCAACATCACCTGCAAATACAATTGCAACTACACCTGCAACTACACCTGCAACTACAGCTGCAACTACACCTGCAACAACACCTGCAACTACACCTGCAACTACACCTGCAACTACACCTGCAACTACAGCTGCATCAACATCTGCAACTACAGCTGCAACTACACCTGCAACTACACCTGCAACTACACCTGCATCAACAGCTGCAACAACACCTGCAACTACACCTGCAACAACACCTGCAACTACACCTGCAACTCAACAGCTGCAACTACAGCTGCAACTACACCTGCAACTACACCTGCAACTACACCTGCATCAACAGCTGCAACAACACCTGCAACTACACCTGCAACAACACCTGCAACTACACCTGCAACTACACCTGCAACTACAGCTGCAACTACAGCTGCAACTACAGCTGCAACAACACCTGCAACTACACCTGCAACTACACCTGCAACTACACCTGCAACTACAGCTGCAACAACACCTGCAACTACACCTGCAACTACAGCTGAAACAACACCTGCAACTACACCTGCAACTACACCTGCAACTACAGCTGAAACAACAGCTGAAACTACACCTGCAACTACACCTGCAATTACACGGGCAACTACAATTGCAAATACACCTGCAATTACATCTGCAAAGACAGCTGCAACTACACCTGCATCAACAGCTGCAACTACAGCTGCAACTACAGCTGCAACTACAGCTGCAACTACAGCTGCAACTACACCTGCATCAACAGCTGCAACTACAGCTGCAACAACACCTGCAACTACACCTGCAACTACACCTGCAATTACACCTGCAACTACACCTGCAACTGTAGCTGCAACTACAGCTGCAACTACACCTGCAATTACACCTGCAACTACAATTGCAACTACACCTGCAATTACACCTGCAACTACAGCTGCAACTACACCTGCGACTACACCTGCAATTACACCTGCAACTACAATTGCAACTACACCTGCAACTACTCCTGCAACTACACCTGCAACTACAGCTGCAACTACGCCTGCAACTACAATTGCAATTACTCCTGCAACTACAATTGCAACTACACCTGCAATTACAGCTGCAACTACAGCTGCAACTACGCCTGCAACTACACCTGTAATTACACCTGCAACTACAATTGTAACTACACCTGCAACTACACCTGCGACTACACCTGCAATTACACCTGCAACTACAATTGCAACTACACCTGCAACTACACCTGCAACTACACCTGCAATTACACCTGCAACTACAATTGCAACTACACCTGCAACTACACCTGCAACTACAGCTGCAACTACGCCTGTAACTACAATTGCAATTACACCTGCAACTACAATTGCAACTACACCTGCAACTACACCTGCAACTACACCTGCAACGACAGCTGCAACTACAGCTGCAACTACGCCTGCAACTACAGCTGCAATTACACCTGCAACTACAATTGCAACAACACCTGCAACAACACCTGCAACGACAGCTGCAACTGCAGCTGCAACTACGCCTGCAACAACACCTTCAACTACACCTGCAACTACACCTGCAACTGCAGCTGCAACTACAGCTGCAACTACACCTGCAACTACACCTGCAACTACACCTGCAATTACACCTGCAACTACAATTGCAACTACAGCTGCAACTACGCCTGCAACTACAGCTGCAACTACACCTGCAACTACACCTGCAATTACTCCTGCAACTACAATTGCAACTACACCTGCAACTACACCTGCAACTACAGCTGCAACTACGCCTGCAACTACAATTGCAATTACACCTGCAACTACAATTGCAACTACACCTGCAACGACAGCTGCAACTACAGCTGCAACAACACCTGCAACTACACCTGCAACGACAGCTGCAACTACAGCTGCAACTACGCCTGCAACAACACCTACAACTACACCTGCAACTACAGCTGCAACTACGCCTGCAACTACACCTGTAATTACACCTGCAACTACAATTGTAACTACACCTGCGACTACACCTGCAATTACACCTGCAACTACAATTGCAACTACACCTGCAACTACACCTGCAACTACACCTGCAATTACACCTGCAACTACAATTGCAACTACACCTGCAACTACACCTGCAACTACAGCTGCAACTACGCCTGTAACTACAATTGCAATTACACCTGCAACTACAATTGCAACTACACCTGCAACTACACCTGCAACTACACCTGCAACTACACCTGCAACGACAGCTGCAACTACAGCTGCAACTACGCCTGCAACTACAGCTGCAATTACACCTGCAACTACAATTGCAACAACACCTGCAACAACACCTGCAACGACAGCTGCAACTGCAGCTGCAACTACGCCTGCAACAACACCTGCAACTACACCTGCAACTACACCTGCAACTGCAGCTGCAACTACAGCTGCAACTACACCTGCAACTACACCTGCAACTACACCTGCAATTACACCTGCAACTACACCTGCAACTACACCTGCAATTACTCCTGCAACTACAATTGCAACTACACCTGCAACTACACCTGCAACTACAGCTGCAACTACGCCTGCAACTACAATTGCAATTACACCTGCAACTACAATTGCAACTACACCTGCAACGACAGCTGCAACTACAGCTGCAACAACACCTGCAAATACAATTGAAACAACACCTGCAACTACACCTGCAACGACAGCTGCAACTACAGCTGCAACTACGCCTGCAACAACACCTACAACTACACCTGCAACTACACCTGCAACTACACCTGCAACTACAGCTGCATCAACATCTGCAACTACAGCTGCAACTACACCTGCAACTACACCTGCAACTACACCTGCATCAACAGCTGCAACAACACCTGCAACTACACCTGCAACAACACCTGCAACTACACCTGCAACTACACCTGCAACAACACCTGCAACTACAGCTGCATCAACAGCTGCAACTACAGCTGCAACTACACCTGCAACTACACCTGCAACTACACCTGCATCAACAGCTGCAACAACACCTGCAACTACACCTGCAACTACAGCTGCAACTACAGCTGCAACTACAGCTGCAACAACACCTGCAACTACACCTGCAACTACAGCTGAAACAACACCTGCAACTACACCTGCAACTACACCTGCAACTACAGCTGAAACAACAGCTGAAACTACACCTGCAACAACAGCTGCAACGACAGCTCCAGCTACACCTGCATCAACACCTGCACCAACAGCTGAAACAACAGGTGCAAAGGCACCTGCGACAGCAGCTGCAACAACAGCTGCAACTACACCTGTAACTACAGCTGAAACACTACAAGGAAACACTGCAACATCTGCAACAAATCTTCCCATTCCACCGGAAGAGTCTGTTGTTATAATAATTGTTATAATAATTGTGGAAACATTCACCCCTGATCTGCAAAACCGAAACAGTGTGGGTTTTGGAAATATGAGAAAAAGATTTCGATTATTCTTGATTCCATTATATCAAAATAAACCTGGGTTTATTGGTATTATCATTATTTCATTTTCCCCTGGAAGTATTATTGCAAACATTGAAGTGATATTCAATTCAACTCAAGCGACGCCGACAATTCAAGAAATTCAAGAACCAATCACTGAAGCAAGAGATAATCCATATTTCAATATTTCAAGTTTCATGGTTTTGGAAAAGGGCGACTCCGGCAGTGATGATGGATTGGAAAACTGGAAGATTATTTTGATTGTTTGTCTGGCTGTAGTGCTTCTTCTACTGGTCTTGCTTTCAATTTTAGTGAGTACATGGTATATTCATTTTTATATGGTACAACTGAATTTAAAACTTAATAGCCTATTTGACCCTAGCTTGATATTATGAGCTAATGTCTTGTGTGTAGTGAGCTTGCGCGATCTCGTTCTGCGGCAACAAACCATGCTCACCGTCGGATATGTCAACACTTGTTGGGGTATTTATCGATGCAAAATATATTGGATCTGCGCCATTTATTATTCAAAATTTAAATGTTGCAGAAAATAACATGAAAGAAAACACTTATGGCGACCTTAGTAGCAAACACAAAAACACCAACCACAGCGGCAAACACAACAACACATTCTATTTCTTGCGTCTAAATACAAGAATATAGAGTGTGCATAAAAATTAATAAATTATTAATTTATCTTTTTCAAACAAATAAAGATCAGTCTTTCAATTTTCAAACGACACCTTTTTATAACTGCGATCAATAACTGCACAATACGATTCGATGAAAAAAAGCGGTAAACGTCCTAAACGTCCTTACAATTTTCGACTATTTTCCCAAATAGTTGTTACTTTTTTTGTTAAATATGCTCGTTTAGTCTGCGAACTTCCTGTTTCCTAAACTATTTCAAGCGCCAAATTTCAATTCTAAAGTTCGAATACCTCTTTTTATGCTCCCTGTATAATGCATGTAATGATAAGAATTTGTGTTACCTGCTATATCAAAATATTAGCTTTAAGTGAAATGAATTTTAAACCAGTGGAAATCTACGTTGCGAATGAATAAGTCTCGATATTTCTCTTTCAATCTATATTTGACGATATGGGTCTATATTCACCTCGTCATCTTGCGAGTATGTTCGCTCAAGCAAATCTATCTGCAACATACCCAATTTGTTTCGTTTTCACAAACGTGCAAACTCACTTTTTTCTATCTATTCACCAATTTCCAATTTTAGCCATATATGATCAAAGTGAAACAACATATTACCCTCTCACCTTTATCACCATCAAATATTGTGAGTACTGATCTGTAAACTGGGATAGGATAGAACATATTTTTGAATTCAACGGTCTAGTTTTTCGGGCCAAATTATTTATAGTTAGAGATCATCGGGGTCTTTAAATTTGAAAAATTATTTGAAAATGGGATTGTTTTGTATATATTTCATCCCCGAGCCGGCACGCAGCGCCGTGCGAGGGTACTAATTCCGCTCGGATATTTACACCCGGGTATGTGAAAACATAGTGGAATCCAAAGTCGTCCGCCGCGATGCCGTGGAAGGTTCATGATTTTCTACGTTATACGCACGCGCGAGTTCAGGTCGAGAGAAACATACGGATAAACATTATAAAAAAGATTTACGGATAAAGATTTTGTTATGCATCAAAAATGATTTTAATACTCGGGCTATTTGGAAAACATACCGATAAATAGAGTCTTCAAAACAAGCTTAACGGAAGCAGTCGAATGGCTGAAAAAATGATACTTTTGAAGTGTTTTAAACGAGTAAGTATCTATTTTGCAAATTTTAGCTTGTGGATTTGGAAGAGCGTATGTCATTCTGTGAGGTTATTATAATATCGATTATACCTAAAAGGTATTTTAGCAAGTTTAAATTTGAATTTTGGAGAAACAACGTAATGTCAAAAACTTCATTTTAAAGATAAATTTTTGATGTTTTTGTGAAATGTCTAAGGTTAAAATTTATAACAACCAAAGCTAAAAGAGCACGTAATATCATATCTACTTTATATAGTGGGGCAATTCATAATTTTATAGTTAAAAGTACAAATATTTTTATTACTATTTTATCATTTTGCACCAAAAGTAAAACATTGTGTGTTGCTATGGTTAAAATGATTGACCGAATACTTCATGTTACACTAAATTTTGGAAAGTATAATTCCTGAGTTCGAATAGGCGACGGGATTCTGCATGAGTGTATTTCTAGTTGAGTGACACTATTAAACAAACATATTTGCGCATGCAACGTGATAGATATGGCTTCCCCACATCATCTTGCGTTTATTGAAGCTTCAAGCACCATATAATGCGTCTTGAGGTGGTGTTATAGATGCGTCCTCTTTGATCAATACCTGATTTTACCACCAATAGGCACTTTTGTAAAGCTGCACTGATCACAACAACGTGGCAGCCATTGGCTTCGTGTATGTGCAGCAGATCAAGTCCAAGTTTTTAGATCAATGGTTATGTATAATGCATGCAACAGTGTTTTTGACATTCCTTTGGATTTGCCTTTAACTATTTAACTCGATCATATATTTCTATCATACTTGTAAACCTTATTGCTTCTATTGACTTTGCGTTATCTAACGATAGATATATTTTTTCTTACAGATTATTGTTAATAGACACAGAACAGAATGCGTTAGTTATTCAAGATATGATTCAGAAAATCGCCGACACAGCTTTGACTTGAATTATGATCTCTACTCTTATGACGATGACAAACCATATTCAAGACCTCCTAAAATCCTTACGGTAAGAATTACATAAAAATTTCAAAGTTAAGAGTTAAAATTGAGCGTATAATTGTAACCACTTCTTTGTAAGACTTCTTGATATGGTGGAGTTGCTGAGTCAAACGATCGCTTGTCTGCAACTCACCATATCAAGAAGCCTTACAAAGAAGTGGTTACAATTATACGCTCAATTTTAACCCTCAACCACCAAAACCAAAGCTCACTAGGACCAGAAACGTCACATGGTTCAACCCACCCTACAGCGCCAATGTAGCGACCAACATTGGGCAAAATTTCTCCAAGCTGTCGACCAATGCTTTCCGCAAATCACTCCTTGCACAAGCTATTCAAAGTAAAGTTAAGCTATACAGCTGCATGCCTAACGTACACAACGTCATTTCAGCCCACAACAAAGCCGTGCTCCCTAAACCACTAGCCCAAACGAACACTGAAACCAGCAAAGAGTGCAATTGCCGCCAGAAAAATTCCTTTCCCTTCTCTGGTAAATGCCTAACAGAAAGCGTAGTATACCAAGCTACTGTAACGAGAGAAGACACAAACGAGATACTGAAAGACTTTTGTCGGACACACCGGAGGCGAATTTAAGACGAGATACAACAATCATACAAATTCATTCCGAAACGTAAAACACTACTGAACTTAGCCAATACGTCTGGAATATGAAAGAATCTGACACTCCCTATTCAATAAAACCAAAAGATGCAACCTATGCTTACATGAAAAATTCATAATTATATACTACCCAGAGCTAAGTTCATTGAACTCTAGAAACGAACTATATTGTCGACTTAAATAAATTCCTACTTAATAATAATAATATATAGATTTTCGCTTACCTCAAAACTTGTCTGCAACAGGCTGTTTCATCTCTAAAAGAATCATGTATAAACCTACACGTATATATATATATATATATATATATATATATATACGTATATATATATACGAAACGCAAAGAGTGCTCGACAACATATAGTTAGAGCAAATTATAGATTTTCGCTTACCTCAAAACTTGTCTGCAACAGGCTGTTTCATCTGTAAAAGAATCATCAGGCAGTTTACAAGTATCGAAAGAAATGACCGCTTATATACTTCCTGCCGGAGCGTGGGGATGTATGTGGGAGACAATGTGTGCATGCATGGCTTTGTTTGCATTGTTTACGCGAAATTTATTACGATGACGACACCGTGAAATTATTTCAGCTCTTTTGTTGAGTAAACCATTCTTGTTTTTTTCTTTCAAAATACAAAATTTTTCTTCTAAACATAAATTGCATCGTTTTGATCCTCCCGTGTACGAAATAGAATGTTTTAAAATTTGCCATTTGATACTGAAATCCTTATTGCTTTCTTTCAATGTCCAAATATATTTCGAAAGTTCCGTGTCATTTGCATGCTTTTTATGCTGAAAAGATTTAGTGTGGTTGGCCAATCGCTCTTTGAATGTGGTTGCAGTCATGGAAATGTAATTTTTGATCGTGTTTGTGTTGCTTACGCGTACTGTGACTGTTGCTTTGTATACTATGTCCCTAGTCATGCATTGTTTTTGAAGCGGGCAAATGGTGTTTTCTCTACAACTGCAATTGGTAGTGTCCCTATCCTGTGGCTTGTTATTCCTAGATATGCGTGCATTGTGTTTAGTGATTACTGACTTGACATTGTTCATGCAGCTGTAACTTACTTTAACTGTATTTCTGTTAAAAATTTTGTGGAGCTTGTGGTGCGGTGGAAAATGTTTGTCAATTAGACTAAGGAAATTACGTCATATGTTTGTGCTAACACCCTTACTAAATGGTGGGTTGAACCATATGATATTGCGTTGCCTATTCCTGCGTTGTTGTTGCGGTGTGTGCTGAGTGTAGCTAAGTTCATGAGTAAAGCTGCTATGCCTAAGAGCGTTCTGATATATGGGTGCAGAATCCTGAAAAGTTTGCTCATCTGATGAAAGAAGTGCATTGCGCTTGTTAATTGATGCAGGTAGTTGCCTTGTGATGCTCGGTGGGTGATTAGAGTGCATAGTTATGTATAGTGGATCGTCATTGGGCTTCCTATAGGGCCTATGTTTTCCATTGTTAAGGTCGAAAGTTACATCTAAAAAGTTTACAATGCGTATATTTGATTCGGCGGTAATTTTTAGGTCAAACTGGTCGAAAATTTTGTGGAGATTTTTTCTTGTTTTGTCTGCTAAACGTGCTGATTTACTTTTTATAATAGCCAAACCGTCATCTCTATATAGGCCGATGCTTTCTTTGCCAAATTTCTTACTCAGGTGGTTTAAAATGAAAAGGCCTACTAACTCACAAATTTCCGCGCCGTCGAAACTGCCCATGCTAACGTCAAACAAACTATGGCTATCTTTTTTATCCATGAAATTCCGGTATTGAAAAGGAGAGATTTTCTAGCGTGTTTTATTATTGAAATATCGTTTTCAGGTATAGTAGCCAAATTTGAAGCCCAAGATAAAGCTTGGCCCAATAGTTTTTCAGAAATAGATGGGTAGAAATCGACACTGTCAAACGAAATAAAACTGTGTCTGTTATTTTGGACAAAATTAATTCCAATTTGATTAATTCCAATGGAGGAATACAAAACAAGTTATTCAGTGGTTTTGACAGACACAGTTTTATTTCGTTTGACATTGTCGATTCCTACCCATCTATTTCTGAAAATTTGACACCAAGATTATCTTTTGGCTAAAATTGGCTACTACTGAAACGAAACGATATTTATAATAAAAAAACGCAAAAAAATCTCTTTTTTCAATACCGGAATTTCATGGATAAAAAAAGATAGCCATAGTTTGTTTGACGTTAGCATGGGCAGTTTCGACGGCGCGGAAATTTGTGAGTTAGTAGGCCTTTTCATTTTAAACCACCTGAGTAAGAAATTTGGCAAAGAAAGCATCGGCCTATATAGAGATGACGGTTTGGCTATTATAACAAGTAAATCAGCACGTTTAGCAGACAAAACAAGAAAAAATCTCCACAAAATTTTCGAGCAGTTTGACCTAAAAATTACCGCCGAATCATATTTACGCATTGTAAACTTTTTAGATGTAACTTTCGACCTTAACAATGGAAAACATAGGCCCTATAGGAAGCCCAATGACGATCAACTATACATAAATATTCACTCTAATCACCCACCGAGCATCACAAGGCAACTACCTGCATCAATTAACAAGCGCATTGCACTTCTTTCATCAGATGAGCAAACTTTTCAGGAATCTGCACCCATATATCAGAACGCACTTAGGCATAGCAGCTTTACTCATGAACTTAGCTACACTCAGCACACACCGCAACAACAACGCAGGAATAGGCAACGCAATATCATTTGGTTCAACCCACCATTTAGTAAGGGTGTTAGCACAAACATATTATAGGACGTAATTATTGACAAACATTTTCCACCGCACCACAAGCTCCACAAAATTTTTAACAGAAATTCAGTTAAAGTAAGTTACAGCTGCATGAACAATGTCAAGTCAGTAATCACTAAACACAATGCACGCATATCTAGGAATAACAAGCCACAGGATAGGGACACTACCAATTGCAGTTGTAGAGAAAACACCATTTGCCCGCTTCAAAAACAATGCATGACTAGGGACATAGTATACAAAGCAACAGTCACAGGAAGCAACACAAACACGATCAAAAATTACATTGCCATGACTGCAACCACATTCAAAGAGCGATTGGCCAACCACACTAAATATTTTCAGCATAAAAAGCATGCAAATGACACGGAACTTTCGAAATATATTTGGACATTGAAAGAAAGCAATAAGGATTTCAGTATTAATTGGCAAATTTTAAAACATTCTATTTCGTACACGGGAGGATCAAAACGATGCAATTTATGTTTAGAAGAAAAATTTTGTATTTTGAAAGAAAAAACAAGAATTGTTTACTCAACAAAAGAGCTGAAATAATTTCACGGTGTCGTCATCGTAATAAATTTCGCATAAACAACGCAAACAAAGCCATGCATGCACACATTGTCTCCCACATACACCCTCACGCTCCGGCAGGAAGTATATAAGCGGTCATTTCTTTCGATACTTGTAAACTGTCTGCTACAGGCTGTTTCATCTGTAAAAGAATCATCAGGCTGTTTCATCTGTAAAAGAATCATCAGGCAACTGCCTGGTGATTCTTTTACAGATGAAACTGCCTGTAGCTGACAAGTTTTGAGGTAAGCGAAAATCTATAATTTGCTCTAACTATATGTTGTCGAGCACTCTTTGCGTTTCGTAGACCTAATCCTACACGTATATATATATATATATATATATATATATATATATATATATACCTAAACCTACACGTATATGTCTGGATGCGCATGTGTCTGAGTATTGTACCACATGCGCTTGGTGAGGGCAAGAGTATGGTGTATAAATACGAAGGCACTCGCATCTAGACTGCGTTACAAGCTGCACTGACGAGCCGTTGAACGGCGAAACATGCATGTCTGCAGATTTGACTATATATATATATATATATATATCAAAACTTGTCTCAAAACTTGTCTGCAACAGGCTGTTTCATCTGTAAAAGAATCATCAGGCGATTTACAAGTATCGAAAGAAATGACCGCTTATATGCTAGACAATGTGTGCATGCATGGCTTTGTTTGCGTTGTTTACGCGAAATTTATTACGATGACGACATCGTGAAATTATTTCAGCTCTTTTGTTGAGTAAACAATCCTTGTTTTTTTCTTTCAAAATACAAAATTTTTCTTCTAAACATAAATTGCATCGTTTTGATCCTCCCGTATAAGAAATAGAATGTTTTAAAATTTGCCAATTAATACTGAAATCCTTATTGTTTTCTTTCAATGTCCAAATATATTTCGAAAGTTCCGTGTCATTTGCATGCTTTTTATGCTGAAAAGATTTAGTGTGGTTGGATATATACGTGTAGGTTTAGGTCTACGAAACGCAAAGAGTGCTCGACAACATATAGTTAGAGCAAATTATAGATTTTCGCTTACCTCAAAACTTGTCTGCAACAGGCTGTTTCATCTGTAAAAGAATCATCAGGCAGATTAGGCATGATTCTTTTACAGATGAAACAGTATTGTACCACATGCGCTTGGTAGGAGCAAGAGTATGGTGTATAAACACGAAGTCACTCGCATCTAGACTGCGTTACAAGCTGCACTGTTGAACGGCGAAACATGCATGTCTGCAGATTTGACTATATATATATATCATACAGCTCCGCGGCATGAAAAGTTATTTTTCAAAACGTTTGTGTTTGCTTTTTTCAAATAAAGTTTTTGGCTAAATCTCGTGTATAGGCGTGTACCAAGCTGCACTGACGAGGCGTCGGACGCCGAAAAATGCATGTCTGCAGATTGTACTACCATATATATATTTATATATATGTGGGAGATCAATTTTCGCGCTACTTCAGAAATATGTGCCCAACACCTTTTCCTTTAGGTCGTGTTTGTTCGCATAGAGCAAAAACTTAAGTGACAATTGCAATATTTCTATCAAAAGAAAGCTTTAATGATGAAGTAGTAGTCCTTCGATTTGCTAGTGCAAGCTATTAAATATTTACGAAAAACGGTTGAAACTGTGAGAGCCGCCGCGATGGAGCGAGATTGCAAAGCTTGCTTGTAGACAATTCAAATTTACTTATTATTGTAAATCCTACCAATAAGAAGAACAAATGTTCTTTCATCAAGTGAAAATATGAAAGTGCCCACAAAACACTTGATTATCTGTCGAATTCGTAAATTTTAAAACAGCTTCTTCGAAATTAGCAACCGACCGAAGGCTCAAAGTGCATCATGCGTGTTTTACACGTCATATTGCCGTTTCACCGCAGTATCTTATAAACGCTCTGTCACTAGCTATTAACGAGATGACAGTGACGATAAACGAGTTAAAATATTGTTCATTAGATCGTATAATTTATTAATATTCTGACTGTTTAGGGTACAATTTTGTATGAAAGAAGAAAAAAATGCTCTCCTGCTTGTATAATCCAGGAAATATAAACGCGGCACTAAAATAACTAGTAAGAATTTTATCATTTATAAAGATATATTATATTTAATCCTGATAATTATTGTTAATATTCCTAGAATTACCCGGAGTCAATTGAAATAGAAGAAAATGGCAACACCTACCTATAATCCAAAAAGTGTAGATTTCACTTTGCGAAGGAAACAACAATGCACAAAATATATGAACAATTATGTATTCATAGCACTAGATTATAGCAGACACGATTATACTGAACGAACTAAGTCCGATAATAATTGCACAAGAACAATACAACTGCATGCAATATGTGACTGTATTCATACTAAATAAACTAATAAAGCACGGCTCTAAATCATTTATCTCTGGTATCAGCGCCGAGGAGGGCAAAGCAGGCTGGGAAGCTGAAACACGAATTCAGATTTTTAGAGTCGTTTGAATACTAGTCTAACCCAAGTCGCATGGAGAAATGCTGTATCTCGTAGCGTTTTTAGCTCTAGAGAAGAATTAGTGACTTGGATACGTTACGATACAGTTCAAGTGGAAAACTGGCTTAACTTAAGGTGGCTTCCTACTAGGCATATACAGACAGATTCTGCTCGGCAACTTTTTGGCAACTTCTTTAATTTTGAGCAACTTTTTGGCAAACGAGCAACTTCGAGCAACTTTTCCTAAAATTAGCATACTTTTAGCAACTTTGAGCTTATTATCAAGAATTTGTCCGTTTGATATATATTGTTATTTTTAACATTAATTGGCTTTTAATTATTTAAAAGCAAAGCTTTGAATCCGGGGGCTGGGCGGCCGGTGTCTAGGCTCTATGATGAGGGCAATTTAATTTATTCCAGAATTCACAAAATTAATAGTGAGCTTAAGCAAGCGACGTTTTTAACGCCACAGACGTCAGATTTCCGAGATGGGACTGGATTAAAAACTGCGTTTGTGTCAGTTTGTGGCGATCTTCAACAAATATGAGAAAACTTGAGGATTTAAAGTCTATGAGGTCCCCGTCATGATGAAACACGCGCCAAAATTAGGTATGCTAACTTTCGGGTGACGTCCGTGTTGACAAAAACGTCGCTTGCATAAGCTCCCTAATATTTAAAATATGGCGGACGCATCATATCATCGTCAAGCGAGGAAACTGTTGAAACTGAGATTGGGCTTCCCATTAATTTTGTCATTACAGTTTCCTGTGAACTCGTTTACGCTGTAGAACTCGCAACGTGTATATTAAAAGTACCACCAATGATATAATTACCTTTGAACATGGATAAAGTTTCTGTTTCATTGTGTTCCTTTGCTGATTTAAGGGGAAGAGTTAATGCCCTTGAGTACGAGTCATCCGTTTGTGACGTCGACGAAGTGTCTGCAGACAACAACGATGAAATGGCTTCTTGCTGTTCTTCACGTAAACAACTATAATTGTTTATGGATTGAAGATTTTTGTGGCCTGTAACTTGAGCAATATGTGTTGGTGGCACATTATGATCCTGTAGCTTTTGTACAAGGGTTTTTCTCGCACTATGGTTAGTAATGCGCTTATTAGCTCCAATCCCTGCCTTTACAGCACAATTTTTCATCAAAGAATTAAGTTTGTTTACACCCATAGGCTGAGCTTTAAACCAGGGTTTGCAGTCTTCGTGTGATATTTCTTGGGAATGAAAATGGTTTACAGTTAAGTAAAATGGCGAGTTTGGTGATAAGGTTTGCTCCGGTCGTTTACTTCGATATAGTTTGTAGGCAAAAACCGGATCTCGCTCGGGTCCAACGGCTTTGTTTTCAAACATTCTTGGTTTTACTGCTCTTTGATTTGCAGGATTATCACCTGGTCTAGTTTTCGTTTGCCTCTCTGTAGAGTATTCAAGGTATTCTTTGCTATGCAAGTCTGTTTTTAACTCAATATCACCCCAATTCAAGTCTCGTTGTTCCTTGCCTCCCCTCAAGCCAAAGTGCAAACAATTATTGAACCAGAGAATGTTAATAAGCGCTTCTGGTGAATGAATCCCCATAACGTTTGAAGTAAACAGTACAGTTATCTCGTCATTAGTCAACCGGGCAGCTTCTTGCGGTTTGTTCCCTTTACCAAGTCTCTTTAATTGCTTCTGTTTTGCTTCAAAACATCTCGAGTATTTGCAAAACTTTGACCCGTAATAACTGACTCGCTGTATTTAAATTTTTTAAGGTATCTGTCCACAGAAGCTATAAAGCCTCGCAAAGTTGTCGGTTCATATTCTTCACCAGACTTCTTTCGGACTGATACAAGGAATTTAGATAAGTATCGATCTAAATCTGCCGGAGGAATCTCTTCTATGGCACTGGTTTCTCCCTCATTCGCAAGAAAAAGTTCAACGAGTGCCATGTCACTTGCCGTTTTTTTCTTCGTATTTGTATTTGCTTCTGTGTCCACAAAACATTGAATGTCGTCCTCACTGTGAGGTACAAAGTGATTCGATGACATACTTCAAAAATATTGAGAGATATTGGACACGAAAAGAGCAGCCACTTTACAAGAGATGAAAAACAAAACTAGAAAAATGCAGGCTTGCATACCAATGAGATTTTTGCCGCCATAAACAAGAAAAGCAGCTTGGTGATTCCGTGATTGGTTGAAAAGCGATAATTTTCACATGTGAAATTATCATAAATAATCTGACGTGTGAGATTATCAGTTTTATCAGTGCTCGAAATCTCTATAAAGCACTATACTTTATATAATAAAGTTATTTAATTTAGTATTAAGGACCAGTCGTAAGTTGCTTTTAAAGAACTTGCTCACATTCGCTAGTTTATTCCAATTGCTCCAGATATTTAAAGAATTCAAGCGAACCTGGTCATTAACAGGCGCAACGAATTTTTAATAATTCTTTGTTGGTTGTATGCAGTGTATAGTTGGTGAAAATATGAAATAAATATAATCAAGTAAGAAATAGCAAGAGTTTTCATAACAATTTTAGAGGAAACAATAAAAACTCTGACTAGTATTTTGGTGATAGTAATTAGCGAAAAACAGGTTGATCAATAGATTTCAGTAATTGTTTAAATTTGTTAAAGGAATTTTAAGACATAGCATGTTCTCACGGATAATATACGTGCCAGTCAAAAGCGTAGGTTGACTATAAACTAAATATGGAAAAACAAACCGTTATTACAAAGCTTTTACTACTTCATAATACTCGAACCCAGGATCTCAGAAGTGAAAGTCCGCTACTTGTATATAGTTAGACGACAAAATTTATAATGATTTTGTACAATTTGTAATTGCAAATTTGATCTACCGTTGCAAGATCTACCCTTAAATATTCTCTTATATCCAACGGCCCATGGTAAAGAGTTATTGAATTCATTACGTTACATTAGCCACGTATAGGATTCTATATATTATTACGTAATTTCTAGTTATGCAATGTCACGCGTATATAGGATGCGTCGATTTGACATGTTTCAAACTTATTAATTTGGCTGATTTGTCAAGAGAATCCATCAAGATATATGGACGATCAAAATGTTTGAATGATGAAAAAAATTACTTCTCTTGTGTTAACAAACGATCTTAATTATATTTGGTAACAACTGTATCCATAACAAAATTGTGGAAAAACAATTAAAATTTAATTATTTTACGGTGGTAGATCACGGAACAAAGGATGATAAGTTGGTGCATTTTATCAAATTCAGATACTTTGAAATGCCAATTTTCACACTAAATCAATGACATTGCAATATAAGTCAATATAGCGATTCTTTTATACATACTCTCACTGTAGAAACAGAGGAATCTTTGTAATGTGTGTTATTGAACGAAAATCGCCAGAAATTGAACGGATGAAAATTCTTTATTCCCACGCATTTTGATTGAATGATATCTTGGAGCAAGCATTAGCAACCTGTTATTGCTCTCTTATGGCAACCAGTAGCTCACGTAAAGTAATTCTGTCGGGAAATATAAAAGCAAGTAGACATTTTTCTCGCTGTTTCAGACAGCAGCGTGAATAAGTCAAGTACTACTAACATAAGTGCAGCAGCATTTAAGGAATCGTTCTGCTAAGTAAAAATATTGTGAAGCGAGCTCAATTCCTTCTGGATTTAAAAGAAAACTTGTAATAACAATTTTTGTATAGTCATCTGTGTTTTTCTCCTTACCTTGAGAATGAGGCTGTGTATAATGTTCCTTCTTGGAACTGCTGGACTCTTTATTGATATTGGCGGTAAGTTCTGACATGTATCTTTACTAACATTACTATGAATATTTCTTTGAATTGTGTTTAATCAATCGGATTTGTTAACTATTTTGTCGAGAGAAACTCTAGCTCTTTAGCCCTTGTCAAACGTAACTCGAATCGTTTCAAATTTCAACTTCTGAGGAATGGAAAAGGGGAAATGAGTGGGAACGATTCGTCTTCTCGGAACATACGGATCGTATTCTATTCCAAATAGGTAAGCATCATTACAACCGCCCATTTGATTCTGACAAAGACTTGAGTATTTTACAACACTGAGCTTGAGGAGGGACTCAGTGACAATGCCTAGTATATTTTAGCATTCCGATTAAAGGATCCTGGTAGGTCGGTGTGTTACGGATTCCTTGAAAATTTTGTCCGAATTGCGTCATTTTTCGATCGCCGTTATCATTGTGTATGGCCAATTCCAAATATAATCACAAATGTGCATTCCTAAGACAAAGCCATTTGGATTGGTGGAATTTCGTGTTAAAAACAGGAAAATGGAAATCAAATTTCGTTGTGATAGAATTAAGAGTCATACATTCCCTTTTTACGCGGGTTTAAAAATGTATAGAATTTCGGTCAAAAATCAAACATTTTCGGATTTGAAAAACAGTTTTAACCACGCCCTGTGTTTCGAGTCACTTAAGAATACCACTTTAGAAACAAAAAAACATTTCAAAAACAAAGGTTTTCGTAGTGCTTCAACATTATTACTTACTATGGGATAATATTAGAGTTATTTAATTTAGTATGCTGGACGAGTCGTAAGTTGCTTTTAAAGAACTTGCTCACATTCGCTAGTTTATTCTAATTGCTCCAGATATTTAAAGAATTCAAGCGACCCTGGTCATTAACAGGCGCAACGAATTTTTAACAATTCTTTGTTGGTTGTATGCAGTGTATAGTTGGTGAAAGTATGAAATAAATATTATCAAGTAAGAAATAGCAAGAGTTTCTATAACAATTTTAGAGGAAACAATAAAAACTCTGACTAGTATTTTGGTGATAGTAATTAGCGAAAAACAGGTTGATCAATAGATTTCAGTAATTGTTTAAATTTGTTAAAGGAATTTTAAGACATAGCATCTTCTCACGGATAAGATACGTGCCAGTCAAAAGCGTAGGTTGACTATAAACTAAATATGGAAAAACAAACCGTTATTACAAAGCTTTTACTACTTCAGAATACTCGAACCCAGGATCTTAGAAGTGAAAGGCCGCTATTTGTATAGTTAGACGACAAAATTTATAATGATTTTGTACAATTTGTAATTGCAAATTTGAGCTACCGTTGCAAGATCTACCCTTAAATATTCTCTTATATTCCACGGCCCATGGTAAAGAGTTATTGAATTCATTACATTACATTAGCCACGTATAGGATTCTATATATTATTACGTAATTTCTAGTAATGCAATGTCACGCGTATATAGGATGCGTCGATTTGACGTGTTTCAAACTTATTAATTTGGCTGATTTGCCAAGAGAATCCATCAAGATATATGGACGATCAAAATATTTGAATGATCAAAAAATTACCTCTCTTGTGTTAACAAGCGATCTTTAATTATATTTGGTAACAACTGTATCCATAACAAAATTGTGGAACAACAATTAAAATTTAATTATTTTACGGTGGTAGATCACGGAACAAAGGATGATAAGTTGGTGCATTTTATCAAATTCAGATGCTTTGAAATGCCAATTTTCACACGAAATCAATGACATTGCAACATAAGTCAATATAGCGATTCTTTTATACATACTCTCACTGTAGAAACAGAGAAATCTTTGTAATGTGTAGTGTTATTGAACGAAAATCGCCAGAAATTGACCGGATGAAAATTCTTTATTCCCACGCATTTCATTGAATGTTATCTTGGAGTAAATATTAACAACCTGTTATTGCTCTCCTATGGCACCCAGTAGCTGACGTAAAGTAATTCTGACGGGAAATATAAAAGCAAGTACACATTTTTCTCGCTGTTTCAGACAGCAGCGTGAATAAGTCAAGCACTACTAACATAAGTGCCGCAGCATTTAAGGAATCGTTCTGCTGAGTAAAAATATTGTGAAGCGAGCTCAATTCCTTCTGGATTTAAAAGAAAACTTTTAATAACAATTTTTGTATAGTCATCTGTGTTTTTCTCCTTAACTTGAGAATGAGGCTGTGTATAATGTTCCTTCTTGGAACTGCTGGGCTCTCTAATGATATTGGTGGTAAGTTCTGACATGTATCTTTACCAACATTACTATAAAGATCTCTTTGAATTGTGTTTACTCAATCGGATTTGTTAACTATTTTGTCGAGAGAAACTCTAGCTCTTTAGCCCTTGTCAAACGTAACTCGAATCGTTTCAAATTTCAACTTCTGAGGAATGGAAAAAGGGAAATGAGTGGGAACGATTCGTCATCTCGGAACTTACGGATCGTATTCTATTCCAAATAGGTAGGCATCATTACAACCGCCCATTTGATTCTTACAAAGACTTGAGTATTTTACAACACTGAGCTTGAGGAGGACTCAGTGACAATGCCTAGTATGTTTTAGCATTCCGATTAAAGGATCCTGGTAGGTCGGTGTGTTACGGATTCCTTGAAAATTTTGTCCGAATTGCGTCATTTTTCGATCGCCGTTATCATTGTGTATGGCCAATTCCAAATATAATCACAAATGTGCATTCCTAAGAAAATGCCATTTGGATTGGTGGAATTTCGTGTAAAAACAGGAAAATGGAAATCAGATTTCGCTGTGATAGAGTTAAGAGTCATACATTCCCTTTTTACGCGGGCTTAAAAATGTATAGAATTTCGGATCAAAAATCAAACATTTTCGGATTTGATAAACAGTTTTAACCACGCCCTGTGTTTCGAGTCACTTAAGAATACCACTTTAGAAACAAAAAACATTTTAAAAACAAATGTTTTCGTAGTATAATCGTGACTACAGTATGTGATCATGCTTCAACAGTATTACTTACTATGGAATAATATTAGAGTTATTTAATTTAGTATGAAGGACCAGTCGTAAGTTGCTTTTAAAGAACTTGTTCACATTCCCTAGTTTATTCTAATTGCTCCAGATATTTAAAGAATTCAAGCGAACCTGGTCATTAACAGGGGCAACGAATTTTTAATAATTCTTTGTTGGTTGTATGCAGTGTATAGTTGGTGAAAATATTAAATAAATATAATCAAGTAAGAAATAGCAAGAGTTTTCATAACAATTTTAGAGGAGACAATAAGAACTCTGAATAGTATTTTGGTGATAGTAATTAGCGAAAAACAGGTTGAAAAATAGATTTCAGTAATTGTGTAAATTTGTTAAAGGAATTTTAAGAAATAGCATGTTCTCACGGATAATATACGTGCCAGTCGAAAGCGTAGGTTGACTATAAACTAAATATGGAAAAACAAACCGTTATTACAAAGCTTTTACTACTTCATAATACTCGAACCCAGGATCTCAGAAGTGAAAGTCCGCTACTTGTATATAGTTAGACGACAAAATTTATAATGATTTTGTACAATTTGTAATTGCAAATTTGATCTACCGTTGCAAGATCTACCCTTAAATATTATCTTCTATCCCACGGCCCATGGTAAAGAGTCTTTGAATTCATACCGTTGAAAGATCTACCCTTAGATATTCTCTTATATCCCACGGCCCATGGTAAAGAGTCATTGAATTCATTACGTTACATTAGCCACGTATAGGATTCTATTTATCATTACGTAATTTCTAGTTATGCAATGTCACGCGTATATATAGGATGCGTGGATTTGACATGTTTCAAACTTATTAATTTGGCTGATTTGTCAAGAGAATCCATCAAGATATATGGACGATCAAAATGTTTGAATGATGAAAAAAATTACCTGTCTTGTGTTAACAAACGATCTCAATTATATTTGGCAAATGGCAACAACTGTGTCCATAACAAAATTGTGGAACAACAATTAAAATTTAATTATTTTACGTTTGTAGATCACGGAACAAAGAATGATAAGTTGGGGCATTTTATCAAATTCAAATACTTTGAGATGCCAATTTTCACACTAAATCAATGACATTGCAATATAAGTCAATATAGCGATTCGTTTATACATACTCTCATTGTAGAAACAGAGGAATCTTTGTAATGTGTGTTATTGAACGAAAATCGTCAGAAATTGACCGGATGAAAATTCTTTATTCCCACGCATTTTCATTGAATGATATCTTGGAGCAAGCATTAGCAACCCGTTATTGCTCTCTTATGGCAACCAGTAGCTCACATAAAGTAATTCTGTCGGCAAATATAAAAGCAAGTAGACATTTTCCTCGTTGTTCCAGACAGCAGCGTGAATAAGTCAAGTACTACTAACATAAGTGCAGCAGCATTTAAGGAATTTTTCTGCGGAGTAAAAATATTGTGAAGCGAGCTCAATTTTTTCTGGATTTAAAAGAAAACTTTTAATAACAATTTTAGTATAGTCATCTGTGTTTTTCTCCTTACCTTGAGAATGAGGCTGTGTATAATTTTCCTTCTTGGAACTGCTGGGCTCTTTATTGATATTGGCGGTAAGTTCCGACATGTATCTTTACTAACATTACTATAAATATTTCTTTGAATTGTGTTTACTCAATCGGATTTGTTAACTATTTTGTCGAGAGAAACTCTAGCTCTTTAGCCATTGTCAAACGTAACTCGAATCGTTTCAAATTTCAACTTCTGAGGAATGGAAAAGGGGAAATGAGTGGGAACGATTCGTCTTTTCGGAACATACGGATCGTATTCTATTCCAAATAGGTAAGCATCATTACAACCGCACATTTGATACTGACAAAGACTTGAGTATTTTACAACACTGAGCTTGATGAGGGACTCAGTGACAATGCCTAGTATATTTTAGCATTCCAATTAAAGTATCCTGGTAGGTCGGTGTGTTACGGATTCCTTGAAAATTTTGTACGAATTGCGTCATTTTTCGATCGCCGTTATCATTGTGTATGGCCAATTCCAAATATAATCACAAATGTGCATTCCTAAGACAAAGCCATTTGGATTGGTGGAATTTCGTGTTAAAAACAGGAAAATGGAAATCAGATTTCGTTGTGATAGAGTTAAGAGTCATACATTCCCTTTTTAGGCGGGTTTAAAAATGTATAGAATTTCGGTCAAAAATCAAAGATTTTCGGATTTGAAAAACAGTTTTAACCACGCACTGTGTTTCGAGTCACTTAAGAATACCACTTTAGAAACAAAAAAACATTTCAAAAACAAACATTTTCGTAGTGTATTCGTGACTACAGTATGTGATCATGCTTCAACAGTATTACTTACTATGGGATAATATTAGAGTTATGTAATTTAGTATGAAGGACCAGTCGTAAGTTGCTTTTAAAGAACTTGCTCACATTCCCTAGTTTATTCTAATTGCTCCAGATATTTAAAGAATTCAAGCGAACCTGGTCATTAACAGGCGAAACGAATTTTTAACAAATCTTTGTTGGTTGTATGCAGTGTATAGTTGGTGAAAGTATGAAATAAATATAATCAAGTAAGAAATAGCAAGAGTTTTCAAAACAATTTTAGAGGAAACAATAAAAACTCTGACTAGTGTTTTGGTGATAGTAATTAGCGAAAAACAGGTTGATAAATAGATTTCAGTAATTGTTTAAATTTGTTAAAGGAATTTTAAGAAATAGCATTTTCTCACGGATAATATACGTGCCAGTCAAAAGCATAGGTTGACTATTAACTAAATATGGAAAAACAACCCGTTATTACAAAGCTTTTACTACTTCATAATACTCGAACCCAGGATCTTAGAAGTGAAAGACCGCTACTTGTATATAGTTAGACGACAAAATTTATAATGATTTTGTACAATTTGTAATTGCAAATTTGATCTACCGTTGCAAGATCTACCCTTAAATATTCTCTTATATCCCACGGCCCATGGTAGAGAGTTATTGAATTCATTACATTACATTAGCCACGTATAGGATTCTATATATTATTACGTAATTTCTAGTAATGCAATGTCACGCGTATATAGGATGTGTCGATTTGACTAATTTGGCTGATTTGCCAAGAGAATCCTTCAAGATATATGGACGATCAAAATATTTGAATGATGAAAAAATTACCTGTCTTGTATTAACAAGCGATCTTTAATTATATTTGGTAACAACTGTAATCCATAACAAAATTGTGGAACAACAATTAAAATTTAATTATTTTACGGTGGTAGATCACGGAACAAAGTATGATAAGTTGGTGCATTTTATCAAATTCAGATGCTTTGAAATGCCAATTTTCACACTAAATCAATGACATTGCAACATAATTCAATATGGCGATTCTTCTATACATACTCTCACTGTAGAAACAGATAAATATTTGTAATGTGTAGTGTTATTGAACGAAAATCGCCAGAAATTGACCGGATGAAAATTCTTTATTCCCACGCATTTCATTGAATGATATCTTGGAGTAAATATTAACAACCTGTTATTGCTCTCTTATGGCAACCAGTGGCGGACGTAAAGTAATTCTGTCGGTAAATATAAAATCAAGTAGACATTTTTCTCGCTGTTTCAGACAGCAGCGTGAATAAGTCAAACACTACTAACATAAGTGCAGCAGCATTTACGGAATCGTTCTGCTGAGTAAAAATATTGTGAAGCGAGCGCAATTCCTTCTGGATTTAAAAGAAAACTTTTAATAACAATTTTTTTATAGTCATCTGTGTTTTTCTCCTTACCTTGAGAATGAGGCTGTGTATAATGTTCCTTCTTGGAACTGCTGGGCTCTTTATTGATATTGGCGGTAAGTTCCGACATGTATCTTTACTAACATTACTATAAAGATCTCTTTGAATTGTGTTTACTCAATCGGATTTGTTAACTATTTTGTCGAGAGAAACTCTAGCTCTTTAGCCCTTGTCAAACGTAACTCGAATCGTTTCAAATTTCAACTTCTGAGGAATGGAAAAAGGGAAATGAGTGGGAACGATTCGTCATGCATCTCGAAACTTACGGATCCTATTCTTTTCCAAATAGGTAGGCATCATTACAACCACCCATTTGATTCTTACAAAGACTTGAGTATTTTACAACATTGAGCTTGAGGATGGACTCAGTGACAATGCCTAGTATGTTTTAGCATTCCGATTAAAGGAACCTGGTAGGCCGGTGTGTTACGGATTCCTTGAAAATTTTGTCGGAATTGCGTCATTTTTCGATCGCCGTTATCATTGTGTATGGCCAATTCCAAATATAATCACAAATGTGCATTCCTAAGAAAAAGCCATTTGGATTGGTGGAATTTCGTGTAAAAACAGGAAAATGGAAGTCTGATTTCGTTGTGATAGAGTTAAGAGTCATACATTCCCTTTTTACGCGGGCTTAAAAATGTATAGAATTTGTTCTCCTGATCAGGCTCTAGCTTTTCGGGTAGTCTTTGCACGAAATCGATAAAAAATTAAATGAGTTATTGGAAAGTATCATTATCGAGGAGCGAAATCACAAGTGTATTCTAAATTTACGTACATATTCGATGGTCGCGATTGAGTTTGTTGTTCGTTTAAATTGACATAGCATTTGGTTGAATTGCTTTTCTGAATTACGACCAATACTTCAGTAAACTTAAAACTTTTAAGTGCTCAAAACACACTTTATTCCTGAAAATCTGCGTTTATTGACATAACTATATGTAACTTATATTAGACAGTGTGGAATGGAGCATCGTTGGAATCCCCAGCAAATCACCAATACTTTGAATTTCAGACTAGTAAGCGCCTATAACAAATATATGTTTAAATTCTTAGACATTAATTCAGCGTCGGCCACGGACATATAAGAACAAATGAGGGTTGTTTCGCGTGTGCCTATTGAGATATAAACAAAATCTCGACGTTTCGAGCTAAAGCCCTTCGTCAGGAGAAATTAGTAGAAATTCTGTCGTTCATCAGCATACGATATTTCAATTTCAGAATATGCATGTGCGCAAACATACTTAACTTAGTAGTTAGCAAAAGGCATGTGTTAAAAATCTGAGGCAAAGTACACTGAAAACGTTCAAATATAAAAACATTAGAATGAGCGGGATTAACTATACATAACAACTTACGGTAATGAGATACTATTCTGACACGTTTCTGTGATGGCGCACTTTGAGATTTGATATTATATGTATTAATATATTAGTGGGTCGCCAAAAGAACGATGGATGTACAATAAGTCTAATACCGCACGGATAAAAGTGCATTTCAATGCTGCATTATATAACACATTCATAATATAGTACAGATGCCTGTCTTATATATAATATTAATCGGTAACATACAGTAGTTGTTGCAGTGTGCGCTGCTGTGGGTCACATCGCGTCTTCGCAAAGTTACTTCGACTATATTGTAGGCCTACAGACGTCTACGCTCTTTTATAGCAGTATAAACCATTATAGTAGCAAAAGCCTGGAAATCCAACAATTTAAAGACAATCTAGGAATATATGCAAGCTAGATAACTCGGAACATATGACTATGCGTGTTTAAAAAATGCCCAACTATTGAATTACATTTGCCGTTCCGAAATATCAATTCAGAAATTCCTTGGATTACTTAGAACCTCGACTATGCAGTACCGATATCTATGTTCGTTTTAGCGATATAAAGCACATACGTAGCAGCACAAGCCTAGAAAACGTAATATTTTATGATATATTCAAGGTACAATTTTGTGTCTGTTCGACATCATTCCATCTTGTCAGACTATAGTATAAAAATACACCGTTTCAGAGTTTTGTATTCATGAAATAATTTGCGCAAAACCTAGTTATAGGATTTCCAAGCTAGAAATTAGACTACTTTGTACAGATGTTACGCTCTTTTAGCTGTATAAAGAGGTTTTAGCTACTCTACGCGTCTTGTAAATTAATATCAAAGAATATATACACGTGCTATATATACACATGCAGCACTTAATCGTCTTTATCACGGACTCAATTACTCCTTTTCTTTAAATTTACGAGATAAGCTATCAGTGTATTAGACAATAATTCATAAAAATTAGTAGTAATAGACAATTTTGTTCACTATATCAGAACTTTTTTTTGCTGGCATTGCCACTCCGGTGCTCCATGCTTCGGCTTTTACTAATCCGATCCTCACCATATGGACACTATATACCTTCAATCTACATCCTTGAAATACGCGATTGCATATTAAAATTAAGGTGGGAAAGCGGCGCTAATTAATATATATTTTTGACGGGGCAGAATGAAAGAAGCCTGCCTAGAAAGCGCTATACTATGTAATATTCGTCTCTCGTTGGCATATTTTCTATAATTAATTGTGTTTATCAATTTTCAATTAGAAACGGGAAAAGGTGGTATATTCGTCGCAGGCTATTACAATAACAAGGAATGGGGAATTGTGGAATGGGGAACGGGGAATGGGAATGGGGAATGGAAAAATCCGAATACTAAATGCCGGAATCTCTAAAACCCAGAATACTAAAAGTCGGAATCTCTAAAACCCGGAATACTAAAACCCGGAATCTCTAGAACCCCGAATACTAAAACCCGGAATCTCTAAAACCCGGAATACTTAAATACTAAATTATATAATCTTTCATATGGACTTTATATTGAATGTAAAAACGCGTAGCTAAAACCGAAATACGAACCCGAATACATCTTCAAAATTTCGGAGTTTCAAGGCACATTATACTGTATTGCTCTGTACCGTTGGAAAGAGCGTAAAAATCTGCACAACATATCCGAATTTCTAAGCAATCGTTTGATTTTGCGCAATTCTAGATTTTTCACAAATCGTTTCTGAATATCGTCTTAATCAGTGATTATTCAGCGCTGTAATTTTATTGTCTGACACGATTGAATTTATATTTAGAATTTCGGGATTTCAAGAGTGACTATAGAGTGAAGTCCTAATTGTGAATATTGTAAGGCTTCGTGTAGATTTTGTGCGAAATGTGGGTGCAATTTTGATCAACCCGCTTTAAAATGAGATTTTTGCCGATGCCATACATTGCAATAATGTGTAGAGCGCAGACTACTACTCAAAAAATTACCAAAATCTATACCGTTACTGCAGTCTTATTTGTGCTCCCAAAGTGAATTTAATTATAAGGTATTGTATTTGACAACGTAATAGGCTCATGAACCACGTAAGAGAAATCGAAAAGGCGAGGAAATATTAATATTATTTTCGAGATTATTTTGAAGTTGAATTATACCTCACATATAAATAAAATTATATGATAATAGTATACTATAAGTTTCACCAGGGGCGGATCCAGACTGATGCAACAGTAAAATTCATTACTTACGTTCTTATTGACTTATACTATCCTACACTTTCTCAATCGTTCTTAAAAACGATATATTTTCATCTTAAAAAATCAAAACAAAGCCAAAGTGGACACGATGTACAAAATTTCGCCTTTCTCAAGTTGTACGGTTTGTTGTCGCACGGAATTTATTTTCTGAGCTATATTATATTACAGTGGGAGTGCGTCAGTGATATTATATTACAGTGGGAGTGCATCAGTGATATTATATTACAGTGGGAGTGCATCAGTGATATTATATTACAGTGGGAGTGCATCAGTGGTGCAACAGTCCCGAGTCCTCTTGGCCGGGTTTTCCCAACGACACGTGATGAAAACCATTGCTTTCCTGCCTACGTAACGTTGGGATATGGATGCTGACTGATGCATTTAGCCAGCGATCAAAAATACTGCATCTGACTGATGCATTTCGCCCGCAATCAACATAGTCAGTGAATCAGTGATGCAATAATTTGATGCATGAGACTATGCATGATAGTGCATGAGTAATCAAGAATAATGCGCGGGATCTTTTCCCACGTTTCTCGAACATCACGGCAGAACGTATGCAAATTATGATGGATACATGATGATTGAAACTATATTGCTTATCTTATGGAAAATAGAAGGGTGGAAGATGTTTGGTTAATACATGCTAGAGCCCTCCAGAAAAAAAACAATGACAATACTCAAATTTTTGCACATAAACCATTGATGCTGAAAACTTTCCGGGCCGGATTCCGGCATCTTAACAAGTTACATTTTCTGTCATAAGGCATGGGAAAATACAAAGCAAGGTGCATTAAGACAGATTCTAGTGCATTATGAGTTTAGAAGAGACATGTGCAGATAGTCACAAGAAGGGTTTTGCTGCCCAGCTGGCCCAAGCAGACTCTTCCACCCCACAGTCAAAATCTATCAAATTTGTGATAAAGAAAAACTCTATAGTGGATTTTGTTTATGTAAACAATACTATTCATGATTATTTGGTGTAATTTAGCAAAAGAGTGCATGCAATATTGGCTATCATCCATCTTGGCATTATCCATCTAAAGCCAGATTGAATTATCTTATGACCATTACATAGATTTGAAAAGTTGTCATTGTCAGGGAAGCATACATGCTTCTGGGAAAGCAGTTACCTGGCACATTTGGCCTGGGTGGAACTCTGATATTTTACTGAAATTGTATGGCATATTATTGGCATTAGACAGCTAGAATGGAATAGCAAGGTAAGACACAATACAGTTTATATGCCAGTGATCAGGTCACCGAGGTCTGATAAATATGTGGCCCATTTAAGCAAGACGGGGAAGACTATCAAATTCTATAATTTGTTGACCAACAGTATAGTATTTAACTTTAATATTTATAATCTATTTAATATTAATTTGGCCTAAATACTCATCAGATGATTCATCACACTGATTATCTCTCGAATATCCCTAAATACCCCTCAGTAATATAATATGCTACTATCCCTTGCTATGAAACCTTGCTGGCTTGCTCTGTGATATATATTTCACATATAACCACATTGGTAACATTTCATATTTTATACAGACACAGTCTGTTTGTGACAAATATACTGTTATAATTTCAACGATAAATATTTACACAATAATTACGCCTGTATTTTCTGAAAATTTGGAACTATTTTGATGCATAAATTTGAATGAAAAAGTTCGTTCAGAACGCAGGATATCGCATTTTCGAGGTCCTAGATTTCAAAATTTTCCGGGGGGGGCATGTCCCCGGACCCCCTAACATAACGAGTGCGTATGCACTATAGTGCATCAGTCAGCCTAACAGGCTGGATCCTCCCCTGAGTTTCACGCCGTAATCCTGTATATAATGCAGTAGATTCATCTATATATTGATTCACCTAAATGCAATCGCTTAAATGCTATGTCACAAAAATAATATATGAACTTTGGACTCGTAATGTAGTGACATAAACTCGAGCCTTAATGTTTATGACAGAGTTTCTGGTTCCGAGTTGCTAAATTAGATTGATTAATTTTGTAGATTCTATTGTTTAATATGAGTTTCATATAAATACCTATTTCTTTGTTTGGCTAGACGTAAGTCATAAGAAATATCCATAGGCCGTACGGATTAGACGAGGCGCATACAATGGGAAATAATCGGCCAATTATAGTTAAATGTTGTTAATTCAAAGTTGTTCTGTGCATGTGCTTGCTCATCCCACTATTACGTACATTCGTGCACGAGCCTAGTCCTCATTACTTACTATTCCGAAACATGCATGTTGAAGCAACTAATCTCTAGAAACGCGCGGACTGATCTACCTATTGTAGGCCTGCTCTGGGACGGTAACTCGCCTTAATTCGCCGCGAGATAATTAACAATTATTCGCCGAAGGCGAGGTGAATATCGGTGAATAAAAACCGAGACGAAGTCGAGGTTTTTATTCACCGATATTCATCGAGCATGAGGCGAATAATTGTTTTAGTAAAATTACATAGGTGATTATTTGGAAAAAAATAAAAAATGCACATTTCAAATATATTTTAATTGAATATGTACGATAAAAGCGGCTTAAAAACGCTTTAGGTGATTATCGCGTATTAATCCGAGGTAGCGCAACCAATCAGCGTTGAGAATTTTCAATAATCACCTATGTAATTTTACTAATGCGAGTTAAGGCGAGTTAAGGCGATTTAAGGAAACATTTTGACTCTAAGCAATGCGAGTTAAGGCGAAATAATGCGAAATAATGCGAATTAATGCGAATTAAGGCGAGTTAAGGCGTTTAACGAAAATTGGGACTTTTAAGCGATGCGATTTAAGGCGAGTTGAGGTCCCAGAGCAGGCTTTATTGTTAAATATACGCAGCATTCAGTGTATATATACATAATTTACCTTTTAAATTCTGTGTCTTCAGGCTTTATCTCGTAAATCTGCTCTGCAGCTCGAGTCACATTGTCTATAGTCCAATATCTAGTCTATCACGACTAAATTTGGCTTTACAAAGGAATATTTTCGATGTACACCTTGCTCCATAGTGGTTAAAAGTATTTGTATTTGTATTTAATAAAAATCTCAGTTAGCCTAAGCTAGTTTACACAAGGTCTAGTTGTAATAAATAATATAAACAATTTACTATAGTTCTATAGAATATATGGATAAATATATGATAATTATATAAAACTAGATTTAAAACATTATATGAACCACTCAAGCTTCTTACGAACGGCAGACTTAAACCAGGACTTACAAGCTATATTAAATTCCTAATTTCACTAGCAAGGTTGTTCCATATTTCAGTTAGCCAGCCTATTTCGCTATGTAGGTCTTTCCGGGAGATTTCAGTAACTTTATAATTTAAAACTAGTCTAGCGACCTTATTTTGAACTTTTGCAGATAATTAAAAGAGTCCTGGTTTAATACAGCACCCCAAACAGTCAGGCCCGTAGCTGGGGGGTTCCCAGGGGGGGCAAGGCCACCGATAGCGGAAAATTGTGCCCCCCCTGTGCCCCCCCTAGCACAAATAACAGTAACGTAAATTTTCATTTTGAAAAAGTAAATTTGTTATATATATCATTTGAAAAAGTGAATTTGTTATATATATAAACTATAAACTATTAAGTAATACATTACTAAGGCAATAGTATGTGATTTCCGGAAAAAAAATTTAATCCCCCCCCGTCGACAAGAAAAGAAAGAATTTCCCCAGGGGGGGCAAGCCCCCGCTAGCGGAAAATTGTGCCCCTGTGCCCCCTAGCACAAATAACAGTAACGTAAATTTTCATTTTGAAAAAGTAAATTTGTTATATATATCATTTGAAAAAGTGAATTTGTTATACTGTCATTCCCAAAAAGGTTGTCCAGTTGAAATATATACTTACATATAAATATCGATCACGTGACAACAATTAATATATGCGTCAACTCGAGTGTGATTTTACCATGCGTGTAAGTTGCGCGTTCGATTAGGGTGGCGAGCTTTCCAACAATGCCAAGACCCTACTCGGACGATTTACGATGGAGAATGGTATATCAACGATTATTTTACCAGAGAAACTATGATGAAATCGCATCACAGTTATTTGTTTGCCGAAAAACTGTTTACCGGACGATCAGAACGTTTTTGAACACGGGTGACGTGAAGCATTGCCGTCTTGGCCGGCCATCTGGAAGCGTGACTTTATTTGAGCATGAAGAATATATTTTAATGGAGTGTATACTTCAAACACCTCAAATACAGCTACATGAAATAGCTAACCACATCTCCAACGCTACTGGTTCAGCATTTAGCCCGCAGACATTATGCCGAACTGTCTACAGGCTTGGAATAACGCGCAAGAAGGTCAGTCGTTCTCATTTTAAACGTTTTATAGAAGCTAAAATTTACTCAATATTGCATGTTGTTTTATCGTAACCTTAAATATGTTATCCAGCATGTGATAGCCTAAATCGCATAACTATGAATTTAAAGATTGTCGTTGTTTTCTATTTGCATCTATATACGTATATTTGCTTTTGCAGATAAAACGAATTGCCCTTCAACGAAACGATAATCTCAGGCGACAATTCAAAGCCGAAATTAGTGTATTTAATCCAAACCAGCTCGTTTTCCTTGACGAAACAGGCATTGTACGTATTAAGCTATACTCTAGCTGTATTGTCACCTTTTGCTAGGCAAGAGTTTTGACTAATTCAGTTGTACTTTTTGTTAAAGGATAAAATAATTGCTCGTCAGTATGGATACAGCGCTCGCGGAACACCGCCAGTTGTGAGCGATTATAGTTATTCACGGTGGGCACCTCATTATTCGGTAATTTCGGCTATATCGAGTGAAGGACTCCTTGCCAGTTGTATATTAAAGAATCCACACGAGAGATTGAACGGGCACTCGTTTAGTAAGTTTCTCGTCGAACAGCTTTTACCAGCCATGAATCCATTTAATGGGGAAAACCCGCGATCTGTTCTTGTTATGGGTGAGCATTGCATAATTTAACTAAATACTGACCTGTGCAACTTATCATGCTCCTGGGATTTGAAAATACGTTCTAATTGTCCACGTTATACTGTAGCTATACAGTATATTGTGTTTACGCACCCTTGGGATCAATTAGTGCTGAATCATGCAAATTCTAAAAATATCTGATTTCAAAGGGTTGCAGTTTTTTTGAGACACCCTGTAGTCATAAATGAAAAATACAAATCAAAAGTCCTTTGGGGCACAGGTCAGTATTTAGTTAAATTATGCAATGCTCACCCATAACAAGAACAGATCGCGGGTTTTCCCCATTAAATGGATTCATGGCTGGTAAAAGCTGTTCGACGAGAAACTGACTAAACGAGTGCCCGTTCAATCTCTCGTGTGGATTCTTTAATATACAACTGGCAAGGAGTCCTTCACTCGATATAGCCGAAATTACCGAATAATGAGGTGCCCACCGTGAATAACTATTATTATTCATTGTACTGTTTTATCGTTTACTTATTGGCTAAAAACTTGCGAATTATTATCGATATCTGCCGGTGCCCGCGCTATTTTTCAGCGGAAACAGTAATCTGCAGAGATAATTGGACGGCGCCCGGAATATTCCAGCGGTATATCGCATAAAATTACAAATAAGCGGGAAATTTTGAAGTTTGTTTTGTCTTCAAGTTTTAATATTTACAATGGCTAGTGCTCGTTTCGCAACGTTTTCAAACGACGAAATTGAGAAAATAGTAGAAAACAAAGACTCGGCAAACACAAAAAAAGCACAAAAGTGTGGCAAGAGAGGTATTTTTGAAATATTCTCATATTTCTTCTGTATTGATATTTATGAACAGTAATAAAATCTTTGTTTTCAATATTTGCTTGTTCTATTCGTCAATGCATGTTACAAAATGAATAATAAAACAATTATTGAATTCGGCTTACGCAGGATATCGATAATTATTCAGACCTCGGTCAACGTTATCCGCCTCAGCTTCGCTTCGGCAGATAACGTTGACCTTGGTCTGAATAATTATCGATATCCTGCTCCGCCTCATCCAATAATTGTTAATAATCGCTCACAACTGGCGGTGTTCCGCGAGCGCTGTATCCATACTGACGAGCAATTCTTTTATCCTTTAACAAAAAGTACAACTGAATTAGTCAAAACTCTTGCCTAGCAAAAGGTGACAATACAGCTAGAGTATAGCTTAATACGTACAATGCCTGTTTCGTCAAGGAAAACGAGCTGGTTTGGATTAAATACACTAATTTCGGCTGTGAATTGTTGCCTGAGATTATCGTTTCGTTGAAGGGCAATTCGTTTTATCTGCAAAAGCAAATATACGTATATAGATGCAAATAGAAAACAACAACAATCTTTAAATTCATAGTTATGCGATTTAGGCTATCACATGCTGGATAACATATTTAAGGTTACGATAAAACCACATGCAATATTGAGTAAATTTTAGCTTCTATAAAACGTTTAAAAATGAGAACGACTGACCTTCTTGCGCGTTATTCCAAGCCTGTAGACAGTTCGGCATAATGTCTGGGGGCTAAATGCTGAACCACTAGCGTTGGAGATGTGGTTAGCTATTTCATGTAGCTGTATTTGAGGTGTTTGAAGTATACACTCCATTAAAATATATTCTTCATGCTCAAATAAAGTCACGCTTCCAGATGGCCGGCCAAGACGGCAATGCTTCACGTCACCCGTGTTCAAAAACGTTCTAATCGTCCGGTAAACAGTTTTTCGGCAAACAAATAACTGTGATGCGATTTCATCATAGTTTCTCTGGTAAAATAATCGTTGATATACCATTCTCCATCGTAAATCGTCCGAGTAGGGTCTTGGCATTGTTGGAAAGCTCGCCACCCTAATCGAACGCGCAACTTACACGCATGGTAAAATCACACTCGAGTTGACGCATATATTAATTGTTGTCACGTGATCGATATTTATATGTAAGTATATATTTCATCTGGACAACCTTTTTGTGAATGACAGTATATATAAACTATAAACTATTAAGTAATACATTACTAGGGAAATAGTATGTGATTTCCGGAAAAAAAATTTTAATCCCCCCTCGTCGACAGGAAAAGAAAGAATTTCTGTCGGAAAAGGTAAAATATTTTGACGAACGCGGACAGACATCGAAACGTGCCCCCCCCCAAAAAAAGGGGGCCAGCTACGGGCCTGCAAACAGTACAACAGTAGTTCAGTCTAGATATTGTTAACGTTTCCGCAATCGACTTTAGAACTTTTGGTGGTATGTTCTTCTTAAATCTGTATAAAAGCCGAAGACATTTCGAGCATTCTTTGAGGAGATTCTCGCTTCCAACTTAGGGTATTATCAACTGCAACTCCAAGGAATCTTACACATGAATGTTGATTTATACTTTTGTTGTTCATACGTAAGATAAGAGGTTGTGCAACTTTTACTTTCTCCCGGCTTCCAATTAGCATGCTTTTGGTTTTACCCGCATTGAGGACCATATGATTTTTCGAGAAATGCGTATTCCTCAATATTAGATAAATCATTTTAATTGAAGGTTAACTGATACAACACTGGAGCTTTCAGCAGCTTGGAATGGAGTACTAGCATCAGCGTACAAAGTGATATCAGATGTCGTTAAGGCAGATGGTAAATCGTTAATAAACAAGCGAAAAAGCAACGGACCAAGACAGCTGCCCTGTGGTACCCCACACTCCATCTTTATACACGAATCGCGAAATTCGGCGAGCATCCAAATGACGCGTTCTGAGTCGGGCAAAAATCACAGTTAGAGAAAAACATGTAGCTGTGACTGGATGATTTAAAATATGCGTATTGAAGTATTCAAATGTTCAGTCATGCATTCGTGTTTTTATTGTTGAGGTATGTAATCACGAATGCATGACTGAACATTTGAATACTTTAATACCCATATTTTAGATCATCCAGTCACAGCTACATGTTTTTCTTTAACTGTGATTTTTGCCCGAATTTCGCGATTCGTGTATTGGTTGCGAATAAGCTCCATTGACGAATGAATCCAGCTGATAGCACTGTCCGATAAATTATAACATTTAAGTTTCGCTACCAATAAATTATGATCAACTATGTCAAAAGCCGCGCTAAAGTCTAACATAACGGCACCAGTAAGCAAACCATTGTTCATGTTTTCAAGGCAGTGATCAGCCAGATGTATTAGTGCTGTTCAGTACCGTGATTGTCTCTATAAGCATATTGATTCCTTACTAATATTTTTTGTTCCGAAATGTAGTGAGTCATTTGCTTGTAAGCAGATTTTTCCTGTAGTTTACTTAAGACATTTAGTAAACTAATAGGACGACTGTTGATGTCTTCAAAAGCTTTCCTCTTATCTTTAGGTATTGGATTTCATAAGGATGTAAAAAGGTGTTATCCTTATTGTCATCACTATTACAGTTTTATACAAAACCTTTCCCAAAAGGAAATTAAATTAACTCTCAACTAATTTTCCACTTTCGCACCTAGTGTACGGGTGTAGATAAAAGGCGGGCGCGGACTGGCGGACGCGGACTGGTAGACGCGGACTGGCGATCGCGGACTTGCCAAAAATTATCATTTAATATCAATATCAATATTAATATATAATTAATATAATATTTTAATAAGATTCTAGGTAATTGTCGAGTAGTCGAGTGAAAAGCCGAGGGTCGAGGGTAAAATGTCGAAGGTCCTGAAACCCCGTTTTCGCATTCTTTTATGAATTTTACATGTAAATGTTTCTACCATAATTTACTCGTGAAATAATTGTGAATAAACATGTTTTGACAGCAGATTTTAACCTTAACGGCCAAATTGTCTCATTTCACTTTATCTCATTGAAGGCGCACGCAAGCTTGTTGTTTCGCGCAAAGCCGTATACTGTACGTAAAACTACCATATATTTGGAGCCAATCGTCCCAGCTTCAATATTTGAATGTACTCAATATTTAAAATATTCCTTCCAGTTTCCACGCAAATAATTGTTTCAACTGATTTTTATTATCCTACCTTTGCTAAGACACACGTAGCGATTGTTATGAGTGTTGTTTTTGCTGAATAAATCAAACTCTGGACTCTATACGGCTTTCCGCAAAACAGTAAGCTTGGCAAGTTGCGTGTGCTTTCAATAAGATTTAATGAGGTTAAAATCGGCCGAAGCGATCCCACAGAAATGGGATCGCTTCGACAGTCTCGGGAGACAAGACTGAGCGCGCTAATTATAGACTTATTTCAATACTCTCGGCAATTTCCAAAATCTTTGAGAAACTTATTTCAACGCATGTCTGATTATCTGGAGTCCAATGAGATATTCACAAGTGAACAAGCAAGTTTCCGAAAGAACCACTCAACACAATCATCGCTCCTTCAAGCTACCAACAAATGGTTAATTAATATGGACAGTGGATGCTTGAATGGTGTAATATTTTTGGACCTGAAGAAAACTTTTGATTGTGTTGATCATGGTATACTTCTCAGTAAATTACATCTGTATGGGGCTAGCCCTAGTACCCTAAAATGGTTTAAGTCGTATTTGTCCAATAGAACACAAATGTGTAAAATAGAACGAACCATGTCAAGTAGACGTACCATAGGATGCGGAGTGCCTCAGGGATCAAATCTGGGACCGTTGTTATTTTTAGTTTCTATAAACGATCTCCCGAGGTGTCTCTCGCATTCGAATACTGCTATGCTCGCTGACGACACAAATTTAACGATAAGTGGTAGATCAAGTGATGAAGTCATAACTAAATTAAATGCAGACTTAGAAAGAGTTCATCAGTGGCTGCTGGCCAACAGGTTAACTCTTAATAAAGATAAAACAGAATACATGATAATAGGGTCTAGACAAAGAATAGACAAAGAATTAAAAATTGGGGAAACCAATATTAATAGGGTAAAGTGTACAAAAAGCCTAGGTGTAATTGTTGACGAACAATTATCGTGGAAAAACCAGATCGAATCAAGACACAGCCGAAAATTATTATCGCTACATCTTGCAGTCCATCTAAGCTTTTCATACAGACAGTGAGTATTAAATTACTATGCCATACATCTCTAATTGTTTATTAATCATGAATTATTACGCATATTAGCTGATCTTGAAACCAATGCATTTTCTGTTCATTCGAAGGAAAATGGAAGCATTAAATTCGTTGCATTGGATCCAAAAACGCGCGTTTGACCGATTACATTTAAATTGTATACAGTATAACTGACAGTTCGTCCACAGCTCTTAAAACCATTTGATCTACCCGTTTAAGTCTTATGGCTCCATTCGTATTAACGGTTAGCACTATCCGTTTAAACGTTCGTCTCCATCCGTTAAAACGGTACCTCGATCCGTTTTTACAGTTTCTCGATACCGTTAAATTATTTTTGGATACCGTTTTCACGTTTTGGTAAACCGTTGAAACGATTTATCCCAACCGTTTTGTATCCATTTACCATCCGTTTTTCTAAGCGTTTTAGCGAAAAACAGTTAACGGATTACATATTCCCTGCGGAATCACACTTTTCGATGGCTAATAATTCGAATACACATTTACGCGAAAGTATTGAACGCATTAGAACGTGGCAATGATAACATGGCTTCGTCTTATTGTTCATAATTGTGGAAGAAATTTTCATGTCGATATTTAACACAAGGTGTAGACGTTCCCAAAATAAGTGTTCTTGAATTCAATTTAAATACAAATTAATACGTATATGTATAACCTTAATTCTCAAAATTGTAACGACATTTTAGTGGTCTTCTTTCTACTGATTCTGTCGCAAATTTGATTCAAATATAGCATTGTATTTTATTTGTCGGGGATTTTCATTTGAATTGCTTTGTAGTTCTATTTTACACTTATGTGAATTTCATAATTTCAATTTTTAGCGACTACAGCAAATGCCACAGCAAGTCAGAACACTATTACATACGAAGTTGTTATTACAATTAACGAGACATTCAACTGCGAATTAAAAAACCATGAAAGTGCGGCCTTCCGAAGTTTGAGTAATAGATTTATCGGCTTTTTGGAACCATTTTATCAAGATTTACCAGGCTTTCTCCAAATTCTCGTTAACTCGTTTTCGAAAGGAAGTATTGAAACAGATATTAATATAATATTCAACGCAACAGAAGCGAATACAACAGCAAAGGGAATTGAAGCACCAATTGTCGAATCAAAAGACAATAGATCTACGCCGTTTACCATTCAAAGTTTAACAGTTGCAGAAAAGTGTGTCGATGAAAGTGGAAACAGAAATGACATTGTAACAGCAGATCAGAACACTGTTACGTACGAAATAGTTATTACAATTAACGAAACATTCAACTGCGAACTAAAAAAAAATGAAAGTGCGGCATTCAGAAATTTCAGTAACAGATTCATCGACTTTTTGGAACCATTTTACCAAGATTTACCTGGTTTTCTCGAAATTCACGTTTACTTCTATTCGAAGGGAGTTATTGCAGCATGTATTACTGTAATATTTAATGCAACCGAAGCCAATACAACAGCTGAGAAAATTGAAGAACCAATTATCGAAGCAAAGGAAAATGGATCTACGCCGTTTACTATTCAAAGTTTAATTGTTACAGAAAAGTGTGTCGAAGAAAATACAACAACAATACTTCGAGTGGGAAATACAACAAAACCACCTCCAGCAGGAAACACAACAACATCAACTTTAGCAGGAAACACAACAACACCAACTCCTACACGAAACACAACAACATCACTTCCAGCAGGAAACACAACAACAGCACCTCAAGCAGGAAACGCAACAACAGCAATACCCGCAAGAAACACAACAACAACTCCCGCTGTAACCACAACATCAGCACCTCCCGCAGGAAATACAACAACATCACCTCCTGCAGTAAACACAACAACTCGACCCCCCGCAGGAAATAGAACACCTTCAGCTACAGCAGGAAACACAACAACATCACCTCCTGCAGGAAACACAACAAAATCACCTAACGCAGTAAACATAACAAAACCACGTCCCGCAGGAAACACAACAACACCACGTCCCGCAGGAAACACAACAACACCACGTCCCATAGGAAACACAACAACATCACCTCCCGCAGGAAACACAACAACATCACCACCCACAGGAAACACTACAACATCACCTCCAACAGGAAACACAACAACGTCACCTCCAGCAGGAAACACTCCCGGAGGGAACACTACAACAGCACCTCCCTCAGGCAATACTACAACACCACTTCCGGCAGGAAACACGACAGCAACTACACTAGCAACTTCTGCAACAACTCCGCTATCCCCACAAGAACAGGTTGTTTCATACGCAGTTGTTATAACAATTGATGAACCCTTCACCCCTGATCTACAGAACGTTAGCAGTGGGGCGTTTCGAAACATGAGTGCAAGATTTCTTATATTCTTAATTCCATTATATCAAAATAAGGGTGGCTTTATTGGTGTCATCATTATTTCATTTTCTAATGGAAGTATTGTTGCAGATATTGATGTGAAATTCAATTCTACTGAGGCGACGCCGACAATCCAAGAAATTCAAAAACCAATTACTGAAGCAAAGGATAATGGATCTACTCCTTTTAATATTGTAAGTTTCACAGTCGCAACAACACCACGTCCCGCAGGAAACACAACAACACCACGTCCCGCAGGAAACACAACAACACCACGTCCCATAGGAAACACAACAACACCAAGTCCCATAGGAAACACAACAACATCACCTCTCGCAGGAAACACAAAAACATCACCTCCGGCAGTAAACACAACAACTCGACCCCCCTAAGGAAACACAACAACTTCAGCTCCAGCAGGAAACACAACAACATCACCTCCCGCAAGAAATACAACAACACCTCCCGCCGCAACCACAACATCAGCACCTCCCGCAGGAAATACAAAAACATCACCTCCAGCAGGAAACAAAACAACATCGACGCCTGCAGCAAACACAACAGCAGAACCTCCCGGAGGGAACACTACAACAGCACCTCCCCCAGGCAATAATACAACACCACATCCGGCAGGAAACACTACAGCAACTACACTAGCAACTTCTGCAACAACTCCGCTATCCCCACAAGAACAGGTTGTTTCATACGCAGTTGTTATAACAATTGATGAACGCTTCACCCATGATCTACAGAACGCTAGCAGTGAGGCGTTTCGAAACATGAGTGCAAGATTTCTTATATTCTTAATTCCATTATATCAAAATAAGGGTGGCTTTATTGGTGTCATAATTATTTCATTTTCTAATGGAAGTATTGTTGCAGATATCGATGTGAAATTCAATTCTACTGAGGCGACGCCGACAATCCAAGAAATTCAAAAACCAATTACTGAAGCAAAGGATAATGGATCTACTCCTTTTAATATTGTAAGTTTCACAGTCGCAACAACACCACGTCCCGCAGGAAACACAACAACACCACGTCCCGCAGGAAACACAACAACACCAAGTCCCATAGGAAACACAACAACACCACCTCCCGCAGGAAACACAACAACATCACCTCCGGCAGTAAACACAACAACTCGACCCCCCTCAGGAAACACAACAACTTCAGCTCCAGCAGGAAACACAACAACATCACCTCACGCAAGAAATACAACAACACCTCCCGCCGCAACCACAACATCAGCACCTCCCGCAGGAAATACAACAACATCACCTCCAGCAGGAAACAAAACAACATCGACGCCTGTAGCAAACACAACAGCAGAACCTCCCGGAGGGAACACTACAACAGCACCTCCCCCAGGCAATAATACAACACCACATCCGGCAGGAAACACTACAGCAACTACACTAGCAACTTCTGCAACAACTCCGCTATCCCCACAAGAACAGGTTGTTTCATACGCAGTTGCTATAACAATTGATGAACGCTTCACCCATGATCTACAGAACGCTAGCAGTGAGGCGTTTCGAAACATGAGTGCAAGATTTCTTATATTCTTAATTCCATTATATCAAAATAAGGGTGGCTTTATTGGTGTCATAATTATTTCATTTTCTAATGGAAGTATTGTTGCAGATATCGATGTGAAATTCAATTCTACTGAGGCGACGCCGACAATCCAAGAAATTCAAAAACCAATTACTGAAGCAAAGGATAATGGATCTACTCCTTTTAATATTGTAAGTTTCACAGTCGCAACAACACCACGTCCCGCAGGAAACACAACAACACCACGTCCCGCAGGAAACACAACAACACCAAGTCCCATAGGAAACACAACAACACCACCTCCCGCAGTAAACACAACAACATCACCTCCGGCAGTAAACACAACAACTCGACCCCTCGCAGGAAATATAACAACTTCAGCTCCAGCAGGAAACACAACAACATCACCTCCCGCAAGAAACACAACAACACCTCCCGCAAGAAACACAACAACACCTCCCGCCGTAACCACAACATCAGCACCTCCAACAGGAAACACAACAACATCACCTCTCGTAGCAAACACCACAATATCACCTCCAACAGGAAACACAACAACGTCACCTCCCGGAGGAAACAAAACAACATCACCTCCCGCAGGAAACACAACAACATCACCTCCGGCAGTAAACACAACAACTCGACCCCCCTCAGGAAACACAACAACTTCAGCTCCAGCAGGAAACACAACAACATCACCTCCCGCAAGAAACACAACAACACCTCCCGCCGTAACCACAACAACATCACCTCCAACAGGAAACACAACAACATCACCTCTCGTAGCAAACACCACAATATCACCTCCAACAGGAAACACAACAACGTCACCTCCCGGAAGAAACACAACAACATCACCTCCCGCAGGAAACACAACAAAATCACCTAACGCACTAAACATAACAACATCACCTCCCTCAGGAAACACAACAACATCACCTCCAACAGGAAACACAACAACACCACCTCTTGTAGCAAACACCACAATATCACCTCCAACAGGAAACACAACAACGCCACCTCCCGGAGGAAACACAACAACATTACCTCCATCAGGAAGCAGTACAGCATCACATCCCGCAGGAAATACAACAACATCACCTAACGCACTAAACATAACAACATCACCTGCCGCAGGAAATACAACAACATCACCTCCAGCAGGAAACATAACAACATCACCTCCCTCAGGAAATACAACAACATCACCTCCAACAGGAAACACAACAACACCACCTCTTGTAGCAAACACCACAATATCACCTCCAACAGGAAACACAACAACGCCACCTCCCGGAGGAAACACAACAACATTACCTCCATCAGGAAGCAGTACAGCATCACATCCCGCAGGAAATACAACAACATCAGCACCTCCCGCAGGAAATACAACAACATCACCTCCTGCAGGAAACACAACAACACCTCCCGCCGTAACCACAACATCAGCACCTCCCGCAGGAAATACAACAACATCACCTCCTGCAGTAAGCACAACAATTTCAACGCCTGCAGCAACCACAACAGCAGAACCTCCCGGAGGGAACACTACAACAGCACCTCCCCCAGACAATACTACAACACCACTTCCGGCAGGAAGCACTACAGCAACTACACTAGCAACTTCTGCAACAACTCCGCTATCCCCACAAGGACAGGTTGTTTCATACGCAGTTGTTATAACAATTGATGAATCCTTCACCCCTGATCTACAGAACGCTAGCAGTGGGGCGTTTCGAAACATGAGTGCAAGATTTCTTATATTCTTAATTCCATTATATCAAAATAAGGGTGGCTTTATTGGTGTCATCATTATTTCATTTTCTAATGGAAGTATTGTTGCAGATATTGATGTGAAATTCAATTCTACTGAGGCGACGCCGACAATCCAAGAAATTCAAAAACCAATTACTGAAGCAAAGGATAATGGGTCTACTCCTTTTAATATTGTAAGTTTCACAGTCGCAACAACACCACGTAACGCAGGAAACACAACAACACCACGTCCCGCAGGAAACACAACAACACCACGTCCCATAGGAAACACAACAACACCACCTCCCGCAGGAAACACAACAACATCACCTCCGGCAGTAAACACAACAACTCGACCCCTCGCAGGAAATACAACAACTTCAGCTCCAGCAGGAAACACAACAACATCACCTCCCGCAAGAAACACAACCACACCTCCCGCAAGAAACACAACCACACCTCCCGCCGCAACCACAACATCAGCACCTCCCGCAGGAAATACAACAACATCACCTCCTGCAGGAAACACAACAACACCTCCCGCCGTAACCTCAACATCAGCACCTCCCGCAGGAAATACAACAACATCACCTCCTGGAGGAAACAAAACAACATCACCTCCGGCAGTAAACACAACAACTCGACCCCCCTCAGGAAACACAACAACTTCAGCTCCAGCAGGAAACACAACAACATCACCTCCCGCAAGAAACACAACAACACCTACCCCCGTAACCACAACATCAGCACCTCCAACAGGAAACACAACAACATCACCTCTCGTAGCAAACACCACAATATCACCTCCAACAGGAAACACAACAACGTCACCTCCCGGAGGAAACAAAACAACATCACCTCCCGCAGGAAACACAACAACATCACCTCCGGCAGTAAACACAACAACTCGACCCCCCTCAGGAAACACAACAACTTCAGCTCCAGCAGGAAACACAACAACATCACCTCCCGCAAGAAACACAACAACACCTCCCGCCGTAACCACAACAACATCACCTCCAACAGGAAACACAACAACATCACCTCTCGTAGCAAACACCACAATATCACCTCCAACAGGAAACACAACAACGTCACCTCCCGGAAGAAACACAACAACATCACCTCCCGCAGGAAACACAACAAAATCACCTAACGCACTAAACATAACAACATCACCTCCCTCAGGAAATACAACAACATCACCTCCAACAGGAAACACAACAACACCACCTCTTGTAGCAAACACCACAATATCACCTCCAACAGGAAACACAACAACGCCACCTCCCGGAGGAAACACAACAACATTACCTCCATCAGGAAGCAGTACAGCATCACATCCCGCAGGAAATACAACAACATCACCTAACGCACTAAACATAACAACATCACCTGCCGCAGGAAATACAACAACATCACCTCCAGCAGGAAACGCAACAATATCACCTCCCACAGCAAACACAACAACATCACCTCCAACAGGAAACACAACAACACCACCTCTTGTAGCAAACACCACAATATTACCTCCAACAGGAAACACAACAACGCCACCTCCCGGAGGAAACACAACAACATTACCTCCAGCAGGAAGCAGTACAGCATCTCATCCCGCAGGAAATACAACAACATCACCTCCCGCAGGAAACACAACAAAATCACCTAACGCGCTAAACATAACAACATCACCTCCCGCAGGAAATACAACAACATCACCTCCAGCAGGAAACGCAACAACACCACCTCTTGTAGCAAACACCACAATATCACCTCCAACAGGAAACGCAACAACGCCACCTCTCGGAGGAAACACAACAACATTACCTCCAGCAGGAAGCAGTACAGCATCACATCCCGCAGGAAACACAACAATATCACCTCCAACAGGAAACACAACAACACCACATTCCGCCGGAATCACAACAAAATCACCCAACGCAGCAAACACAACAACATCATCTCCAACAGGAAACACAACAACGCCACCTCCCGCAGGAAACACTACAACATCACCTGGAACAGGAAACAGAACAACACCACCTCCATCAGAAAACACAGCAACATCACCTTCAACTGGAAACACAACAACATCACCTCCCGCTGGAAACACCACAACACCACTTCCCGGAGGAAACACAACAACTACTGCACCAGGAACTTCTGCAACAACTCAGCTGACCCCACCAAATGGGGCTGTTTTTTATGTAATTGTTATAACAATTGATGAACCCTTCACCTCTGATCTACAGAACCCTAACAGTGGGGCGTTTCGAAACATGAATAAAAGATTTCTTATATTCTTGATTCCATTATATCAAAATAAACGAGGCTTTATTGGTATTATCATTAATTTTTTTTTTCCTGGAAGTATTGTTGCAAACATTGATGTGATATTCAATTCAACTGAAGCGACGCCGACAATTCAAGAAATTCAAGAACCAATTGCTGACGCAATAGACAATGGATCGACGCCGTTCAAAATTCTAAGTTTCACTGTTGCAGAAAAGAGCGTGTTGAAAAATGAGGATGGATTAGATACTTGGGAGATTGTTTTGGTTGTTTGTCTGGCTGTCGTGTTTTTCCTTCTGGTTTTGGTTTCAGTATTAGTGAGTATACTTTCCATCCCTTTTCACCCTGATAATATTGAATCTCAAACGTAGTAGCTTAAGGCCTATACTGGGCCCCAATACAGCCGCGATTAATTGCGATATTAAGCAACATCAAGCCATAATGGAGAACATTTCTAAAATTTTAGGCGATAGTGGGCTATCTTAGGCGAGATTCTGCGATATTGGGAAATATTGGCCGTCACTGGGGGATATTAGGTGACATTGGGCGATATTAGGCAAAACTGTTGACACAGAAGTGACATCAAATGCTATGTTATTGAAAAAGGTCATCTTGACGTCATCTTGACCTTAAATTAATTATTATTAAAGACCTGTCTCTACATTTGGTGTACGACCATATCTACCCATATTTAAACATGAACAACTACCTAATTTAATAATTACCTCTTACATAATACTACAGGTTATCCTCTAATATGAAAAATTACCTCTAATCAGTAAATTGTAGTACAGCTTATGAATTGCCAGGAAAATGGCAATGCATGAATCAATTCCAAGAACAATTCCCAGTAGATAAATAGCCACTTGCGTTGCAAGTCATTCCTAGGAGAAAAGGAATTTCCTGCTAAGCAGTGCATCACAGTCTGACATTTACTAGTGCTGCAAGAACCCTCGGATTTGACCCAAGTTTAAACGGCAAAGGTCTGATACTAATGTAGTGAATGTATAATTGTTTAGATCCCATTGTATTACGGCTTGTGTAGTTGTGTTTGAAATAAAATTTACTGCGTTTCTCAGTAGCTGGGTATACTTCATATTTATAGTACCGGTATTATTTACCTGCATTCACAGATGATTAAAAAATATTATTATTTAAGGGGTATCGATTAAACAACTAAATATATAAATATACCACGCTGTCATTCATATTTCCGCCATCGGCCTCTTACGTCTTATTATCGATATATAGATTTAAAACTCAATTGAAACACATTTTAAACAAGTAACAAAATGCATATTATATCAAGATTAAAAAAATTCTTAATACAAGGAAACCACGAGCGTCCCAACTGTGGCTAAACTGGCGCACGCGCAGAAAATTCCCAGTTGTTGTTATTGGCTTCATTTATGTGTGGCAGATGCACTATCCAGTACAAATTACTAGATCAGTAGTTCTGTAATGTTTTCAAATGTATTTTTGACATACCCTTAACTACCGACTTTCGGACACCTAACGATACCTAATTTTTTTCTTACAGATTATTGTTATTAGACGCAGAGGAGGATGGGTTAGGTATTTAGAAAATCGAAGAAACAGCTTCGATTTGGACTATGATCTCTACTCTTTCGATGGCGATAAACCCTTTTCAAAATCAAATAATGGCATTGCGGTAAGAATTACATAAAGTGGTCTTATGCTGTATATGATGTGAAACAACGTATGCACTAGGCAACAGAAAGTTGATTTTGATCTCGATATTGTAATCCTTGGTCAATTTTCGAAACCTTTTATCAGCCGACAAACAGATTGCAAATGGAAAACGTGCATATATGTTAAATTGACAGTGAATTATTTTACGAATAGCGGCACATATCACATCTTCCATTTCTCTTCTGGGGTTTCAAAAATAGCATTGTGATTATTTTATCTTATCACTCGAAAAGTATGCATAGTTTCCCTCCACCAAGCACCGGAAGTGTTTTGATGGTCTTGCTCGGTTTTGATGGCCTTAATCATACATGTAAATTGACTCAATCCATAATTGAGTTTGGTACAATGGCATTCTTTTTTTCTGTTCATTCACAGAGTAGTTGCCCTGCTTTATTCGATAATGACGAGGTAGAACTAATTTTACTTCCAATCGTACCTCCACTCAACCTTACTAAGAGTGAATGATAGCCTCGTAATCTGACGAGATATTAATATTGAATTAAAGATGCGAGGCAAATTTCTTTGGGGAGGAAAAAGTTCTCAGTTGGCTGAGAATTTGCCATGGAGGGGGGAGGGCAAATATCATGCGTGGAGCGAAATTACTGTTACGCCGCAACACATTTGAAGACTAGTGATTTTAGTATATGGAATTAATCACTAGGTACTAAAGAGGCAATGTCACGGCACTGATTGGCTGCTCCTTAACTGGCTGAATTAAACAACTTTCCGCCTGCGAAATGCGAATACATGTACAATGCATGGGCGCGGCGAGAACGCTGAGTAAGCTGCATCTGATATCGCTTACTAAGACAAGCTGCATCTGATATCGCTTACTAAGATACTAAGACAAGCTGCATCTGACATCGCTTACTAAGACAAGCTGCATCTGATATCGCTTAGTAAGACAAGCTGCATCTGACATCGCTTACTAAGACAAGCTGCTTCTGACATCGCTTACTAAGACAAGCTGCTTCTGACATCGCTTACTAAGACAAGTTGTATCTGACATCGCTTACTAAGACAAGCTGCATCTGACATCGCTTACTAAGACAAGCTGCATCTGATATCGCTTACTAAGACAAGCTGCATCTGATATCACTTACTAAGACAAGCTGCATCTGACATCGCTTACTAAGACAAGCTGCATCTGATATCGCTTACTAAGACAAGCTGCATCTGATATCGCTTACTAAGACAAACTGCATCTGATATCGCTTACTAAGACAAGCTGCATCTGACATCGCTTACTAAGACAAGCTGCATCTGACATCGCTTACTAAGACAAGCTGCATCTGACATCGCTTACTAAGACAAGCTGCATCTGACATCGCTTACTAAGACAAGCTGCATCTGACATCGCTTACTAAGACAAGCTGCTTCTGACATCGCTTACTAAGACAAGCTGCATCTGATATCGCTTACTAAGACAAGCTGCATCTGACATCGCTTACTAAGACAAGCTCCATCTGACATCGCTTACTAAGACAAGCTGCATCTGACATCGCTTACTAAGACAAGCTGCATCTGACATCGCTTACTAAGACAAGCTGCATCTGATATCGCTTACTAAGACAAGCTGCATCTGACATCGCTTACTAAGACAAGCTGCATCTGACATCGCTTACTAAGACAAGCTGCATCTGACATCGCTTACTAAGACAAGCTGCATCTGACATCGCTTACTAAGACAAGCTGCATCTGACATCGCTTACTAAGACAAGCTGCATCTGATATCGCTTACTAAGACAAGCTGCATCTGACATCGCTTACTAAGACAAGCTGCATCTGACATCGCTTACTAAGACAAGCTGCATCTGACATCGCTTACTAAGACAAGCTGCATCTGACATCGCTTACTAAGACAAGCTGCATCTGACATCGCTTACTAAGACAAGCTGCATCTGACATCGCTTACTAAGACAAGCTGCATCTGACATCGCTTACTAAGACAAGCTGCATCTGATATCGCTTACTAAGACAAGCTGCATCTGACATCGCTTACTAAGACAAGCTGCATCTGATATCGCTTACTAAGACAAGCTGCATCTGATATCGCTTACTAAGACAAGCTGCATCTGACATCGCTTACTAAGACAAGCTGCATCTGACATCGCTTACTAAGACAAGCTGCATCTGACATCGCTTACTAAGACAAGCTGCATCTGACATCGTTTACTAAGACAAGCTGCATCTGACATCGCTTACTAAGACAAGCTGCATCTGACATCGCTTACTAAGACAAGCTGCATCTGACATCGCTTTACTAAGACAAGCTGCATCTGATATCGCTTACTAAGACAAGCTGCATCTGATATCGCTTACTAAGACAAGCTGCATCTGACATCGCTTACTAAGACAAGCTGCATCTGACATCGCTTACTAAGACAAGCTGCATCTGACATCGCTTACTAAGACAAGCTGCATCTGACATCGCTTACTAAGACAAGCTGCATCTGACATCGCTTACTAAGACAAGCTGCATCTGACATCGCTTACTAAGACAAGCTGCATCTGACATCGCTTACTAAGACAAGCTGCATCTGACATCGCTTACTAAGACAAGCTGCATCTGACATCGCTTACTAAGACAAGCTGCATCTGATATCGCTTACTAAGACAAGCTGCATCTGACATCGCTTACTAAGACAAGCTGCATCTGACATCGCTTACTAAGACAAGCTGCATCTGATATCGCTTACTAAGACAAGCTGCATCTGACATCGCTTACTAAGACAAGCTGCATCTGACATCGCTTACTAAGACAAGCTGCATCTGACATCGCTTACTAAGACAAGCTGCATCTGATATCGCTTACTAAGACAAGCTGCATCTGACATCGCTTACTAAGACAAGCTGCATCTGACATCGCTTACTAAGACAAGCTGCATCTGACATCGCTTACTAAGACAAGCTGCATCTGATATCGCTTACTAAGACAAGCTGCATCTGACATCGCTTACTAAGACAAGCTGCATCTGACATCGCTTACTAAGACAAGCTGCATCTGACATCGCTTACTAAGACAAGCTGCATCTGATATCGCTTACTAAGACAAGCTGCATCTGACATCGCTTACTAAGACAAGCTGCATCTGACATCGCTTACTAAGACAAGCTGCATCTGATATCGCTTACTAAGACAAGCTGCATCTGACATCGCTTACTAAGACAAGCTGCATCTGACATCGCTTACTAAGACAAGCTGCATCTGATATCGCTTACTAAGACAAGCTGCATCTGACATCGCTTACTAAGACAAGCTGCATCTGACATCGCTTACTAAGACAAGCTGCATCTGATATCGCTTACTAAGACAAGCTGCATCTGACATCGCTTACTAAGACAAGCTTGCATCTGACATCGCTTACTAAGACAAGCTGCATCTGATATCGCTTACTAAGACAAGCTGCATCTGACATCGCTTACTAAGACAAGCTGCATCTGATATCGCTTACTAAGACAAGCTGCATCTGATATCGCTTACTAAGACAAGCTGCATCTGACATCGCTTACTAAGACAAGCTGCATCTGACATCGCTTACTAAGACAAGCTGCATCTGATATCGCTTACTAAGACAAGCTGCATCTGATATCGCTTACTAAGACAAGCTGCATCTGACATCGCTTACTAAGACAAGCTGCATCTGATATCGCTTACTAAGACAAGCTGCATCTGACATCGCTTACTAAGACAAGCTGCATCTGACATCGCTTACTAAGACAAGCTGCATCTGATATCGCTTACTAAGACAAGCTGCATCTGATATCGCTTACTAAGACAAGCTGCATCTGACATCGCTTACTAAGACAAGCTGCATCTGATATCGCTTACTAAGACAAGCTGCATCTGATATCGCTTACTAAGACAAGCTGCATCTGATATCGCTTACTAAGACAAGCTGCATCTGATATCGCTTACTAAGACAAGCTGCATCTGATATCGCTTACTAAGACAAGCTGCATCTGATATCGCTTACTAAGACAAGCTGCATCTGACATCGCTTACTAAGACAAGCTGCATCTGACATCGCTTACTAAGACAAGCTGCATCTGACATCGCTTACTAAGACAAGCTGCATCTGACATCGCTTACTAAGACAAGCTGCATCTGACATCGCTTACTAAGACAAGCTGCATCTGACATCGCTTACTAAGACAAGCTGCATCTGACATCGCTTACTAAGACAAGCTGCATCTGACATCGCTTACTAAGACAAGCTGCATCTGACATCGCTTACTAAGACAAGCTGCATCTGACATCGCTTACTAAGACAAGCTGCATCTGATATCGCTTACTAAGACAAGCTGCATCTGACATCGCTTACTAAGACAAGCTGCATCTGACATCGCTTACTAAGACAAGCTGCATCTGACATCGCTTACTAAGACAAGCTGCATCTGACATCGCTTACTAAGACAAGCTGCATCTGACATCGCTTACTAAGACAAGCTGCATCTGACATCGCTTACTAAGACAAGCTGCATCTGACATCGCTTACTAAGACAAGCTGCATCTGACATCGCTTACTAAGACAAGCTGCATCTGACATCGCTTACTAAGACAAGCTGCATCTGACATCGCTTACTAAGACAAGCTGCATCTGACATCGCTTACTAAGACAAGCTGCATCTGACATCGCTTACTAAGACAAGCTGCATCTGACATCGCTTACTAAGACAAGCTGCATCTGATATCGTTTACTAAGACAAGCTGCATCTGACATCGCTTACTAAGACAAGCTGCATCTGACATCGCTTACTAAGACAAGCTGCATCTGACATCGCTTACTAAGACAAGCTGCATCTGACATCGCTTACTAAGACAAGCTGCATCTGATATCGCTTACTAAGACAAGCTGCATCTGATATCGCTTACTAAGACAAGCTGCATCTGACATCGCTTACTAAGACAAGCTGCATCTGACATCGCTTACTAAGACAAGCTGCATCTGACATCGCTTACTAAGACAAGCTGCATCTGATATCGCTTACTAAGACAAGTTTCATCTGACATCGCTTACTAAGACAAGCTGCATCTGACATCGCTTACTAAGACAAGCTGCATCTGACATCGCTTACTAAGACAAGCTGCATCTGACATCGCTTACTAAGACAAGCTGCATCTGATATCGCTTACTAAGACAAGCTGCATCTGATATCGCTTACTAAGACAAGCTGCATCTGACATCGCTTACTAAGACAAGCTGCATCTGACATCGCTTACTAAGACAAGCTGCATCTGACATCGCTTACTAAGACAAGCTGCATCTGATATCGCTTACTAAGACAAGCTGCATCTGATATCGCTTACAAAGACAAGCTGCATCTGACATCGCTTACCAAGACAAGCTGCATCTGACATCGCTTACTAAGACAAGCTGCATCTGATATCGCTTACTAAGACAAGCTGCATCTGATATCGCTTACTAAGACAAGCTGCATCTGACATCGCTTACTAAATCAAATAACAAAGTTAATTTCGTGTATGTATAATCCTCATAAGAATAGCAACGAAATATACCAAAATGACATTAGTAAGATCAATAGATCCATTTTTGGCGGTATTATCATGCAATCAATGTATTCAGCATTATTTTGCTCCGTTCTCGTAAACTTGTTAATTCCTATTGATTTAATAATTTTTAGATTGCTACAGTTATCAAGATTATGAATATATAAAATGTTATTTGCCATGAGCACGCCAGTATAAGTTTGCAGTTTGTAAAATTTCGTTAACCATTTCTAAATATCATTCACCGCCATGGCCCATGTTTAGATATATTGTCAAGGACTGGATAATTTTGTAATATTGTGACTGTTTAGTGTACATTTTTGCATGCAATAATTCAGCAAAGCACGCTTTAAAAATCTAATTTCCGCAAAAACAACATCCATGTAATCCTCCTGCCAAAGCAGGAAATATAAACGGGATACCAATACAACTATACAACATTATCATGAAATATATATTATTTGTTTTATGCTCATGATTGTTATTATTTATATTTCTAGAATTACGCCGAGTCAATTGAAATAGACGAAAAAGGCCACAGTTATCTATAGTCCAAAAAGTGAGGATTTAACTTTTCGAAGAATACAACAATGCACAAAATATATGAACAATTACGTATTCATAGCACTTGAAAGCAAACACGAATATACCTGATGACTTAAGTACTATAATAATGGCACAGCATTAACTGCACGCAATATGATGACTGCATTCATATCAATTAAAATAACTAAGCACGCCTCTATATCATTTCTTTTTGGTATCAACGCCGAGAATGGTGATGCAGGCTGGGAGGCTGAAACACTAATTCAATTCTTTATAGTCGTTTGAGTATTACTCCAGCCATATCATATCGCAAATTGTTGTATTTTTTTGCTTTAAAAGCTCTAGAGAAGCACTAATGGTTTAACACAAAATAAAACACTTTAATACATTACGACACAGTTGACGTGGAAAATGGGCTTGACTTAAACAATGCAGTACGCACGCATACAGTGTAATAGCTCCTTATCCTCTTCACACGGTATTGTGCACCATGCAAAATATGTCGCAACCCTTCTTACAATTTTGCTGCAAGACATGTTTCAAAGGTTAACAGACTTTACCTTGCTGTTGTCGAGTCTTGCATAATACACTAGAGATTAAAATCAAAATCTCACTATCATACTTTAAGATATAGTTCGTTCATAGTTCGTACTTTGTTTGACCACCCATCACCCATGCGCCTGCGATAATTGATGGACTTTTAACTTCGCTAGCCTTGCTTTTTCCCCTGGTGTAAATAGTAAAAATAGCCTTGCGGAATTAATTCATATTCTCCCCCGGGTTATTGCCTGGAACGGCGCTGACGCGCCATTGGATCGGGGTTAACTTCACAGACCATTCCCATTCTACTTTGTCCAACTTTCTGGGAGTTTCTGGTCTTCAAAACGACAGCCCAACAACACCTCTTCAAAACAAGCTCTACATTTTTCTTTCAGTCCCGCTTCAGACGCCGCTCCACTTACTGTTAGTGAGTATACTTTCCATCCCTTTTCACCCTGATAATATTGAATCTCAAACGTAGTAGCTTAAGGCCTATACTGGGCCCCAATACAGCCGCGATTAATTGCGATATTAAGCAACATCAAGCCATAATGGAGAACATTTCTAAAATTTTAGGCGATAGTGGGCTATCTTAGGCGAGATTCTGCGATATTGGGAAATATTGGCCGTCACTGGGGGATATTAGGTGACATTGGGCGATATTAGGCAAAACTGTTGACACAGAAGTGACATCAAATGCTATGTTATTGAAAAAGGTCATCTTGACGTCATCTTGACCTTAAATTAATTATTATTAAAGACCTGTCTCTACATTTGGTGTACGACCATATCTACCCATATTTAAACATGAACAACTACCTAATTTAATAATTACCTCTTACATAATACTACAGGTTATCCTCTAATATGAAAAATTACCTCTAATCAGTAAATTGTAGTACAGCTTATGAATTGCCAGGAAAATGGCAATGCATGAATCAATTCCAAGAACAATTCCCAGTAGATAAATAGCCACTTGCGTTGCAAGTCATTCCTAGGAGAAAAGGAATTTCCTGCTAAGCAGTGCATCACAGTCTGACATTTACTAGTGCTGCAAGAACCCTCGGATTTGACCCAAGTTTAAACGGCAAAGGTCTGATACTAATGTAGTGAATGTATAATTGTTTAGATCCCATTGTATTACGGCTTGTGTAGTTGTGTTTGAAATAAAATTTACTGCGTTTCTCAGTAGCTGGGTATACTTCATATTTATAGTACCGGTATTATTTACCTGCATTCACAGATGATTAAAAAATATTATTATTTAAGGGGTATCGATTAAACAACTAAATATATAAATATACCACGCTGTCATTCATATTTCCGCCATCAGACGCTTACTAAGACAAGCTGCATCTGACATCGCTTACTAAGACAAGCTGCATCTGACATCGCTTACCAAGACAAGCTGCTTCTGACATCGCTTGCTAAGACAAGCTGCATCTGATATCGCTTACTAAGACAAGCTGCATCTGACATCGCTTACTAAGACAAGCTGCATCTGACATCGCTTACTAAGACAAGCTGCTTCTGACATCGCTTACTAAGACAAGCTGCATCTGATATCGCTTACTAAGACAAGCTGCATCTGACATCGCTTACTAAGACAAGCTGCATCTGACATCGCTTACTAAGACAAGCTGCATCTGACATCGCTTACTAAGACAAGCTGCATCTGATATCGCTTACTAAGACAAGCTGCATCTGATATCGCTTACTAAGACAAGCTGCATCTGACATCGCTTACTAAGACAAGCTGCATCTGATATCGCTTACTAAGACAAGCTGCATCTGACATCGCTTACTAAGACAAGCTGCATCTGACATCGCTTACTAAGACAAGCTGCATCTGATATCGCTTACTAAGACAAGCTGCATCTGATATCGCTTACTAAGACAAGCTGCATCTGACATCGCTTACTAAGACAAGCTGCATCTGATATCGCTTACTAAGACAAGCTGCATCTGACATCGCTTACTAAGACAATTGCATCTGATATCGCTTACTAAGACAAGCTGCATCTGATATCGCTTACTAAGACAAGCTGCATCTGACATCGCTTACTAAGACAAGCTGCATCTGACATCGCTTACTAAGACAAGCTGCATCTGATATCGCTTACTAAGACAAGCTGCATCTGATATCGCTTACTAAGACAAGCTGCATCTGACATCGCTTACCAAGACAAGCTGCATCTGATATCGCTTACTAAGACAAGCTGCATCTGACATCGCTTACTAAGACAAGCTGCATCTGACATCGCTTACTAAGACAAGCTGCATCTGATATCGCTTACTAAGACAAGCTGCATCTGATATCGCTTACTAAGACAAGCTGCATCTGACATCGCTTACTAAGACAAGCTGCATCTGATATCGCTTACTAAGACAAGCTGCATCTGACATCGCTTACTAAGACAAGCTGCATCTGACATCGCTTACTAAGACAAGCTGCATCTGATATCGCTTACTAAGACAAGCTGCATCTGATATCGCTTACTAAGACAAGCTGCATCTGATATCACTTACTAAGACAAGCTGCATCTGACATCGCTTACTAAGACAAGCTGCATCTGATATCGCTTACTAAGACAAGCTGCATCTGATATCGCTTACTAAGACAAACTGCATCTGATATCGCTTACTAAGACAAGCTGCATCTGACATCGCTTACTAAGACAAGCTGCATCTGACATCGCTTACTAAGACAAGCTGCATCTGACATCGCTTACTAAGACAAGCTGCATCTGACATCGCTTACTAAGACAAGCTGCATCTGACATCGCTTACTAAGACAAGCTGCTTCTGACATCGCTTACTAAGACAAGCTGCATCTGATATCGCTTACTAAGACAAGCTGCATCTGACATCACTTACTAAGACAAGCTGCATCTGACATCGCTTACTAAGGCAAGCTGCATCTGACATCGCTTACTAAGACAAGCTGCTTCTGACATCGCTTACTAAGACAAGTTGTATCTGACATCGCTTACTAAGACAAGCTGCATCTGACATCGCTTACTAAGACAAGCTGCATCTGATATCGCTTACTAAGACAAGCTGCATCTGATATCACTTACTAAGACAAGCTGCATCTGACATCGCTTACTAAGACAAGCTGCATCTGATATCGCTTACTAAGACAAGCTGCATCTGACATCGCTTACTAAGACAAGCTGCATCTGACATCGCTTACTAAGACAAGCTGCATCTGACATCGCTTACTAAGACAAGCTGCATCTGACATCGCTTACTAAGACAAGCTGCATCTGACATCGCTTACTAAGACAAGCTGCATCTGACATCGCTTACTAAGACAAGCTGCATCTGACATCGCTTACTAAGACAAGCTGCATCTGATATCGCTTACTAAGACAAGCTGCATCTGACATCGCTTACTAAGACAAGCTGCATCTGACATCGCTTACTAAGACAAGCTGCATCTGACATCGCTTACTAAGACAAGCTGCATCTGACATCGCTTACTAAGACAAGCTGCATCTGATATCGCTTACTAAGACAAGCTGCATCTGATATCGCTTACTAAGACAAGCTGCATCTGACATCGCTTACTAAGACAAGCTGCATCTGACATCGCTTACTAAGACAAGCTGCATCTGACATCGCTTACTAAGACAAGCTGCATCTGATATCGCTTACTAAGACAAGCTGCATCTGATATCGCTTACTAAGACAAGCTGCATCTGACATCGCTTACTAAGACAAGCTGCATCTGATATCGCTTACTAAGACAAGCTGCATCTGACATCGCTTACTAAGACAATTGCATCTGATATCGCTTACTAAGACAAGCTGCATCTGATATCGCTTACTAAGACAAGCTGCATCTGACATCGCTTACTAAGACAAGCTGCATCTGACATCGCTTACTAAGACAAGCTGCATCTGATATCGCTTACTAAGACAAGCTGCATCTGATATCGCTTACTAAGACAAGCTGCATCTGACATCGCTTACCAAGACAAGCTGCATCTGATATCGCTTACTAAGACAAGCTGCATCTGACATCGCTTACTAAGACAAGCTGCATCTGACATCGCTTACTAAGACAAGCTGCATCTGATATCGCTTACTAAGACAAGCTGCATCTGATATCGCTTACTAAGACAAGCTGCATCTGACATCGCTTACTAAGACAAGCTGCATCTGATATCGCTTACTAAGACAAGCTGCATCTGACATCGCTTACTAAGACAAGCTGCATCTGACATCGCTTACTAAGACAAGCTGCATCTGATATCGCTTACTAAGACAAGCTGCATCTGATATCGCTTACTAAGACAAGCTGCATCTGATATCACTTACTAAGACAAGCTGCATCTGACATCGCTTACTAAGACAAGCTGCATCTGATATCGCTTACTAAGACAAGCTGCATCTGATATCGCTTACTAAGACAAACTGCATCTGATATCGCTTACTAAGACAAGCTGCATCTGACATCGCTTACTAAGACAAGCTGCATCTGACATCGCTTACTAAGACAAGCTGCATCTGACATCGCTTACTAAGACAAGCTGCATCTGACATCGCTTACTAAGACAAGCTGCATCTGACATCGCTTACTAAGACAAGCTGCTTCTGACATCGCTTACTAAGACAAGCTGCATCTGATATCGCTTACTAAGACAAGCTGCATCTGACATCACTTACTAAGACAAGCTGCATCTGACATCGCTTACTAAGGCAAGCTGCATCTGACATCGCTTACTAAGACAAGCTGCTTCTGACATCGCTTACTAAGACAAGTTGTATCTGACATCGCTTACTAAGACAAGCTGCATCTGACATCGCTTACTAAGACAAGCTGCATCTGATATCGCTTACTAAGACAAGCTGCATCTGATATCACTTACTAAGACAAGCTGCATCTGACATCGCTTACTAAGACAAGCTGCATCTGATATCGCTTACTAAGACAAGCTGCATCTGACATCGCTTACTAAGACAAGCTGCATCTGACATCGCTTACTAAGACAAGCTGCATCTGACATCGCTTACTAAGACAAGCTGCATCTGACATCGCTTACTAAGACAAGCTGCATCTGACATCGCTTACTAAGACAAGCTGCATCTGACATCGCTTACTAAGACAAGCTGCTTCTGACATCGCTTACTAAGACAAGCTGCATCTGATATCGCTTACTAAGACAAGCTGCATCTGACATCGCTTACTAAGACAAGCTGCATCTGACATCGCTTACTAAGACAAGCTGCATCTGACATCGCTTACTAAGACAAGCTGCATCTGATATCGCTTACTAAGACAAGCTGCATCTGATATCGCTTACTAAGACAAGCTGCATCTGACATCGCTTACTAAGACAAGCTGCATCTGATATCGCTTACTAAGACAAGCTGCATCTGACATCGCTTACTAAGACAAGCTGCATCTGACATCGCTTACTAAGACAAGCTGCATCTGATATCGCTTACTAAGACAAGTTTCATCTGACATCGCTTACTAAGACAAGCTGCATCTGACATCGCTTACTAAGACAAGCTGCATCTGACATCGCTTACTAAGACAAGCTGCATCTGACATCGCTTACTAAGACAAGCTGCATCTGATATCGCTTACTAAGACAAGCTGCATCTGATATCGCTTACTAAGACAAGCTGCATCTGACATCGCTTACTAAGACAAGCTGCATCTGACATCGCTTACTAAGACAAGCTGCATCTGACATCGCTTACTAAGACAAGCTGCATCTGATATCGCTTACTAAGACAAGCTGCATCTGATATCGCTTACAAAGACAAGCTGCATCTGACATCGCTTACCAAGACAAGCTGCATCTGACATCGCTTACTAAGACAAGCTGCATCTGATATCGCTTACTAAGACAAGCTGCATCTGATATCGCTTACTAAGACAAGCTGCATCTGACATCGCTTACTAAATCAAATAACAAAGTTAATTTCGTGTATGTATAATCCTCATAAGAATAGCAACGAAATATACCAAAATGACATTGGTAAGATCAATAGATCCATTTTTGGCGGTATTATCATGCAATCAATGTATTCAGCATTATTTTGCTCCGTTCTCGTAAACTTGTTAATTCCCTATTGATTTAATAATTTTTAGATTGCTACAGTTATCAAGATTATGAATATATAAAATGTTATTTGCCATGAGCACGCCAGTATAAGTTTGCAGTTTGTAAAATTTCGTTAACCATTTCTAAATATCATTCACCGCCATGGCCCATGTTTAGATATATTGTCAAGGACTGGATAATTTTGTAATATTGTGACTGTTTAGTGTACATTTTTGCATGCAATAATTCAGCAAAGCACGCTTTAAAAAAATCTAATTTCCGCAAAAAACAACATCCATGTAATCCTCCCCTGCCAAAGCAGGAAATATAAACGGGATACCAATACAACTATACAACATTATCATGAAATATATATTATTTGTTTTATGCTCATGATTGTTATTATTTATATTTCTAGAATTACGCCGAGTCAATTGAAATAGACGAAAAAGGCCACAGTTATCTATAGTCCAAAAAGTGAGGATTTAACTTTTCGAAGAATACAACAATGCACAAAATATATGAACAATTACGTATTCATAGCACTTGAAAGCAAACACGAATATACCTGATGACTTAAGTACTATAATAATGGCACAGCATTAACTGCACGCAATATGATGACTGCATTCATATCAATTAAAATAACTAAGCACGCCTCTATATCATTTCTTTTTGGTATCAACGCCGAGAATGGTGATGCAGGCTGGGAGGCTGAAACACTAATTCAATTCTTTATAGTCGTTTGAGTATTACTCCAGCCATATCATATCGCAAATTGTTGTATTTTTTTGCTTTAAAAGCTCTAGAGAAGCACTAATGGTTTAACACAAAATAAAACACTTTAATACATTACGACACAGTTGACGTGGAAAATGGGCTTGACTTAAACAATGCAGTACGCACGCATACAGTGTAATAGCTCCTTATCCTCTTCACACGGTATTGTGCACCATGCAAAATATGTCGCAACCCTTCTTACAATTTTGCTGCAAGACATGTTTCAAAGGTTAACAGACTTTACCTTGCTGTTGTCGAGTCTTGCATAATACACTAGAGATTAAAATCAAAATCTCACTATCATACTTTAAGATATAGTTCGTTCATAGTTCGTACTTTGTTTGACCACCCATCACCCATGCGCCTGCGATAATTGATGGACTTTTAACTTCGCTAGCCTTGCTTTTTCCCCTGGTGTAAATAGTAAAAATAGCCTTGCGGAATTAATTCATATTCTCCCCCGGGTTATTGCCTGGAACGGCGCTGACGCGCCATTGGATCGGGGTTAACTTCACAGACCATTCCCATTCTACTTTGTCCAACTTTCTGGGAGTTTCTGGTCTTCAAAACGACAGCCCAACAACACCTCTTCAAAACAAGCTCTACATTTTTTTCTTTCAGTCCCGCTTCAGACGCCGCTCCACTTACTGTTAGTGAGTATACTTTCCATCCCTTTTCACCCTGATAATATTGAATCTCAAACGTAGTAGCTTAAGGCCTATACTGGGCCCCAATACAGCCGCGATTAATTGCGATATTAAGCAACATCAAGCCATAATGGAGAACATTTCTAAAATTTTAGGCGATAGTGGGCTATCTTAGGCGAGATTCTGCGATATTGGGAAATATTGGCCGTCACTGGGGGATATTAGGTGACATTGGGCGATATTAGGCAAAACTGTTGACACAGAAGTGACATCAAATGCTATGTTATTGAAAAAGGTCATCTTGACGTCATCTTGACCTTAAATTAATTATTATTAAAGACCTGTCTCTACATTTGGTGTACGACCATATCTACCCATATTTAAACATGAACAACTACCTAATTTAATAATTACCTCTTACATAATACTACAGGTTATCCTCTAATATGAAAAATTACCTCTAATCAGTAAATTGTAGTACAGCTTATGAATTGCCAGGAAAATGGCAATGCATGAATCAATTCCAAGAACAATTCCCAGTAGATAAATAGCCACTTGCGTTGCAAGTCATTCCTAGGAGAAAGGAATTTCCTGCTAAGCAGTGCATCACAGTCTGACATTTACTAGTGCTGCAAGAACCCTCGGATTTGACCCAAGTTTAAACGGCAAAGGTCTGATACTAATGTAGTGAATGTATAATTGTTTAGATCCCATTGTATTACGGCTTGTGTAGTTGTGTTTGAAATAAAATTTACTGCGTTTCTCAGTAGCTGGGTATACTTCATATTTATAGTACCGGTATTATTTACCTGCATTCACAGATGATTAAAAAATATTATTATTTAAGGGGTATCGATTAAACAACTAAATATATAAATATACCACGCTGTCATTCATATTTCCGCCATCAGACGCTTACTAAGACAAGCTGCATCTGACATCGCTTACTAAGACAAGCTGCATCTGACATCGCTTACCAAGACAAGCTGCTTCTGACATCGCTTGCTAAGACAAGCTGCATCTGATATCGCTTACTAAGACAAGCTGCATCTGACATCGCTTACTAAGACAAGCTGCATCTGACATCGCTTACTAAGACAAGCTGCTTCTGACATCGCTTACTAAGACAAGCTGCATCTGATATCGCTTACTAAGACAAGCTGCATCTGACATCGCTTACTAAGACAAGCTGCATCTGACATCGCTTACTAAGACAAGCTGCATCTGACATCGCTTACTAAGACAAGCTGCATCTGATATCGCTTACTAAGACAAGCTGCATCTGATATCGCTTACTAAGACAAGCTGCATCTGACATCGCTTACTAAGACAAGCTGCATCTGATATCGCTTACTAAGACAAGCTGCATCTGACATCGCTTACTAAGACAAGCTGCATCTGACATCGCTTACTAAGACAAGCTGCATCTGATATCGCTTACTAAGACAAGCTGCATCTGATATCGCTTACTAAGACAAGCTGCATCTGACATCGCTTACTAAGACAAGCTGCATCTGATATCGCTTACTAAGACAAGCTGCATCTGACATCGCTTACTAAGACAATTGCATCTGATATCGCTTACTAAGACAAGCTGCATCTGATATCGCTTACTAAGACAAGCTGCATCTGACATCGCTTACTAAGACAAGCTGCATCTGACATCGCTTACTAAGACAAGCTGCATCTGATATCGCTTACTAAGACAAGCTGCATCTGATATCGCTTACTAAGACAAGCTGCATCTGACATCGCTTACTAAGACAAGCTGCATCTGACATCGCTTACTAAGACAAGCTGCATCTGATATCGCTTACTAAGACAAGCTGCATCTGATATCGCTTACTAAGACAAGCTGCATCTGACATCGCTTACTAAGACAAGCTGCATCTGATATCGCTTACTAAGACAAGCTGCATCTGACATCGCTTACTAAGACAAGCTGCATCTGACATCGCTTACTAAGACAAGCTGCATCTGATATCGCTTACTAAGACAAGCTGCATCTGATATCGCTTACTAAGACAAGCTGCATCTGATATCACTTACTAAGACAAGCTGCATCTGATATCGCTTACTAAGACAAGCTGCATCTGATATCGCTTACTAAGACAAGCTGCATCTGATATCGCTTACTAAGACAAGCTGCATCTGACATCGCTTACTAAGACAAGCTGCATCTGACATCGCTTACTAAGACAAGCTGCATCTGACATCGCTTACTAAGACAAGCTGCATCTGACATCGCTTACTAAGACAAGCTGCTTCTGACATCGCTTAGTAAGACAAGCTGCATCTGATATCGCTTACTAAGACAAGCTGCATCTGACATCACTTACTAAGACAAGCTGCATCTGACATCGCTTACTAAGACAAGCTGCATCTGACATCTGACATCGCTTACTAAGACAAGCTGCTTCTGACATCGCTTACTAAGACAAGTTGTATCTGACATCGCTTACTAAGACAAGCTGCATCTGACATCGCTTACTAAGACAAGCTGCATCTGATATCGCTTACTAAGACAAGCTGCATCTGATATCACTTACTAAGACAAGCTGCATCTGACATCGCTTACTAAGACAAGCTGCATCTGATATCGCTTACTAAGACAAGCTGCATCTGACATCGCTTACTAAGACAAGCTGCATCTGACATCGCTTACTAAGACAAGCTGCATCTGACATCGCTTACTAAGACAAGCTGCATCTGACATCGCTTACTAAGACAAGCTGCATCTGACATCGCTTACTAAGACAAGCTGCATCTGACATCGCTTACTAAGACAAGCTGCATCTGACATCGCTTACTAAGACAAGCTGCATCTGATATCGCTTACTAAGACAAGCTGCATCTGACATCGCTTACTAAGACAAGCTGCATCTGACATCGCTTACTAAGACAAGCTGCATCTGACATCGCTTACTAAGACAAGCTGCATCTGACATCGCTTACTAAGACAAGCTGCATCTGATATCGCTTACTAAGACAAGCTGCATCTGATATCGCTTACTAAGACAAGCTGCATCTGACATCGCTTACTAAGACAAGCTGCATCTGACATCGCTTACTAAGACAAGCTGCATCTGACATCGCTTACTAAGACAAGCTGCATCTGATATCGCTTACTAAGACAAGTTTCATCTGACATCGCTTACTAAGACAAGCTGCATCTGACATCGCTTACTAAGACAAGCTGCATCTGACATCGCTTACTAAGACAAGCTGCATCTGACATCGCTTACTAAGACAAGCTGCATCTGATATCGCTTACTAAGACAAGCTGCATCTGATATCGCTTACTAAGACAAGCTGCATCTGACATCGCTTACTAAGACAAGCTGCATCTGACATCGCTTACTAAGACAAGCTGCATCTGACATCGCTTACTAAGACAAGCTGCATCTGATATCGCTTACTAAGACAAGCTGCATCTGATATCGCTTACAAAGACAAGCTGCATCTGACATCGCTTACCAAGACAAGCTGCATCTGACATCGCTTACTAAGACAAGCTGCATCTGATATCGCTTACTAAGACAAGCTGCATCTGATATCGCTTACTAAGACAAGCTGCATCTGACATCGCTTACTAAATCAAATAACAAAGTTAATTTCGTGTATGTATAATCCTCATAAGAATAGCAACGAAATATACCAAATGACATTGGTAAGATCAATAGATCCATTTTGGCGGTATTATCATGCAATCAATGTATTCAGCATTATTTTGCTCCGTTCTCGTAAACTTGTTAATTCCCTATTGATTTAATAATTTTTAGATTGCTACAGTTATCAAGATTATGAATATATAAAATGTTATTTGCCATGAGCACGCCAGTATAAGTTTGCAGTTTGTAAAATTTCGTTAACCATTTCTAAATATCATTCACCGCCATGGCCCATGTTTAGATATATTGTCAAGGACTGGATAATTTTGTAATATTGTGACTGTTTAGTGTACATTTTTGCATGCAATAATTCAGCAAAGCACGCTTTAAAAAAATCTAATTTCCGCAAAAAACAACATCCATGTAATCCTCCCCTGCCAAAGCAGGAAATATAAACGGGATACCAATACAACTATACAACATTATCATGAAATATATATTATTTGTTTTATGCTCATGATTGTTATTATTTATATTTCTAGAATTACGCCGAGTCAATTGAAATAGACGAAAAAGGCCACAGTTATCTATAGTCCAAAAAGTGAGGATTTAACTTTTCGAAGAATACAACAATGCACAAAATATATGAACAATTACGTATTCATAGCACTTGAAAGCAAACACGAATATACCTGATGACTTAAGTACTATAATAATGGCACAGCATTAACTGCACGCAATATGATGACTGCATTCATATCAATTAAAATAACTAAGCACGCCTCTATATCATTTCTTTTTGGTATCAACGCCGAGAATGGTGATGCAGGCTGGGAGGCTGAAACACTAATTCAATTCTTTATAGTCGTTTGAGTATTACTCCAGCCATATCATATCGCAAATTGTTGTATTTTTTTGCTTTAAAAGCTCTAGAGAAGCACTAATGGTTTAACACAAAATAAAACACTTTAATACATTACGACACAGTTGACGTGGAAAATGGGCTTGACTTAAACAATGCAGTACGCACGCATACAGTGTAATAGCTCCTTATCCTCTTCACACGGTATTGTGCACCATGCAAAATATGTCGCAACCCTTCTTACAATTTTGCTGCAAGACATGTTTCAAAGGTTAACAGACTTTACCTTGCTGTTGTCGAGTCTTGCATAATACACTAGAGATTAAAATCAAAATCTCACTATCATACTTTAAGATATAGTTCGTTCATAGTTCGTACTTTGTTTGACCACCCATCACCCATGCGCCTGCGATAATTGATGGACTTTTATCTTCGCTAGCCTTGCTTTTTCCCCTGGTGTAAATAGTAAAAATAGCCTTGCGGAATTCATATTCTCCCCCGGGTTATTGCCTGGAACGGCGCTGACGCGCCATTGGATCGGGGTTAACTTCACAGACCATTCCCATTCTACTTTGTCCAACTTTCTGGGAGTTTCTGGTCTTCAAAACGACAGCCCAACAACACCTCTTCAAAACAAGCTCTACATTTTTTCTTTCAGTCCCGCTTCAGACGCCGCTCCACTTACTGTTAGTGAGTATACTTTCCATCCCTTTTCACCCTGATAATATTGAATCTCAAACGTAGTAGCTTAAGGCCTATACTGGGCCCCAATACAGCCGCGATTAATTGCGATATTAAGCAACATCAAGCCATAATGGAGAACATTTCTAAAATTTTAGGCGATAGTGGGCTATCTTAGGCGAGATTCTGCGATATTGGAAATATTGGCCGTCACTGGGGATATTAGGTAACATTGGGCGATATTAGGCAAACTGTTGACACAGAAGTGACATCAAATGCTATGTTATTGAAAAGGTCATCTTGACGTCATCTTGACCTTAAATTAATTATTATTAAAGACCTGTCTCTACATTTGGTGTACGACCATATCTACCCATATTTAAACATGAACAACTACCTAATTTAATAATTACCTCTTACATAATACTACAGGTTATCCTCTAATATGAAAAATTACCTCTAATCAGTAAATTGTAGTACAGCTTATGAATTGCCAGGAAAATGGCAATGCATGAATCAATTCCAAGAACAATTCCCAGTAGATAAATAGCCACTTGCGTTGCAAGTCATTCCTAGGAGAAAAGGAATTTCCTGCTAAGCAGTGCATCACAGTCTGACATTTACTAGTGCTGCAAGAACCTCGGATTTGACCCAAGTTTAAACGGCAAAGGTCTGATACTAATGTAGTGAATGTATAATTGTTTAGATCCCATTGTATTACGGCTTGTGTAGTTGTGTTTGAAATAAAATTTACTGCGTTTCTCAGTAGCTGGGTATACTTCATATTTATAGTACCGGTATTATTTACCTGCATTCACAGATGATTAAAAAATATTATTATTTAAGGGGTATCGATTAAACAACTAAATATATAAATATACCACGCTGTCATTCATATTTCCGCCATCAGACGCTTACTAAGACAAGCTGCATCTGACATCGCTTACTAAGACAAGCTGCATCTGACATCGCTTACCAAGACAAGCTGCTTCTGACATCGCTTGCTAAGACAAGCTGCATCTGATATCGCTTACTAAGACAAGCTGCATCTGACATCGCTTACTAAGACAAGCTGCATCTGACATCGCTTACTAAGACAAGCTGCATCTGATATCGCTTACTAAGACAAGCTGCATCTGATATCGCTTACTAAGACAAGCTGCATCTGACATCGCTTACTAAGACAAGCTGCATCTGATATCGCTTACTAAGACAAGCTGCATCTGACATCGCTTACTAAGACAATTGCATCTGATATCGCTTACTAAGACAAGCTGCATCTGATATCGCTTACTAAGACAAGCTGCATCTGACATCGCTTACTAAGACAAGCTGCATCTGACATCGCTTACTAAGACAAGCTGCATCTGATATCGCTTACTAAGACAAGCTGCATCTGATATCGCTTACTAAGACAAGCTGCATCTGACATCGCTTACCAAGACAAGCTGCATCTGATATCGCTTACTAAGACAAGCTGCATCTGACATCGCTTACTAAGACAAGCTGCATCTGACATCGCTTACTAAGACAAGCTGCATCTGATATCGCTTACTAAGACAAGCTGCATCTGATATCGCTTACTAAGACAAGCTGCATCTGACATCGCTTACTAAGACAAGCTGCATCTGATATCGCTTACTAAGACAAGCTGCATCTGACATCGCTTACTAAGACAAGCTGCATCTGACATCGCTTACTAAGACAAGCTGCATCTGATATCGCTTACTAAGACAAGCTGCATCTGATATCGCTTACTAAGACAAGCTGCATCTGATATCACTTACTAAGACAAGCTGCATCTGACATCGCTTACTAAGACAAGCTGCATCTGATATCGCTTACTAAGACAAGCTGCATCTGATATCGCTTACTAAGACAAACTGCATCTGATATCGCTTACTAAGACAAGCTGCATCTGACATCGCTTACTAAGACAAGCTGCATCTGACATCGCTTACTAAGACAAGCTGCATCTGACATCGCTTACTAAGACAAGCTGCATCTGACATCGCTTACTAAGACAAGCTGCATCTGACATCGCTTACTAAGACAAGCTGCTTCTGACATCGCTTACTAAGACAAGCTGCATCTGATATCGCTTACTAAGACAAGCTGCATCTGACATCACTTACTAAGACAAGCTGCATCTGACATCGCTTACTAAGGCAAGCTGCATCTGACATCGCTTACTAAGACAAGCTGCTTCTGACATCGCTTACTAAGACAAGTTGTATCTGACATCGCTTACTAAGACAAGCTGCATCTGACATCGCTTACTAAGACAAGCTGCATCTGATATCGCTTACTAAGACAAGCTGCATCTGATATCACTTACTAAGACAAGCTGCATCTGACATCGCTTACTAAGACAAGCTGCATCTGATATCGCTTACTAAGACAAGCTGCATCTGACATCGCTTACTAAGACAAGCTGCATCTGACATCGCTTACTAAGACAAGCTGCATCTGACATCGCTTACTAAGACAAGCTGCATCTGACATCGCTTACTAAGACAAGCTGCATCTGACATCGCTTACTAAGACAAGCTGCATCTGACATCGCTTACTAAGACAAGCTGCATCTGACATCGCTTACTAAGACAAGCTGCATCTGATATCGCTTACTAAGACAAGCTGCATCTGACATCGCTTACTAAGACAAGCTGCATCTGACATCGCTTACTAAGACAAGCTGCATCTGACATCGCTTACTAAGACAAGCTGCATCTGACATCGCTTACTAAGACAAGCTGCATCTGATATCGCTTACTAAGACAAGCTGCATCTGATATCGCTTACTAAGACAAGCTGCATCTGACATCGCTTACTAAGACAAGCTGCATCTGACATCGCTTACTAAGACAAGCTGCATCTGACATCGCTTACTAAGACAAGCTGCATCTGATATCGCTTACTAAGACAAGTTTCATCTGACATCGCTTACTAAGACAAGCTGCATCTGACATCGCTTACAAAGACAAGCTGCATCTGACATCGCTTACTAAGACAAGCTGCATCTGACATCGCTTACTAAGACAAGCTGCATCTGATATCGCTTACTAAGACAAGCTGCATCTTATATCGCTTACTAAGACAAGCTGCATCTGACATCGCTTACTAAGACAAGCTGCATCTGACATCGCTTACTAAGACAAGCTGCATCTGACATCGCTTACTAAGACAAGCTGCATCTGATATCGCTTACTAAGACAAGCTGCATCTGATATCGCTTACAAAGACAAGCTGCATCTGACATCGCTTACCAAGACAAGCTGCATCTGACATCGCTTACTAAGACAAGCTGCATCTGATATCGCTTACTAAGACAAGCTGCATCTGATATCGCTTACTAAGACAAGCTGCATCTGACATCGCTTACTAAATCAAATAACAAAGTTAATTTCGTGTATGTATAATCCTCATAAGAATAGCAACGAAATATACCAAAATGACATTGGTAAGATCAATAGATCCATTTTTGGCGGTATTATCATGCAATCAATGTATTCAGCATTATTTTGCTCCGTTCTCGTAAACTTGTTAATTCCCTATTGATTTAATAATTTTTAGATTGCTACAGTTATCAAGATTATGAATATATAAAATGTTATTTGCCATGAGCACGCCAGTATAAGTTTGCAGTTTGTAAAATTTCGTTAACCATTTCTAAATATCATTCACCGCCATGGCCCATGTTTAGATATATTGTCAAGGACTGGATAATTTTGTAATATTGTGACTGTTTAGTGTACATTTTTGCATGCAATAATTCAGCAAAGCACGCTTTAAAAAAATCTAATTTCCGCAAAAAACAACATCCATGTAATCCTCCCCTGCCAAAGCAGGAAATATAAACGGGATACCAATACAACTATACAACATTATCATGAAATATATATTATTTGTTTTATGCTCATGATTGTTATTATTTATATTTCTAGAATTACGCCGAGTCAATTGAAATAGACGAAAAAGGCCACAGTTATCTATAGTCCAAAAAGTGAGGATTTAACTTTTCGAAGAATACAACAATGCACAAAATATATGAACAATTACGTATTCATAGCACTTGAAAGCAAACACGAATATACCTGATGACTTAAGTACTATAATAATGGCACAGCATTAACTGCACGCAATATGATGACTGCATTCATATCAATTAAAATAACTAAGCACGCCTCTATATCATTTCTTTTGGTATCAACGCCGAGAATGGTGATGCAGTGTGGGAGGCTGAAACACTAATTCAATTCTTTATAGTCGTTTGAGTATTACTCCAGCCATATCATATCGCAAATTGTTGTATTTTTTTGCTTTAAAAGCTCTAGAGAAGCACTAATGGTTTAACACAAAATAAAACACTTTAATACATTACGACACAGTTGACGTGGAAAATGGGCTTGACTTAAACAATGCAGTACGCACGCATACAGTGTAATAGCTCCTTATCCTCTTCACACGGTATTGTGCACCATGCAAAATATGTCGCAACCCTTCTTACAATTTTGCTGCAAGACATGTTTCAAAGGTTAACAGACTTTACCTTGCTGTTGTCGAGTCTTGCATAATACACTAGAGATTAAAATCAAAATCTCACTATCATACTTTAAGATATAGTTCGTTCATAGTTCGTACTTTGTTTGACCACCCATCACCCATGCGCCTGCGATAATTGATGGACTTTTAACTTCGCTAGCCTTGCTTTTTCCCCTGGTGTAAATAGTAAAAATAGCCTTGCGGAATTCATATTCTCCCCCGGGTTATTGCCTGGAACGGCGCTGACGCGCCATTGGATCGGGGTTAACTTCACAGACCATTCCCATTCTACTTTGTCCAACTTTCTGGGAGTTTCTGGTCTTCAAAACGACAGCCCAACAACACCTCTTCAAAACAAGCTCTACATTTTTTTCTTTCAGTCCCGCTTCAGACGCCGCTCCACTTACTGTATGCACCAAACTTAATTGTATTAGATGCAACGCTGGGGCGATACAACAACGGCAGTGATTAAAACGTCATTCAAATTATCATGTTAATAGGAGGAAGCGACTGAGGCAGGAATGAGTTCGCTCTGCCGAACCTCTGTAGGCAAATTTATGCTGCATCTCACTGATTTATGCCTCGCTCTTCTACCGCACATAATTCGTCAATTATTTTCGCCACATGGAGAGGGGTCTGAAACGGACCTTGCTGGTTTCCAATTCAGCAATACAATTCTGAAGACTGGATGTCAAATGAGGTATTTTCATCTCTTGCGTGGGCGGTATGAATGCTATTTAACGTAATCGCATCCGTATCGCAGACTCCAAGCTCAAACATTTGTAAATGCACTAACACAAGTTTCAAAGATATTATTTGGTAAATAAATGAATGTGATGTATTTTAAGCCTAAAATTACATTGTGTCGTGGAGCTGGGCGCGTCTCCAATTACAGGTTGTTTAAAACTTCTCAATTTCACGTACAACTTGTGTAACACATAGCATAACACATTGCATCTACTACTTCTCATATTTATCTTTCTTTTTCTAACTATTTTTATCTTCATATACTTGTGTACATCTTGTGATATTCTGGCCTTTCCTGCAATTTGATTGGTTGCGTTAGCTCGCAGCTTTTACGACCTTCCAACGACGGTCCACGTAAGTTTCACAAAAATTTAGTTTATCAATAAAGATTGCATTGATTGTATTAAAGGACAATGTCACCTGCTGAGCGATGTGACTTTATTCGCTGTATACACAATATGTAATTTAATATTGTTCATCATTCTGAGAGGAACATGGAATGACCAAAGGTCAAATCTTTATATAAATTGAACATTTGATGTAAATTAGGCCGATTGTTATTACATAAGGTGGCATTAAAGTGCACCTCACCCAAAATTTATTTTTTTTGGCTATATCAAATCTTGGCATCATTTCTGCTATATCCGTGAAAAAAAATGTTAATTTGGTCAAATCGTTCGATTTTTATGGCGTTTTGAACTTACCTTTCGATGGACCTTGGCCGTCGTATTTTCTAACCAAAAAGAGCCTGGGTCTAGCCCATTTTCTGACGTCACGCAAGGTAGTCAGCATTTAGCTTTGATCGGCTTGTATTCAGTTCGCCATTTCGGCTTTGCGCCTTTGCTTGCCTTGAATCAATCGAAGTTTACACTGTTTTTTTCTGGCTATCATGTCTAACCATTAAACAGACTAGTACACAGGATATATATAATTGCTATATATGGATAGAATCAGTTTTAGAAGAGCTATTGAACAATATGCCGCATTAAGCTATATATGTAAGACTAGTGTATTATTTAGTTCGAGCACGTTGAAAATCCAACTTCGCACGCGTGTAGGCATCTAAAACTACAACTTGTTTACACTATATAGGTCACTGCTATATATATCACAAAATCGCCTTTTTCTGGACTATCTTTTGGTATGAAGCACGAGAATATAATTATCTTGAGGCGCGTCAAAAAAGTTTACCCCTCCTACAACACAGCATTGAGCACTAGCGGTTCAGTGCTCAAGTGCTCCGACTAATAGTGCTGTAATTGGTAATTGACAATATCTCAAGATGGAAAACCAAAGCCTTGTACACGACTTATCAATCAACAACAAAAATAAGCTGGTTTGGACTGGTTCATTTGAAGCCTTGCAGCAATTCGTGCAAGAAGTGCTAGAATTGACTGTTGGAAAATGGTCCTCTCCTGGCGCCGACGCGAAGCTATTCGAAACCGAAGAGAAAGATATTGCAATCAAATGGTATGCGAAATCTCAAACTATGACTGTTAACGGGGAAAATGGAACAGAAATTGAAGGCAAATTAAAGTCTGTTGCCTCGATGACGAGGAGTCTAGCAGATGCAAAACGTTTTGGAAGCGAAGCAGACGATCGATCCCTTGAGACCACTTTGGAGACTCTCGATGGCAAGCTTCAAACTTTAAGGGAAGAACTTAGTTCTAAAATGGTTTCTGTCACTGATATATTATTAGTTCACTCTAAAGAGTTGAGAGAACTAAAACATCTAGACTCTGATACTGAATTAACGTGGCTTAGAAAGGAAAATGCCAGATGAAATGAAAAGATTACCGAACGCGTAAATAACTTAAGCTTTGTACTGGCGGATTTACAAGACAAAGCCGTACGCGCTGAAGAAGAGAAAGCCAGTTTAATAACAAGTATCCGGTTATTGTATAAGGACGTAGGATGCACTCAACCATCAAATGCGATATCAAATGCTGATATTGGCTGAGTTATGTCACTTATGAAGCGATATCCAATCGGAATATTACTCACACTTTCGCAGCGCCAATGTCACCGCGGCGCGAAATGAACTTAGTAAAATATATTTAAAGCTATTTTGTTGATAAACACATTTTTTATGCACGGATAGAAAGCTACAGGCATCACGAACACGCTCATAGTTGTTTCAAAGTTGTAGATGCAATATTTACAAAGTTATACGGGCTAATAGATAGTTTGTATATCTCTTTAATTAAACCGGTATCCGTTCTTTAAAGTCCTGCGCTTGAAAGCTGAAAACATACAAAATTTGTAGTAATGTTTGAATGGAATAGACAAGCTATATAGACATATCATACATGAAAATAAAGCTCTCTTCATGACGGGATAGCTATTGGTTATTTCAAGTTCGTTAGTTCATTATTTATCCAGTTATTCGCCCAGCGGGAAAGTGTACTAAAATTCAATGGCACTAAACTTCTAAAAAATACATAATCCCGGCGAAACATACATCGATTTTCGTGCACATTTTCTTGAGAACTACACACGTTCTATGCATTTGATGCATAGATCGAAAGCTCTGATCAAGAGAAACATCTTACGTTCTGTTTCGTGCTTGTAGGTCTGATATAAATGTAGATGGCCGACAGTATACAGGGAATTTGCATGTGTACCGAAAGTTTATTGTGACGATACCTTGTGTGACGTCACGAAATTTACTCGTTCCAGACTCCTCCTAACGACGGACAAGGTCCATCAAAAAGTGCCTTTTTGCCAACCTTAGACTGCCATAAAAATCGAACGATTTGACCAAATAAATAAAAATTTTCACGGATACACTAGAAATGATGCCAAGATTTGATATAGCCAAAAAAATTTTGGGGTGATGTGCACTTTAAATCATTCGTGATTCCTTCTGCACAATTGCGGGAAACTTCGTGAACTTTTTTCAAAAAATCTATCACCTACATGAACATAATTCAACTTTTTCATCATCGGGATTATACCCTGCACATATTCAAACTTCACCGCATTTCTTGTCATTGCATGGAAATATGCAGAGTTTTAAACAACTCTCGACAAGACAACAACTCGAAGGACGCAAATGCCCTAATAAAATATTTTAATTATAGTTCTTTACGATTTATGGCAATTCCACATTCATTTAACTATTTCTTTCTGCCTTTTGCCTAAATAGATTAGAATATAATACCATTACTGAACTACCTTTACATGCATGACGATAATAAAATTATACGCAGAATAACGATCTGGGGCCGGTTGTATAAAAGTCTTAACTACATTTTAAATACTCGTTTTGTAGTTAAATAATAGTTAACTGTAAAATTCGCGATTCTGATTGGTTAACTTTCGCACTAATTATAGTTAACTTTAACTACTTTTTTATACAACTGGCCCCTGACAGCAACTTACAGTAATACCTAAATTGACTAGAGCGAGTCCTAATTGTGAATATGGTTTGCAAAATAAAGTCTCATGTAGATTTAGTGCGAAACGTGTTTTCATATGGCAGCGTTACAATGATATTCTGGTGATTCTATATAGTGTGAAGAGCGCAGACATGACCAGAAATTTGACACGCCACGTTGTGTCAATATGCGCACAACGTACCTAATTTAGAAAATCAAGATGGCGGAATAATAGGAATGGATATAGGAATTATGAAAAATGATAGGCGCCGAAAAAACAAGGTACATAAACCAAGTTCCCTACGTCCGAAGTAATAACAAATAATCCAAAGAATACTCACCACGAATCTCAATGCGAAATGATTTGCCAATTGTGCTGCGAAAGAAGTATGCTTCTCGAAGCATTTCCCTTAATCTTTCCCATATTAATATGTGTCTGGAGCTTAAACGTTCGTCGCTTTGGCCAAACCGTACAGCTTTTCAATTCAGGCTGGACACCAGGACACGTTCCCGCGTCCAGTATTGTTGTATAATGCTTGATTTTATTGACAAAGTTTATTTGTGCTTATTAAAGTATTTCTCTGTGATGCGAAATTCACTTAAAATTGGCCTATTTTAAGGTTGACATGATCAAAAATCAGGGGAAATGCTGCCAAAAGCTATTGTTTTGTTGCCAAAATTGCTTCTCTGGGCCTCCATTTTGAAAATATAGTGGAAATACTTCATGTAGTCGAATAATAACGTCCTTGCTTGAGCTTTTGGGTGAAATTGTGCGGGCGTCATGCCTCTCAAAGGTATGAGGCAGTAAAAAATGCTGTGGCTTTTGTTTTCCAATTGACTAATTAAATTTTTTATACTAGAATTGTTAAATATGTTTTCATGCTGAAATTTAATCATTATTTTTCTTAAATTTAGCCGAATACAAATCTCTATTGTTGTGTCTGGTAAAGATAAGCAGATTTTAACTTTTTATTAATGCATTTGTGCGCCCGCGAGACGCAGCGCTGACTGTTCCAAATTTCTGGCCATGCTATTACTAAAATAGGTACCATAGAACGGTAGTCATGGCGCATCCCAAAGTGAATTCCATAAGTAATACCATGATGACCTCGGATTCTTTTGTTCTCGCCGGGTGGTTTAATCACGATATTCCCGGCTTAGCGGGGAGATATCTAATTCTCCCGGCAAAGCCGGGAAGATTTCTAATTTCTCCCTGATTAAAAGTCATGAGCCAAAATTCAAAGACACGACAAAGAGTTTTCTTAATAGCTTTTACACAACAAACAAAATAATTACACTACAATGTTAATGACAGTAACATAAAGTGTTAATTACTCGACTTATTAATATTCACTTTTCACTAAACATTTCACACAACTATACAGGGTGTACCAAAAAAAACGCAAACTATTGAAAATAATCTATTGTTAGAATTTCAATGGCCTAGCACTAAGTTAAACCCACGAGTGCATAAATTATTTACATAAGTAAATATTATGCATAACGAAGCGGTTTATGTTAGACAAAATGAACTAAACCCATGGGTTCGTAAACGCAATGGAATCAAATTTTATGCATGGCAATTATTTTATTTGAATTCGTCCAACATGTGCTTATGTGCTGTTTCAGCCAGGAAAATTACGTGCATCACACAAAACAGTTTTTATTTACGAAGCTGCTTTAAATTCCCAAGGGCAGAAAATGACAAAGATATTTTAATTTCTTAATAAGTCAATACTTAATATATGCACCCTGTCAATATTTTGCACTCTTTACATTCAGCTTAGTGCTCGGCCATTGAAATTCTAACAATAGATTATTTTCAATAGTTTGCGTTTTTTTTGGTACACCCTGTATTACAAAGACAGTAATTTATTTACTTTGGATATTGCAACTGAACTGTTCGGTTTAAACCACAAAACAGACAATACACAACTTCATGGCGGTGTTCTTTACCGTTTCTCCTCCGTATTTCTAGCGTTAATCGGCTAAACCAGTGATTAATTTCGTCAACGCTCATCTCCTGCAAATCTGGCACACCCTTGAATACTTCACTCTCGGTTTCAAAATCACGAAACTCGGTATTTCTTGCCTTTGCCCATGCTTTATAAATAAACATTCGTGGTCCACCTAATGTGTTTGATAGTATTCTCAGGCGTTCTGTTATCTCTAACTTTCTGAACATCGGCTTCCTTAACAAACGAGAAACGTTTATCCGCCATATCATTCTTAGTGAGCGTCCAAAAACAAGACTTGAGTTGAGTTAAAAAGTAACTCATTTTATATGCATGCATGCACATGCACCCGGCACTGACACACGTATATTAACAATTGTTTATTCCCAAACGAATGTCCGACAATGGAAAATTGTTCTATACATCACTGATCATGCATTGTATTACACAATACTCGTACTATCAATTAATTTTGTACAATGAAAACACTAGCCTCACCTCGATCATCATGGTATTACAAACTAATACCATGGTTTTTAAGAATATACAGGGTGCATCAAAAAAACTGCAAATACCATAATTTGTATGCACGAGATCATACATTAGAATTTCAATGGCTGTGCAAATAATTACGCTTCTGGGATTTGAAAATACGTTTCCCAGGGGTATCAAAACAAGCACACAAAGTGAATTAAACTTATGAGTTCGATTACGAATGGCTCAGTTTACGAATGACTGCTGTCGGGTTTTGAGTTTGGGCGTACTTTAAAACAAGAAATACTCTTTGCTCTGTTGTTAGCTGAACCATTCGTAATCGAACTAATTCTAATTCACTTTGTGTGCTTATTTTGATAGTACTGCACGTGGAAACGTATTTTCAAATCCCAGAAGCGTAATTATTTGCACAACCATTGAAATTCTAATGTATGATCTCGTGCATACAAATTATGGTATTTGTAATTAGCAATTAGGGTAAGTCCCTCGGGACTTTCACAAACCTCCTTGGTTTGCGGGAGATTTAATCACTATATTCTTAAAAACCATGGTATTACTTATAAATAATGTATTTGACAAAGTATTAGGTACTTGAACCATGGAAGCGAAATCGGAAAGACGATAAAATATATTGTAATGTGGTATTGTAATTATACCGTATAATCAGTAGGTCTATAAAACAATTAGTAGACTTAAGACTTAAATTAAGGCTCTTTTCCACTCATCGCAAAACCAACTCGCAAACTCGCTGCGAGTTCTTGCATGTAATTAAAATAAACTGTCGAGCATTGTGATTGGATGAAAGTACTCGCAGCGAGCTTGCGAGTTGGTTTTTACGACGAGCGGAAAAGAGCCTTTAGTAGAAAATTCAAATGGACTATACAGGGTGTATAAAAAACAACTGGACAAATTTGAAATTGCTCTCAACTTCGCGAAGCGGCTCCAGGTACGAAGTTTTTTATTAATATAGATTGTTTGGGTATTTATAATGTAGAATAAATGGAAAAATTCTGAAAGTTAAATTTTCAAAAACCCAGGAGGGGAGGGTGGGGGTGCCTTGTCCAACAGATCAAAAATGGCTTGCGCACGAAATTTGAATGCTTAAAAGTTATTTTTAGTTAGTGGGTGGAAAAATTGTTGGGTGTTGCTTTTCTGTTCAAAATTTCAGAAAATTTGCTTAAGTATAAGCCCTTCAAAACGTCGTGCAAACTTTCATTTTTAAAAAAAAATGAGACGTTAATTATATCCCGTCAATTACATAGTTAAAATTGTCAATCCAATGTTCTGTACATATGCTTATTAGTGCTCTATTGCATTCACGTCCATATTTTTATTGCTTATTATTGCGAAACATGTGTGATGAAGCAAATCAAAAAACGCAGACATTATCTAGCTATCGCTATAATAGAATTCAGTCTAATTATATATATAAATGCATCCCTTACCTTTTACATTCTGTGTATCAGTGTATTCATGCTTTATCTCGTAAATCTGCTCAATAGCCAACATTGTCAACATCATTTTTCTTATCACGACGAAATTTAAATATTGTTTTACAAGGACATTTTTTATTTACACGGCTACACCTTGTTCCATAGTGATTGAACAAAACAGCAACAACTTGAGGGATACAAAAAGGTATTCGCATTGTCATCACTATTACAAGCTATAATATAAACCCTTCCCAAAAGGAAATTCAATTATCTGCCAACTTAACTTCCAGTTTTGCACCTATTGTACTTATAACATGCATGTTGTTTTATGGTGTTATGAAAGCCACTTCAATGATATATTCACGTCTAGTAACATCACAAGGATGTCAGAGATCAGCAGTCACAATTACACTTGTTATTATTGAGGATAATATGTGTCTTTCTTTATTGGCAAGATTACTGAAATATAACAATATGGAAATATTGAGTCTACCACAAATGTCAACTGGCGAAGACGAATGAGAGGTACAGTAAATTAATCGCTGACGAAAAGCCAGTATAATAAAATAAGACTCATTCCGGCATTATAATCCGACATTCTTTGCCTCTTTGCGCGAATTTAACGTAAGCTTCCGGCCTGAAACTGCAAATGAGTCACGAGGTCGGACGCATGCATGGCAATTGATCCTTCTTTGAGTTTTCTGTTTTAAATATAAGAGCATACTTTTTCATTCAAGACACAATCAATAATTATTATTTTTATATATTGTGGTCACTAGCTACATGTTTTCTGATTGGCTAATTGCTTAGAGCTAAATATGGCAATCACGCAACCTACAAAAAACTGAGTTATCTGCTAGCAGATACTTCTGTTAGCTGTAGGTGAGCCCGCAGTATACGTACATTTTAGCAAGCGGCTGCTTTACATACAAGAATAAAAACAAGAAAAACAATATGAATAAACAATGTTTTTTTAAAGTTTTTGTGTAAAAAAATACACTCTTGTGAAAAATGTATCAGAACTATAGTAAGCAAATATTATCGTTCTTTTTTTATTTTCTATAGTTGGTTTTTACCACTGACCTATACAAATAGACTGAGCGGGCAATCCCATTTTGACAGGAGCTCGGTGTCCTCATCACTGCTGACGTCATACAGGTCATTGCTCTCATGCGTAAACTCGCTGACATGCAAATGCGTTGATAAAAGACTCGTGTTTTAAATTCTGATATATTTCAGATTAAAAATATTTTAATTTTGTGTTTTTGTTGTTCAATGGTTGGTGGTAAAAAAATTCTCAGACAAACTGTCAAGAAATCCATAAACATGTCGTATTTGTGTAGGTTTTTGTCCTTGCATCTTGACAGCTTAAATCAATGCCAAAATGGTTAATTTTAATTTTTTGCACCTAGAACTGTGAATAAATTTGGTTTGGTTTGTGTTTAAATAGAGTTTTTGTACCTTTGAATGTCAAAATAGCACAGATTTTCGCGTTTCTTGTCACCGTTGAATGCAAATTTTCAAGCAAAAAAGTATATGTCAAACTCAGAAACAGTTACGAATCTTTATTTGCCGTTTATGTCCCGTTGTCATTTGTTGGCTGGCTTTTTTCATCTCGTTTAATTAAGTCTACTTTTTCTTGCTTTCTGACAGACTTTGGATTTAAAACTATTATAATTTTGTTCATATTGTATTGACAATTCCGAGGAAAATTTAACAAGGGGGGACGAAGAGAGAAAAATCAAAATGTTGCTCGTTAGATACTACTTATAATATAAATATAGTTAAAACCTGCGCCAAACTCATTTCGTGAGGAATGCAAGTTTTCGAGTGATATATAGTCGACGAATAACAATAATTATAGAAATATACTGCCAAACTATATCTATCTATAACTTGGAGCTTATCTATAAATGGAGCTTAAGATTAGCCCCATTTCAGTGAAAACGAATAATATTTAAGAATTAAAAAACGAGTCGCGTGCCGTTATGGTGTAATAATGCACGAGGGGTGAATGTTGGGAGAATACGAGAGAAGCTTGTAAAACACGAGGCGTAGCCGAGTGTTTTACACGCTTCTCGAGTATTCTCCCAACATTCTCCCGAGTGCATTATTACACCTTATATTATAAGTAGTATCTAACGAGCAATTTGATTGGCTAATGCGCGTGCTTTATGACGCAATAAAGCACGGCCACCGTTTTCATTTTTCTCACTGCTTCGTCCCCGCTTGTTAAATTTTCCTCGGAATTGTCAATACAATATGAACAAAATTATAATAGTTTTAAATCCAAAGTCTGTCAAAAAGCAAGAAAAAATAGACCTAAACGAGATAGAAAAAAGCCAGCCAACATTTTAACAACGGAACATAAACGGCGAATAAAGATTCGTAGCTGTTTCTGAGTTTGAAATATACTTTTTTGCTTGAAAGTTGGCATTCAACGGCGACAAGAAACGCGAAAATCTGTACTATTTTGACATATAAAGGTACAAAAACTGTTTTTAAACACAAACCAAACCAAATATATCCACAGTTCTAGGTGCAAAAAATTAAAATTAACCATTTTGGCATTGATTTAGATATAATATACAATATGTGTACAGTTTTTAAGCTGTCAAGATGCAACGACAAAAACCTACACAAATACGACATATTTATGCATTTCTTGACAGTTTGTCTGAGAAAATTTTTAACCACCAACCACTGAACTAGCAAAAAAAACACAAAAAATATTCAAACAGTACCTTCAAACAAAAACTGCCTGATATATTTGGTTCAAGATGAAAAATCAACTTGACAGCCAATGTCATCATGACGGCACCATAACGGCACAAGACGAGTTTTTTAATTCTTTTATATTATACGTGGTATATAAGCACAGTAAACAATTTTGTTCAAAGATCAATATTGATATTCTCACGTCACTCGCAAGCTTTTTAATGTTTTCATTGCTTGGCAACAACTACAAGCTTGAATTCTGGCCGGCGAAGGAGCGAAAAACTTGCAACTCAACAAAAATTAGGGATTAAAAAGGCACAAAAACTGTTGAAATTTTTTCAAATATAGTGCACAATGATAGACAGATTGGTTTTTCGTTGTTCAGCTTCACTATTGTCCTGGATTCGTATAAAAGCGAAGGGTTTTTCCGTTTTTGTCAAGCTGCTTTGATGACATTGGCTGTCAAGTTGATTTTTCATCTTGAACCAAATATATCGGGCAGTTTTTGTTTGAAGGTACTGTTTGAATATTTTTTGTGTTTTTTGCTAGTTCAGTGGTTGGTGGTTAAAAATTTTCTCTCATAAACATGTTGTATTTGTGTAGGTTTTTGTCGTTGCATCTTGACAGCTTAAAAACTGTACACATATTGTTTATATCTAAATCAATGCCAAAATGGTTAATTTTAATTTTTTGCACCTAGAACTGTGGATAAATTTGGTTTGGTTTGTGTTTAAAAACAGTTTTTGTACCTTTATATGTCAAAATAGTACAGATTTTCGCGTTTCTTGTCGCCGTTGAATGCCAACTTTCAAGCAAAAAAGTATATTTCAAACTCAGAAACAGCTACGGATCTTTATTCGCCGTTTATGTTCCGTTGTTATTTGTTGGCTGGCTTTTTTCCATCTCGTTTAGGTCTATTTTTTCTTGCTTTTTGACAGACTTTGGATTTAAAACTATTATAATTTTGTTCATATTGTATTGACAATTCCGAGGAAAATTTAACAAGCGGGGACGAAGTGAGAAAAATGAAAACGCTGGCCGTGCTTTATTGCGTCATAAATTAACATAATTATATATCATTCACGAGTAGATATGTATACAGAAGGCAACCCCCTTCCGACTATTCCTCAAATTAACGTAAGTGCATGTACAGTATTCGTAAGTGTCTTGAATGCTAATATAACACAGCAAATCAAAATATACTTTCCCTAGCATATCTGTTGTCTTTTGTCGGGGTATGTTTTAGTTTTCCATATATACTGATATATGGACTATGCCTGTGGTATACATCTAAAAACTAGGAGTTACTATCGCAAGGAAAGTGCTGCCTTTTTGCCACATGAACTGAATGCAAAATTAACTTGTATAGTTATACACATACAAAGCCACACTGTATGTATCAATTTATTTTGTAGTCAAAATTGAGATTACAACACTCGATTTGAAAAGTGTATGAAAACTACTTCCAGTTAACAAACAAACACATTGGAGTGGATTATTGTCAACACTAAATTTTTGGTACCAACCATAATGGATTTGAAGTTCTAAACATCAATAGAAATATGCTATCAGAAATAGAATAGTTTGGAATGAGACCATTGGGTCAAAAGTGGATAAACGGCATTAAGGTCTATTAACCCATTAGCTGGTAATGCACCCTACTTTAGTATTAACTCTTTCTAACGCCAGAAAATGTTACACTGTGTAACGCCAGACGATTTTATTTGTCAGTGGTAGAGTACTGTCAGTAAATGGGTTAACAAACCTATCTGCCAATGTCTCTTATTAACCCATTAGCTGGCAATGCGCCATACTTTAGTATTTATTGTCTATAAACGCCAGACAATTTTACTCGTTAGTGGGTAGAAGAGTACTACCAATAAATGCGTTACCAAGGACCACAACATATTTCAGATTGAGCTAGTTAAATTCTTGGGAAACATTCAGGCGGAAAATTTCACACATGAACACAAAATCCCCCATGACAACAAAACACCAAGACCGAATGATTACATAGTCTGTAGTCTTTTAGCCAGGTATTTAATATAGTAGACATAGAAGTCCTTATCGCAGCCAGAGAGTTGAGAGATATTGAAGACAAATTATACTGTGACAACAGCTAAATGGTAGTCTTTTATATAGCCAAAGATAAAGACAAAATTATACTTGACTTTGAACAAACAGCTAAATTCTCGAATTCTTTCATATACATTAGTCATTGCATAGTTTGTAGTCTTTTAGCCAGATATTTAATATAGTAGACATAGTTAGTAGTCTTTATAGCAGCCAGAGAGTTGAGAGATATTGAAGACAAAGTATAGTGTATTTATAATTACAATACTCGACTTTGAACAAACAACTCTCTCTGGCTACTATATATCTTTCATATATATAGTAGCCAGAGATTTATAGTAGGTAGCCATAAGTAGGTATCCATAGACATAGTAGTCTTCATAGCAGAGATAAAAGACATGATATTCAAATCATTATAAAATATAAATCTCGATATTTATAATGAACCCTGTTTCCCTCGATATTCGCAACTTTATTAAACCGGTTCATCACATCGATAAATAAACACTGAATATATAAATGATGTAGAAGATTTAGGTGGATGGATTTTCGAGTGAAATATTATATACAATATTTTAGACCTGAACGGGAACGGCTACGAAAAATGAAACTCTAAGTTCTCCGACAGGAATTGAATCTGTGGCCGCAGGACCAAACTAAACTTACAGATATAATCACTTTATGTACTGAAAATGTCGGGTAAAACACTTTAAAGACACATCTTTGAGGCGATTTGAAGAAAATTTTGTTCAACAACCCCCTCATTTAACAAACGAACTTGAATACTTGATGAACCCCCTGGAAATGGACCGACATCTCCACTGACGGCAGTTTAAGATGTCGAGAATGCGTAACTCGGCCGGGGACTGGACACGAAAAAGCAAGAACGTCATGTAACGTCAAGAATAGGGTGAATTGAAATTTGAACCAAGTAACTAACTTGATCATCATTATAATTCATGCAACAAGATAGGTGCAGCCAATTTAGCGATCATAGATGGATGGTATTCTTTTCTATAATCATAAGATTATAGGCTGTATATATACTGTAGTGTTTGATCAAGCTGCCGAGCTTTTCCGGCCTCAAAACAATGATCGAACTTTGGACTAAATTACGTCAATCAAATATATTACCAGCTGCACGCGCATTAACAAAACGAGACATACTAAATATATCTAGACATATACAGTCAACTCTCATTATAGCGGACATCATTTTTATATTGGTTTAACTAAACTAAATGTTGGTTCCAAGCTTCTAGCGATGGAAAATCCCCCCTTAACTAAACATTTTGTATCAATCAGTGGTATAATCCAGCATGCGATTCTTTGTTAATCCCATTGTTATATGATATCCACATCTGGTCGTAGCGTTTCTTTATGTTATAATGCCGCCGTAGCCACTCCGTTTCGCAGGACCAACTTTATAGTTATTTAAACTGATATATTTCTTTGTCCATGAGAAGAATAGATGCCCGGCGGTACTTGCTCCGCGTTGCCGCTGAGTTGTGTTTGACTAACTGCGTCGTCGCTCGCCATACTGCCTGTTGTTGTATATATACGGTAATATGTCCATCGTTAGATGGCGCACCGCCGCATCAAACCATCTGAAATCGCTGTCCAACGCAGTTCGCGTGCATAAAAGCTACACTTTCATTCTTGAAAATTCTAGTTCATAACTTGAGTAAGTAGCGTTTCTTTCTGTTATAATGCCGCCGCAGCTGCTCCGTTGCGTAGGACTAACTTATACGTATTTAAGCTGATATATTTATTTGTCCATGACAGGAATAGATGCCGGTACTTGCTTTGCGTTGCCGTTGAGTTATGTTTGACTAACTGCGTCGTCGCTGTCCACAGTGCCTGTTGTTGTATATACACGATAATATGTCCATCGTTAGATCGCGCACCGCCGCATCATACCATCTGAAATCGCCGTCCAAAGCAGTTCGTGTGCATAAACGGTAAACTTTCATCTTGAAAATTATTTTAATAACTTGAGTAAGCGAAGTGCTCAGTATAAATGATATGATCTTGTTAGCATCCTGCAGGTTATGGCTAATTAACTTGTATTATATTGGGCGTTATGATTGGTCAATTTGTTAGTAGGAAGCGTTACCATGAAATATCAAGGGCTGCCCACGTGAAAGCATGCCCAGTGATGAAAATGATCTTTGAACTATCTGTCAATAAGTAAAACTAAACAATGCATTCCTTGAGGCCTGGACGGAAGGAATCAACGCTTTTGAAACAGAAACTTATCTGATATCTTGCTTAACATACTAGCTTCAGCGCGTTGTCTCATTAACTTAAATTTATATTGTCTATAAATTTGCTAATCATCTTTAAACAAGAACAAAACAGAAAAGTTGTTCAATTAATAATCATCTCTAAACGTCAGCGTGGCGGAAACTGGGAGGAATGTTTAGTTAACAGTCATATAAATGCAGGAAATATTCATAATTAAATATCAGCGGACTGGTAAATAAGTACATAAACCGAAAGAAATACATTTGCGTTGTCGGTGTTTATCATATTCTGTAAAATGTATCCAAATACATCTAATCATCGGCGTCATCATCAAATTTCTCCGGTCTGTTAACATCATCCTCATCCGGTAAGGTATTGGCACATGTGTTGCAATCACACAAATCCGTGCATTTTAGTCCATTAGTTATGCAATGCAAATGCGCAAGTTGTTTTGACATACTGATTTTTTGCAGCCACAGGCTAGAAACTCTAACAAATAATCTGGTGCTGGTTTTTGGCTCATCCACTTTATTTCCAATAGAACAATTCCTTCAATCCAACCGTATCCTGCAGGGTGTGGAGGATTGGTGGTAGGTATCAACCCTGACTTCCAAATGCAGGAAACGTAGTTCGCTCGTTGGCAATGAAGCAGGAATTCGTCTTCAGTTCGTGGCAGTTGTTGTGGTTCTGAAACTTTTGTTTTCGTGAAGAATTGAATCTGTAGCGTGCTTCATTAATGCTAGAACTTTCTTTAACATCATAGCATTGAGCAACCATCTCTTGAAATACAGGGAACAGGTCCAAATCGAAACTGAAGCTGTCTCCCATCTGCCCCAATGCTGCCTTAATAGGGTCAGAGCTCTTGACCACTTTGTACATCTTTTTCTTTCCAATTCCAAAGAGCGCACTAGTTGAATCGCAGCCACTGATTGCATGCAAAGCGGGAAGGGCATCTGACATTTCTTTGCCAATAATCTCGGACACCTTGGAAATAGTTAGTATTCTCTTTTTGCATTTTGATCCCATTTCGACAAAAAGATTGCATGGAATTAAATCTTTGTAATAGATAGCAAGAATACCAACATCACTGTTGACTGTCGAAATACAAATATTCTCGGACCAGAATTGTCGGACGGCATGTAGGCAACTGAGGAACATCTTTGTGTCTGAAGAAACTCTTTTCTCTGACCAATAAGAAGCAGGTGTTGATGTAACTTTATTGTCTGCCACTTGCAGTGCATAAGCCACGCCTTCTACTGTCACTAATATTACACGGTCTACGATCATCTCTTTAAAACGCGCAGGGTCAGACCAGTCGTTGAGGAAGAATTTCACTAGATCTACTTTATTACAACCATCGCTGAGAAACGTTTTGAATTGCTTAGTTGGTTTCTGATCTCTTCTTGTCAACTGTATGCGAATACTCCCACCATATGGTCGACGTTTTCGCTCACTGCCTTTCAATGAGTCATCGCGCTATTGGTCGGTAACAAAATAGACAACATTAGATGGATGAGACATAATTCGTTTAAGCACATATTCAGAGATTTCACCAAATGTTTCCAAACATATCGAGGGTAATTGTTGAATGATAACCATACCGTCGAACATTCGCACACAATTAATATTTGGTACTGTAGTGCATTCACCGTTGGATCGTCAGCGTCCTTTTCAATGGCATCTAATAACCTCGATATAAAAAATTTCAATCCGACGTGGCCAACGACCAAGGAATAGGACCCAAAGAAAAAGTGAGAACTTCCTTCCAAGAAACTTGCTGCATTCCACATATAATCAACAGTCGTGCAAAGATATCTCTATCAGCTTTCAAAGTTATACTTCGTTCTTCACCCGAGCAGGATTTCTTCACCTTCATAGACGCAAACGTTTTTAACTTCATCTTTGGGATTGGAACATATAAATCTATAAGCCGAGATTGAGATTTAGCAGCAACGTGACTTGTTAGAGCCCATTTCGTACGCTACCTTCTGACGTCCTAAAACCTATAATTCCCCCAGCACCTTGATGGTCTGCACTATGGCTTGATCTGATGGTATATTGTTGAATTTTCCTTGCTGTCTTCTAACCGTAAAATGCCCGGCTTCGAATTGCTGATGAATTAATAGATGCGCTTCTGGTAATTTCTGCATAGTAACCATGTAATATGTCGAGCGTAGTTTGGACGATCGTGGGAAAACATCCACGGCAACATATGCTCTGTTGATTTTAGGTGCAGTTTCCATGTAGTATCGTGGGATGTTGGAGATTGGTTAATGGCTGGTATATGTCCAATTTTGTGAAAAGTGTCGCAGTCGTCGTCGCACGCCAAAAAATTAAATCTGCTGTTGAATACCGATTTTCCTTGCCTGGTGTTGGGCAATAACCCAGAGAGTGTCGATCGCGTGGCAAAATTGAACCTCTTCCTGGTGCAAATTCAATTCAACATCAGACTGAACATCCGTTCTCTTTCTTTTAACCTGAATATACGGAGCTACCTCATTAAGCATTGGCTGAAACGAACTTGATTGATTCCTATTTTTGGTTGTCGTTACATATACCGCTGCAGATGTTGGCTCGGGTGCATTCAAAGACGGTGCAGATGATTGTATGATAATCCCGTTGACGTAATGCAAACCTACACCTTTAAGACTTTCAGGATTAATATCGTTATTATCGCAAACGAATGTTACAAATTGAGAAGTTTGGGTGATAGAAGGAGCATGTAATGATCAGCGGATATACCTGATCACGCAGGCTCGAGTATCGAATTTATTCATGACGTATAGTCTCTCTCTTAGGAAGCCATTAAACTAATAGCAAATTTACAGTTGTGTTCGTATTTGAATCCTTATCAATCCTTGAGATATACAAGGAACATAACATGGTGTCACGTGTAAAAGGTAGGCCTGTATATTCAACTTCGCACTAAGCAAACTTGTTAGCAGAACAAGTGAGAAGTTGCGAAAAGATTGGACATCGAAGTTAAAAGTCAAATCCAGTAGAAGAAAATACAGTACAGACACAACCTACAATGGCAATGAATCAAGGTTTGCCGCCGCCAAAACCACTAGAGTTAAACAGTGGGAATATATCGGTCAATTGGAAGAAATTTAAACAGAAATATCTGAATTGCGAAATTGCGACGGGAATAAACGAGAAAAATACAGCAACCCGAGTAGCTACATTTCTTACGGTCGTGGGAAACGAAGCTTTAGACGTGTATGATACCCTTATCTGGGAAGATGATGGCGACGATAAGAAGATCGACAAAGTAATCGAGAAATTCGATGAATATTGCGAACCGAAGAAGAATGTTAGCTATGAAAGATATGTTTTCTTCACAAGAGCTCAAGAGAACAATGAAACACTAGACCAATATGTGACTACATTAAAGAAACTTTGTGAAACGTGCGAGTTTGGAGCTCTAAAAAACTTTCTCATAAAGGACCGAATTGTGTTGGGAGTCAACAATCAAAGGACAAGAGAAGGACTTCTCAGAGAACCAAACTTAACTCTTAAAAAGGCATGGGAACTAGTGAGAGCTGCGGAAACCACGGATAGTCATTTAAAAGATATGCAAAATGAATCAATGGTCCATGGAATCAACAATGGCAAGAGAAACCAAAAGAAAACCCATAACCAAGAGCAACGGAAAAAACCAAGTCGACTAGAAAAGCCTAATCAGACTATCGTATTCGACTGCAGAAATTGTGGAGCAAAGCATGGCAAAAAGGAGTGTCCAGCATATGGAAAAACTTGTCATAATTGCCAAAAGCCCAATCACTTCAAAAGTATGTATAGATCAAAGAAGAAAATCCATCATTTGGAACATCAAGAAAATTCAGACCAAGAAGAAACACTCTTCGTAGGAGCGGTTACAACTGAGATCCAGAATGATGAATGGTTTGTGAGGACCACCATAAATGGAAAAGCCACACGACTCATAGTTGACACAGGATCCCAAGTCAACATACTACCAGCACAACAGCTAGGCAAGATAATGGGATCAAAACCAAGATTGAACACCTGCAGCAGCAAATTAGTCAGTTATTCTGGGGACGACTTAGCTGTATTGGGAACAATTCAGTTAGCGGTACAATCGAAAGACAATTTCAAGAAGAAAATGACATTCCACGTTGTCGATACTAACCAACCAGGATTACTGGGATTGAAATCATCTCAAGAACTTGGCTTAATCAAAGTGGTGATGAACACTGTGGCAACTCCTCTAAAGCCCAAGTCATCACAAGATTGGAAAGAGGAAACAACAAAGAGATACCCCAAATGACAATGTATTTACAGGGTTAGGTCGCTTGGAAAAACCCTATCACATTGAGGTAGATACAAGTGTAACACCAGTGGTTAACGCTCCAAGGACGATACCAGCTGCTCTTCGTGATAGAGTCAGAGCAGAACTAGATGAAATGGAAAGAGCAAACGTCATTCGTAAAGTGGAAGAACCAACAGACTGGGTCAGTTCGATGGTGGTTGTGGAGAAATCAAATGGTAATCTTCGTATTTGCCTAGATCCGCAACACCTCAACAAAGCTATCAAGCGTGAACACTATCAACTACCCACCATTGAGAACATCACGACACGCATGGCAAATGTTAAATGGTTCTCTAAATTAGATGCCAACCATGGTTACTGGCAAATTCCTTTGGACGTTGAAAGTCAGCTGCTAACCACTTTAAACACTCCATTTGGCAGATATTGTTATGTGTGCACTCCATTCGGGATCAAGTCCGCTCAAGAAGTTTTCCAGAAAAGAATGAGTCAGCATTTCGGTGACTTAGAAGGAGTCGAGACGGACGTCGATGATATATTGGTTCATGGAGCAACTGAGGCGGAGCATGATCAACGTCTAGAGTCAGTTCTGCAGAGATGTGAGGGAATCAATCTCACACTAAACAAGAATAAGTGTGAATTCAAGGTGACTGAAGTCACGTATGTTGGCCACAAGCTCACAGAAGAAGGAATAAAACCTGATGAGGAGAAAGTAAAGGCCATCAAAGATATGCCAGCGCCAACAGATAAGAAAGGTGTGGAAAGACTTCTGGGAACTGTAAATTACCTGGGCAAGTTCATTCCAAACCTTGCAACAGTAACGCAACCAATCAGAACATTGTTGAGAAAGGATACCGATTTCCAATGGTCTTTCGAACAAGACAAAGCATTTCAAGAAATCAAGAATCTGTTGACCAAAGAAGAAAGTCCAGTATTGAAGTTTTTTGATATTACCAAGCCTGTCACAATCAGCTGCGATGCATTTCCGACTGGACTTGGTGGAGTTTTGCTACAGGGAGGAAGTCCTGTAGCATATACTTCAAGATCCTTGACAGATGCGGAATCAAGATACGCCCAGATTGAAAAGGAACTCTTGGCAGTTCAATTCAGCATCGAGCGTTTCAACCAGTATACGTATGGCAAGAAAGTGGTCATCGAATCTGATCATAAGCCGTTAGAAAGTATCGTCAAGAAGCCACTGTCAGCAGCGCCACCACGTTTGCAGCGATTACTTCTCAGAATGCAGAAATACGACTACACGATAATCTACAAACCTGGCAAAGAGCTGGTGGTTCCAGATATGCTTTCAAGAGGACCACTTCCTGAAACAGCTGACGACAGCATGGAGAAAGAGATGAACTTCCAAGTACACCTAATCACTTCTAACCTTCCAGCTACCGAGTCCAAGTTAGAGGAGATTAGGAAAGCGACCAACGAAGACAAGCAACTGAACGATCTAAAAGAAACAATCCTGTCAGGATGGCCAGAAAGAAGATCTCAAGTGAACGAAAGCATACGAGAATACTGGAACATTAGAGACGAACTGTCTGTAATAGATGATATAATTTTCAAGAGCGACCGCATAGTTGTACCATCAACACTGAGAAAAGAAATGTTAGAGAAGATACACCAAGGCCACATGGGAATGGAGAAATCCAAGAGAAGAGGCAGAGATGTACTCTAATGGCCAGGAATGAATTCTCAAATCACCGATATGGTAACAAAGTGTTCTATCTGTCAAGAACACAGAAGAGAAAACGCGAAAGAACCGATGATTCCATTCAGAGTACCGGACAACCCATGGGAGATGGTTGCCACAGATTTGTTTACATTAGATAATTTGGATTATCTACTGATGGTTGATTATTAATCAAGATTCTTTGAAGTGTCCAAGCTACCGAACACCAAGAGTGCGACAATCATCACCCACACAAAGTCAATCTTTGCGAGACATGGGATTCCATCAGAAGTTATCAGTGACAATGGACCCCAATATGCCTCTGGTGAATTCAAACAGTTTGCCGATAAGTGGGAATTCAAGCACACTACTGTCAGTCCGCTAAATCCACAAGCAAATGGTCTAGTGGAAAGAGCTGTTCAAACCGTGAAAAATCTCTTGATCAAAGCAAAGAAGGATGGCAAAGATTCGTACCTTAGTCTGCTGGAGTACAGAAACACCCCTATTGATGGTATTGCATCACCTGCTCAACTTCTGATGAACAGAAGACTTCGCACAACGATACCCACCACAGCAGCACAACTTCAACCGAGAATCATTGACCACAACAAAGTCAAGATGATGCTACATCTCAAACAAGAGAAACAAAAAATCCACTATGATCAACATACAAAGTCTCTTCCTGAGATCAAGAAAGGAGATAGAATCAGAGTCAGGATGAAAGGACTTTGGAAACCTGGTATTGTGATCGACAAGGCTGACACCCCAAGATCTTTCAGGATCAAAACTGAGGATGGAGGAGAATACCGCAGAAACAGAAGAATGTTGATCAAATCTCGAGAAAGTCCATCAAGTTCAAGTGAACTATTTGATGAGAGTCCATCCAGTTCAAGTGAACCATTTGATGATTTTCAGTCAGTCCCACAGTTACCACCTTTAGATGGTACGGTAACACCTACCACTGAAAATAACACCTCGGATACCACCTCGGATACCACCTCCAATATCACGTCGAGATCACCAGGACTACGAACAACTTCAAGAGGACGAATAATTAGAAGACCCGCAAGATTTAATGACTATGCGATGTACTAGATCATAAGTTTTGTTTAGGACACTTAGTTGAACATTTTAATTGAAACATTTCAGACTATGAGACATTTTGTTTTGTTTTTGTTTTATAAGGAAGTTGTAATGATCAGCGGTTATACCTGATCACGCAGGCTCGAGTATCGAATTTATTCATGATGTATAGTCTCTCTCTTAGGAAGCCATTAAACTAATAGCAATTTTACAGTTGTGTTCGTATTTGAATCCTTATCAATCCTTGAGATATACAAGGAACATAACAGAGTAAAAGATCTATGAATCTGGTCTTTACTATGTTCCATTGCCAAATGCGTCTCAAGAACGAGAACATCGTTGTAGGAAATTCGATGGCCAGACTTATTTCTCTAGGTAATTACTTGCTTTGAACCGGTTTATCAAAAATGAAATGAAGTGTGCTTTGATGTTTACTTTTTGCCGTTGTTGGTGTGGTACATAAGATCTTGACCAATTGATGAGGCTAAGCGGGCGACTTTTGACGGGGTTTTTTGACGATTTTGGAGGATTTCCTCTAACAAACGAGTTGTTAAATTCGGTATTGATATTTCATTTGATAAAAGTTAATTCGAGACAGTCATTATACAACAATTCATTACTGTAGGTTCCAGGACGCCAGAATCCCACCGAAGACCTTCTCAATATTTTTCTTTAATTTCTGAGTTGTTGGCGCGCATGATAAGGTGATGATTTTCCTCGCCAGCTAATCGATCGGCGATTTCGGAGTACAACCTGGAGATATCAATCATCCGTAAAACTTCACAATCATTGATCACCTTTTCCTTTACCGCGGTTTTCCTCGGATTTCGTTTCTTGACTAATTCTTATAACACGATCGATGGTAGAAGTGCTCTATTGCGATTATTGTCTGCCAATCAATACCAGCAACTTCTCCTTGCAAAAATGGATATTCATCGTAGAATACAGAAGGTGTTAGTAGATGGAATACTCGAAAGGAAATTTAGATACATTTTTTAGACCTAGCCAGGAGCAGTTGCGAAAAATGCAACTTAGGCCCTTGTATATAGAACTTGCGGTTGATGCTCAGCAGCTGGACTCTGTAACTCAATCGGTTGGAGCGCTGCACCGGAATCGCAGGGCCGCAGGTTCGATTCCTGCCAGAGGGCCAAAGTTGTTTTTTCACAACTGCTCCTGCCTATGTCTAAAATGTATATAAATTTCCGTTCGAATATTCCATCCACAAACACCATCAACTGTTATTCTTATCGAACGAAATGCCGAGAAAAATCTTAGTATTTACCCATATACCATATACCATATACTGGCATCACTCCCATCTTGTATACCGAACTTGCGGTTGATGCTTAGGAGCAGGACTATTGGTGGAAGCGCTGAGCCGGAATCGCAGTGCCGCAGGTTCAATTCCTGCCGGAGGGCCTAAGTTGCATTTTTCGCAACTGCTCCTGGCTAGGTCTAAAAAATGTATATAAATTTCTGTTCGAGTATTCCATCTACTAACACCTTCTACTATTAATCCCATCGAATGAGGAATTTCTAATAGAAAGTGAAATGCTGCGAAATGTATATATAAGCTCTGGGCATTATTTAATAATCAAATGTTAGAATTGGGTGTTTATGAACGGGGAGATTCACGTTGCCAAAGAACAGACACTAGCAATTTGTGTCACCGCAATGTGGCGATGTTTCATTTGTTAACGTTAACGTTGGTAAATAATTTACATTAAGACTTAAGGCCACCAAGTTCGATTGAGCAGGCAGTTATTACAAGTTCACCGAAATAGTTTCTGCATTAGGTATTTCACCATTTTAAGAGCGTTTAAATACATTATATCCCATGCTCTCTACTGTTAAAGCAAATTTTCTATGACAAGTTTTCATAATATGGCAAGTTTGATTTTCTAATTGTACGTACACACGTACAACAAATTTTCTATGACAAGTTTTTGGTTTTCTGACCGCCATGAAAGCCAATACAACGAAAGATTGCTGACTAACTACACCTATAAGTGCTCAAATTACTTTTACAAGTTTTCTTTGTTGACCCACACAGATCAGTGACACAGACGAGCGAAATTTGTACTTTGCCAATTTTTTCTATGACAAGTACACTTGTTCAAAAGCTTGCATGTTAGCTTTAGAACAAGTGTACTTGTCTTAGAAAAACTTGGCAAAGTTGCGTATACAGACGAGCAAATAAAACTTGCCATATCAAAACTTGTCACAGAAATTGGAAAACTTGCTCGTCTGTAACCGGCTTAAACGACGCCAGTGTCGTTGAGCACATAGCAAGGCTAAACAATTCATAATAAAAGAACATTGCCTTTCATCACTAAGCTGTTGGCCTATTCAATATGTACACAAAATCACGCTCTAAAGCTGCGGGTTCAAGGACCGACTTTGGCCACAGTTACCGCTGATCGTGCATTTCGAAAGCTATAATGTTCCAAGACGTCATAAATCATCGTTCGGCCTACCAACCAAACAATCGAGTTTGTTACAGTGTGTTCAGCCCGCGCAGATGCATAACGTGAATGAATAGTGTGCTGTTCGCTTCGCTCGCAGCAATTATTTTGAAATTATTGTTTGCTGATATTTTATCGAGAATTATTTAAATATACATATATAGTTTAATACTTTGTATCAAACCAAACTACACTATAAAGTTTTGACCCAACGGCACAGACACAGATTTATTTTAATTGTCTATTGATCAGGCATGAATATATATTTTATTATTTTCTACAGTAAGAAACAAAAATAGTATAAGATTTCCATATTTTGTACTGTACAAATATTGCAATAATACAGCCAAGGCACATAAATATGCAGGTCATGATCGACTGTATATGAATACAAACTACACTATAACTACTAAGCCCACAATTCATTCAAAACATAGATGTCGTCGACTTGAAACTGGCAAAATTATTGCGGTATTTTGTCTCCTTTAAAATCTGCTAATAACTAATATTTTCAGAGGCTCATCTTCGTCGACGATATTTCAAAATAATTACACAATTCACACAATCGTTATTAATAGAAAATTAGAGTCTTGTAGCGGTTTGTGCACATTTCACCACCAAGCGGCAATACGTAGCGTTTGAAATAAAATATAAATGCTTTCGCATACGACACACATTACTAAATGCGTGTGTTTAAGAGTTAAGCTTTATCTTTCTTTGAATTCTTTTTCACTTTAAGAAAACATTTTACATGAGAACAGGAAAACTAGCGTTTTGTCGTCCATCCTATATGTAAATTCTGAAATGCCGCATCGCCACTCCTTGATCTTGCAATGTTTCCTGCAATAGCTTCGTGCGTAATTTCACAAAACACGTTGTGATTGGTCAAACTGAAAAAATAGGGAATGGAATGTTGTGTGCAAGTAAGAAGCCGCTCGTGGAGAGGTACAACACAAAGAGCGGCAGCGAGGGAGACCACCGCGCACCCCTTGCCAGAAGACTCCTTCACAAACAAAGCAAACAGCGTAACCATGGCAACTTTGGTATCGAAATTATCCTTGGAAATCCCCATTTCAACCCCAATAGGTTTCGTATTACCCTGAACAACCCTAATTGTTCAAGAGCCAAAATAAATTGCGCAATTTTCGAAGTCAAATTACGCACGGACTTGCAGAAAATTTGTCACACTTTTAATTGGCGTTTTGGCGTGCATTTTAGTCAAGGGTGAAGTATTCGCGGTTGGCCCGAGTTTATCTACAGTGATCCTGGTTCACAGCTGATCGGAGCAGAGACAGAACTCAATTTCAAATATAATATTGTTAACTTTACAGGTTCTTTACTGTTAAACTACGTAGAAAAACAACAACATGGCGTCCATAATAAAAGGCGCGAAAAACTGTCAAACCTCAATACTTAATGTCAACGTCTTAATATACTATACTATATTATCACAGGAACAAAATAAAACAACATACTGTACCTGTACACGCTAGTCACAGCAATTTACATTCATAAATATCCGCTACAAATCGTAACACAATCCCAAATTAAATAGCTCGGAACAATGACTAATACTGAAAAATGTGTTGAAGTCAAGTGTCACTGTCTTGAGAACACTTTCAAGGATTTCTTTCTGATGTGAGACTGTAGAAAGAAAGGTCGCTTCACGTGCCGATACAGCGGCGCCACGTTTATAGCCGTTTTAGTACTGTAATCCTATCCATCTTCCAAATTTATAGCCACACAGAGAACAGCATCCTTCATAGTACATAATTATGTTCAAATGCAGGCTGTAACTGTTTGAAGTCGACGTAATTTGTGAGAAATTGAATGTGACCTTAACAGTACTTTGACATTGCGTTCTAATTGATGAACAAACTTGTCAGTTGTCGCCTCGTTTACATGTCACGAGAGTCTTGACAGCTCATACAGGAAGCAGATCGGAATAAATGTAGGCACCCGCATTCTTTTACCATTTCCTCTATCCTTGTTACAAAGTCTTGTTTTCTTTCATTTGATGTGTAAATTATTTCATAGTAAACAAGAATTTATTTTAGTATAGTATTATATTGCGAGTCTTCCTTTTGCAGCATATTCACATAGGTTAAAAGTGTCATCAGATGATTGGGTGCTTCAAGCCAATGCGTTCATGAATGGAATTACAAACTCTAGTTCATTTTCATACACTTTCCACTCCTCGTCTGATTCTTTCTCTGTTTCTAAAGGTGTTGATCTTTTTCGCGAGACTGCCAGCCTAGAAGAGAACCCTTTTATCTGGCTCTCTTTCAGCCACTCCTCTCTTGAAAAGAGCCTTTCCCCTTTCTCATTCCTTGCACGACGCATTCTCGTGTAACCTCTTTTGGTGTGAGTTTGTTACCGGTCGTTGTACCCAGGTCGAATTTTGTCGTTAAATATGACTTTACATGTTCCGCAAAACGAACATTTCCTGAACTTGTTGCCAACGTCCACCCTTCACATAATTCAGAAGAACCGCCAAACAACAGTTCATCGTGTTTCGTTTTGTTTGGCTGGAGATTTGTGCTTAGCCCAGTCTCGTCTTAGGGAATCGTACAGATTTTCTTTAGGCCGGTTTGTAGAGGATTGGTGGTTTCCAACATCTAGATGGAGTTCCAAATCACACAATGTGTCAAACGATTTACCGCACCCTGGCTCATGGCATTCAAATACATGAATCTCTTGATCTTCATTCTTCTTTGCATCTTTCTTTGTGTCGATTGTTCTACTTTTGCAGGGAAAGAATCCATGCTCATCTGACAGCTGTAGTTAAGAAGGATGAACCAGGCGATTTTTGTACAGCGATTTAGTTGTAACCACTTTACCTTTTCCGATACCGTAAGCCCTCCAGATTCTTAGCTTATTCTTTTCAAAGCGGAAGTCATGGAATTTGCTGAATCCGTCTATTTTTTGAACGTACTTTTGGATTCGTCGATGACTCCAACGCTAGCGGTTACTCCTTTTACCGGTCGCTCTTTTAACGCAGTGTGCATGTCAACTGCAGAAAGAATGTCGTGTCCCTCATTGCAGAAAGAACTGATAGTTGACTTCATTGGACAGATAATCCTATCACAAATGTCTTTGCCACTCTGTGGCTCAGAGAAATCATACCCCACAATCTGTACACCACTTGACTGAGAAAGGTCATTGCACGCCAAAATCAACATATTGTTGTGATAACAGCCCGCTTCATCCGACCTTAAAAATGCTTTTGTTATCTGCGAGTTTTTCACATTCACTGTCTGGAGAAGATTTTCTAAAATTGACGCAACTGAAAACCAGTCTTGGTTACTATTGTCAATTATGTGAACAAAAAAGACTGTACGCTCAATGTGTCATCATACTTTGACATAACGCTGCTCACATGCCACGACCATCCACGCTTCCCCGAAACATTCGCATTGTTTCTCTCGATATTTTCTCGGCTGGTACTTCATGGCCCAATCCATTATCACTAGAACAGTGTTTTCATCTAGGTGCTGAAGGGGGTCCTGCTTCCCATTCTCTTGATTTGTCGAGCGCATGATGTGAGACTTCCATTCGAAAATATCCTTTGCAGCCTGTTTCAGGTCGTAGAGCATATCTTCCCGCCTTTCCTTCGTACTGGATTCCCAGGTTTTGGACTTTATCTTGAATATCTTTTATAACAAATTTCAGATTTGCACATTCTTCACATTTCATTAAATGCTCATGAGGACAAGTTTGTTGCAGTTCCTTATCCTTGGGATCACTGAGAGCGACCTTGAGATACAGTTTACTATCACGCATGATCTTCGTCGTATCTTCAACCCATCTCTTGTCAGCACCAAATTGCCCCAACAGCCAACTCGGAAACGATATTTTCCAATGTTGAAAATCCCATAACTCCATCAGTTACTGTATTATCCAGCCCACTTAGTGATTTACGCTGCGATGCTTCGCGTACCTCCAAAATCCGAAACATCATCGATCTACTAATCGGTACAAACTCTTCTTCTTCACAATATTTTTGATGCTGCGCTATTATAGTGGATCTTGTGACCGTGCTATTAGGCATTTCGATTTTTTCTCCGCTGTTCAATGTCATGGTACGCATACCAAATGCAACATCTTGATCGAAATATGGGGATTTATAAAAGAAAAGAAATGGTCAAGTTTACTCTGATCGATACGCACTCTGTTGGAAATAGTCTTTTCCGGAATTGATCCTGGTCCATTTAATTTTGCATGGGCACGTGCTTGCTTGATTTGCCATTTTGAAACTCCTCCATAAGGCTCGTGAAGTTTAATCAATATGTTTATTGGATACCTGTATACATATATACTTATAGTATCTGTAGTTTCAGCTTACGAGTTGGAGCATCTGCAAATGCAATCATCAAAGCAACTAGGTCACCTGAGATGTATTCCTCGTCTGATTCGGTCAGAAGTGAGTCATAAAGACTTGAGCCGTCTGCAGGAGCAATTAATATCACACACAACCCTACAAGCTTCTTCGGTTTTCTCGAAGCATTCTTGCTTTTCATCGGGTGTTACTTCGTTCCATTTACTGGTAAATTGAAATTTCAACGGTGTAATATCACTAGATGTATGTTCAGACAGTTTTTTCATTGTTTCATTGAAAGTTTCTAGTGCACCAGTGGCTGAAATATCCTCTTGTGAATCATCACCGCATAATATTTGTCTAGAAAATGCACCAGGTTTCCATGCATTGCTTTCAGAATATGTTGAAACACTAAGTCTTGATATATCGGGAAGACTTCGTGCGTCTGGACTGTTTGTTGCTCTGCAAAAGGAACAAAATGATTTTCAATATTGCAAATGCAAAGTGCGCCTCTACCAACTAATATTCAAGCTTGAGAGATATTCAGCCCAGGATGCTCGTGGTGAACCATGATGTACGTTTTATACGCAGCGCCAAATTGCTGGCGCCTAAATATTTATTCATCCGACTGCTAAAACGAACCTTTCCCACGCCCTTCTTTCATTTCTACCTTCTTCCGCTTTGAGTGTTGACTCCCTGTGACTTAGTCTGCATGTTGAGCATGATCAAACTCTCTGATTAAAAAAATTAAAGACAGAAAATAGTTCATCCAAACAAGTCACTGTCATCGGAACTGTGCATCCAAACAAGTCACAAATTTCAGTGGCAACCTTGATATTAATGACGTGTGTGTCCTGCAATCGTTTTGGTTTTCCTCTGTGACTTGGGTACTGACAAGATTTGGAGGGGCGCCAGTACTTTCCTAATTCGTCTCGATGAGTAGGACAAATTATCGTGTTTTCGAGGAAACATTTACTCCATCGGAAAATCCCTGCACGAGATAGAATGACCTCATACTCTTGTAAAGACTTGGGTAAGTGACAGTTGGCCAAGTGCTTTGATATATCGCTTGTGCAGTCTTGCAATAGCACATTATCTTTCGCTTTACTTAAACTGGAAAATCCACATTTTTTTCGCGAATATTATATAAACTACAGTTTGAAAAATGATTGGAACTAGCCATTGCTATTGTTAACAAATAAATAATTAATATGAACGAACGGTGATCGCTAGATCGTATACAACAAAACACAGCCATGAGCTGTCAAGACTCTCGTGACATGTAAACGAGGCGACAACTGACAAGTTTGTTTATCAATTAGAACGCAATGTCAAAATAAGGTCACATTCAATTTCTTACAAATTACGTCGACTTCAAACAGTTACAGCCTGCATTTGAACATAATTATGTACTATGAAGGATGCTGTTCTCTGTGTGGCTGTAAATTTGGAAGATGGATAGGATTACAATACTAAAACGGCTATAAACGTGGCGCCGCTGTATCGGCACGTGAAGCGACCTTTCTTTCTACAGTCTCACATCAGAAAGAAATCCTTGGAAGTGTTCTCAAGACAGTGACACTTGACTTCAACACATTTTGCAGTATTAGTCATTGTTCATTTGTTCCAAGCTATTTAATTTGGGATTGTGTTACGATTTGTAGCGGATAATTATGAATGTAAATTGATGAGACTAGCGTGTACAGGTATGTGAAAACCTCACATTTCAAATTTGTTTTATTTTGTTCCTGTGATAATGGCCATGGGCATGGATGTTTTTACGGAAACTAGTGCTGTTAATCGTGATTATTAAGCGTGTGCAACTCTTGATATGTAGAGTTGCACCAGGACTGAGAAATTTTATATTTAGAAATGCTAATTTTTCGCTCGGTCGATTAGCCGGTATTTATGGTAGCGACGATAGTAGCTTAACCCGTCTAACCAGCGGCGGAAGTAATTAGTATTCAAAATGGCGTCGCGTGCGTCATATTGGGAAGTGACGTCATAGTTGTACGTACGCCTTGTACGTACGTATTGTACGTACGCATTGTACATACACCTTGTAAGTACACCTCGTACGTACGCCTTGTACGTACACCTTGTACGTACGCCTTGTACGTACGTACGTATTGTACGTACGCATTGTACGTATGCATTGTGCGTATAATATATAAAGATTTATACAGCGCTTAAATTATATAAAATATTCCAAAGCGCTTTACAACAATGAAGTTCTACTATATACAAGCAGCTAAAATATTAAGAATTAAGGTATAAGTGTCTATAAATCTAAAAGTTAGAATCGAAAGCTTTCTTAAAAAGGAAAGTCTTTAATTGAGATTTAAAACAGTCAATTGTTTTACTATTTCTAATACCATAAGGTAGCATGTTCCAAATTGACGGAGCTGCATGCACAAATGCTCGATCACCAAGAGTCTTCGCTCTAGTTTTTGGGATAAAAAGTAGTCCCTGATCATCAGATCTCAGTTGGTAACAGCAGTTCGGTTTTTCTAACAACAGTTCCATAATGTAGCCTGGCGCCATCCCATGGAGAGCTTTATATACCAGGAGTGCAATTTTAAAATCAACACGAAACTTAACAGGCAGCCAGTGAAGGTGCATCAGGACAGGGGTAATATGAGCGCATCTTGGTATAAGACACGTCACTCTAGCAGCGGCATTGAGAACTCGTTGAAGACGCTGAAGTTGGTATTGGGGAATGCCGACCAGGAGAGAATTGCAGTAGTCCAAGTGTGACGTCACAAAGGCATGTACGAGCGTTTTAGTTGATTCGATGGAGAGGAACTTCCTTATTTGTCGAATGTTGTACAAGCCCTTAAATGCTTTGCTGCAAACCTTGCCCACATGGACATTCATAGACATATGTTCGTCAAACCACGAACCTAAATTTCGGACTTCTTGTACAGGTTTTATATCAGCATCACCAACTTCAATCGAGTCGATTGTAACCTTAGACAGCTGCTGGCGAGTTCCAATTATCAAGAATTCCGTTTTAGTGTCGGTAAGAATTCCGTTTTAGTGTCAAGAATTCCGTTTTAATGTCGTTTTAGTGTCGTATGCATTGTACGTACGCATTGTACGTACGCGTTGTACGTACGGTTTGGCGAGACTATAAACATTGTTTTTTAAGGGGTGTGCGCACTAAGATGTGACGTCATATTACGTTATAAATACGGGTTTTTGAGCGAAAAAAGCTCATAGTGCATTTATCTTTCGGTGGAGAAACATTTGAAAATGAATACGAGAATAAGCAATTGTCAAATTCTAGCAGAGTTAAGCTCCTTGGAGAGAACGTGTGCCTTCAATGAAACCGAACGGCGGTTAGTGGTCGAAAGACAAATGGATATTTTTAAAAGGGTCAAAGAATGGCGACTGGAAAACGCTGAGTTAGGGCTTGTACTTAGTCTTTCGGATACGTGAAGCCCTGAGCAAAGACAACAGTTTTTGATCAATTGGCAAGATGACGAACTGATACTGCAAATTGGTCGTGAACGAAAAAGATCGTTTGACGAAGCGAAGGACGAAGCGAATGACAGCGCGGGGATATTCGACGAGCCTTTCGTACAAACTGGCCGTGGGCAGAAAATATCGTTTGACGAAGCGAATGATGAAGTAAACGACGGCGCCGCAATTTGCCCTTTCGTAAACCGCCAGTTACGATCAGGGTCTTCAGTTGGACTCACAAATCGTGCGTCATATCCGGTAAATCTGAAATACGATATTAAATATGCGGAACACGCGGAATACGATTAAATTAACCCCACGCGTTTCGAGACATTCGCACGTGTACGCATAGAAGTCAACAAGAGCAACATGGCTGTCAACAACGAAGTAAAATCGTCTTTAAGAAGATCAAGTGGGTGGAATGCATTCTATCAAGCAGTCGCTGTGAGTATAATTTGTTTCATTCTTATGGTTTCATATTGTTATTCGTTATAACGAACGAAATCTACGAGAAAATAGATTTATATACACAGTGACATTCTCACATGTGGTTTGGTGCAAATATACTATAATACTATTGCAAATAATGATCTTTTATAAAAACAAAAGTGCAATTTATATATCGCTCATTGAAATCTTTTTTGTTTTTCCCCAGCCGGAGATAGTAAGTAGACTTGGGGAAGACTATGAAATATACAGAATCTCAAAAGTTGCTTCAAAAATGTGGAAACAGCTTGGTTCTGAAAGGAGGAAGGTATACGAAACCCAAGCTTATATATTAATATTTGAATACTATGTGCCAGCGGTTTGTGGTGGAATACATAACATTTACTGTGTTGATGAAATACCAGTTTTCATTGAGTAGTGATATGTTCACTGCCAGTTCACATTTTAAAAGAAATTTGATATGTTCACACGGCAATAAAACATTAGCCAATGAACTGTTTTCACCATTACTAGGCTAATAGTATTGTCTGCGATTCCTTTGCTTTTTTGAGGATTTAAAAAAAAGGATTTAATGACTAAAGTTTGTTACTCGAGATGACAAGAGTGTCGAAGTCTGCGTAAGGAGCACCTACAAGAATTTAAGTGTGATAAATGTGGGAAGGCATTTCACAGCAAGCGAAATCTGTCTAGACACGATGCGACACATACTCAAGCAAAAGAAACTTGCAGTGTCTGTGGATCACAAATAAGTAGCGGCAACTTACATCGTCATATGAAGCTGAAACATGCATAAGGGTGCTTTCATGAACAGCTATATTTATAACAGTGACGATATTTACAGTGTATAACAGTAGCAATATTTATATCAGTAGCGATATTAATAAAAGTAGTGATATTTATAACAGTACTGGTAACTATATTTATACGTAAAAAATTGAAACCTATGTTCATATGATAAAAAAACTTTTAGATTGGCATGCTTTATTAAGTATTTTTTTGTTATAAGCTTTTAGCCCAAAATATATGAGCAAGTACCATAGGATGGTTGAGATATATTATGGATTGAAAGCAGAAACCTCTATTAGACGGTCCATAAAATGTCTGTGAAGCAGATTTAAGGGTGCAACAAATAATGAATGACAATCACTCTTTAATTAATATCAGCATTCTAGTTAATTTATTTTATTATAGGAAGTTCTTGCCAATATTTTGTTACATTTTTAACTGATCTTAATAAAACATTTAATAAAACTATAAATAGTATCTGTTAGATATTTATATAATTAAGTAATGTACATTATAGTAAAACCATGCATAAATTAGGAAGCAGTTAGTTAATAGCCTCCTCCACAGGTCTCTCCAAGCTGGTCACCTGTGTCATGTTAAAAGATTATTCCGATCTCAAACACTTTCATCAGACACCAGCGACCCATACAGAGATGCCTGTAGAGGAGGCTAGTTAGTTAATTCTTGCTAACTACCTGTTCTATTTGAACCACTTCAGCCTACAGTTAAAGTTAATGCCGTGTCTTTGATTTCATAACATCAGAACCTGACTTCTTTGGCATATTTGTGCAACAGCAACTGACAAACTGTGAGCTCGTTTGCCCCTTTTGGTTGGAGGATCCAGTGGAACCAGGGCAGAAGATCGACCTTTAGCAATTGCTTGACGACTGCCATTGGCACGTTTTCGTTTTCTATTTGGCTGCACTTTTATTTTCTTCCCATTTTTTGATTTGCTCAGCTCAGTTGCCCCAAAGCTGTAGAGTGCCGAGATCAAATTTCCATTCATGCCAGTAGATTTTAACAGCTTCTGAAGTTTGTAGGAAAACTTCAAAACTCCGTTGGCTAGCTTTGGATCTTGAGATTCTTCAACCTTTGCAGCTAGAAGATTGCATGTGTGAAGAACGGTATCCTGGGCATGGTTGATTAGCAGTTGTGTTTCCTCACTCCCTCCTTCTACTGAGCTAAGGCCTTCGTCAGATTGCTGTTGATTAAAACAAATAGTTAGAATTAATTATTGACTGATATAGTTCAATTTTTCCTTGGGGGTGCTGGGCAAGAACCCCGAACCTAGCACTAGCCAGCAACGTTCTGTCATGAAAGTGCACCTAGGGTAGTACAGTATATTGAATAATTATAAAACGATACAGCTAACATCACACAGAAGCTCAACCTATAGATGATCACCCATTTTTTGTACGGAAAGTGGAAACTTGGGTACTAAACTAGTAAATTTAATTTTATGCAGCCCCTTGCACTCCTGTTGACCAATAGGAGTGTGTGCCCCTGTCCACCCCCACCCCCCATAAACCCACCACTGTCGATAGTCAATATACATTACCTGTTCTTGAATTTATATTTCCACTCCATGTCCATCTCTTTCTTTCGGCCCAGCTTGAACTTCTCTTGGATTATTTGGTGCAACTGCAGAGTTGACATCTCGGAGGGACATGTACTTCACAATTGGAAGGGTTTCACCCAACGCAACCAACGCTAGGTTTTGTCGCAGTTCCGGACAGGAAATGGGGACGAAGTTCAAACCATTTGCCAGCTTGGTTACCCATAGCAAATACTGATGCTTACATGGAGATCCATCTTTACCAGTCTCACAGCTGCAAACACCCAGTGACATGTCCACCATATACCTGTTAAATAATTTGTTAAAATATTAAAAACTTACTTACAGCAGTTTAATATCTTTTTATCTTGTGTTTAAAGTAAAACTATTTAAATGGAGGACACTCGCATGGAGGTACAGAGCAGCCAGAAGAGTTCCAGTATTAAGACACACAAAACTGGACAACAAATGTCAATTCAAGCTGCATTTGCAAATGCATTAGACAACCATCCAGACAACACATCACATTCATATGTTTGCTGGAAAAAAACATTGCAGGTTGCAGTGACATGTCATACGTACGCAACTTGTTTTGCGACCTGCAATGTTCCTGCAATGCGTATGCACAATTTTACAGCGGACTTCACCAATTCGCGGGTCACTCTGTTTTGTGATTGGTTCTTTTCCCAAACATTGCGAGACAAGTTGTAGTGAGGGTGTCACACGCTGCAACTTGTCTCGTAGCGTTGCGAAAAGTAGAAGCTGCTTCAACTTTCTCTGCAACGTTAACTTGCAACACAATTTTTCGTTGCGACACAAGTTGCAAAATAGGGGTGTTACACAAGGAAATTTCCCTTGCGACCTACAATGCAACGCCGTTGCGAGACAAGTTGCAGCGAAAATTGCTTCGTGTAACATGGCCTTAAGAGAGATATACATTAAATTAATGTAAATCCCGAAATCTAGTAACAAGAATAGAATGCTCTATGGAGCATTAAGTCGCTGGGGCTATGCAAATAGCAACTTGAAATTTAAATGCAGGACACTCAGTTATTTGCAATTGTTGGCTGTATGCGTTCTTCACATTTTTTGGGCAGTTCAGACATTGCACTTTTCATGTCCTGAATCTAACAATTTTGGTTTGACTAATTTGTGTTAGATTTGGCACATGAAATGTTAATTAAATTTGTAAAATCAAACAACTATAATCTACTTACCATTTATCACTATCTGTAAGGCTGGCAACTTGAAAAATATCATTTGAAAACTTTTTCACATGCTCCAAAAATGATATTTTTTCATCTTCATTAGGCACTTTGTAGCCTTGACTACCATCCTTCTTTGTTTTCCCCTTTCCCATAAATCGCTTTCGGTATAATCCATCAAATCTGCTATGGAGAGTAGCTTCTCCTTGTAGTAACTTTCCAAATCTGTTGTCAGCCTTCCGACTAATGCTACAACATTGAATTCTTTCGTTCTTTTCAAAATCACATCTTTCAGAACGAGGAATTGGGACTCCACGAAATTGTTGGTTTGGTTCCCGCGCAAAGTCAAACCTGAACGAAAACAGTGGGCAAAGTTTATGCGATCTTCGTAAAGCTTCTCGAAGTATTTAGCTGCATTGTCATAATTTTCACATGCATCATTTAACAGTTCGTCATAGCAGGCTTCAAATAATTCTTCTGTCTCGGCATAAACAGCTTTCTTGAATATGTTCAGTATCTCAGGTCTACTTACTTGGTGAACATGGTGATTTTTGTCATGCAGCCATCTCCAAACCTGCTGCAAAATATGAAACGTGCAAAGTAATTGTCTCACGGAGGGCCAAGCATATTGCAATGCGCTTCGCTCTTCATCACAGTTGTCTGTCATTACAACTTCAGGACCATTGCATCCTCTTCCATAGAAAGCATCTTCGGGTAAACATCTCTTCAGCATTTCGAAGCCACTCTTCAAGGTGGATTCTTTCTCATCTGATGTAATTAATATACCACAAGGTAATGCTCCAGCAACACTGTGTGTGCACAAAAAGAATACCTTCAAATTATGCTCCTCAGTGTTTGATGTTGCATCAATAAAAACAAGTTCTCCACTCTGTTTTACATACTTGTGAACCCGCTTCATCAATGGTGTTACTATGGAGACAAGAAGTGGAACACTGTCACCCCCATAGAGCTGGTAATCTGTACTCGCTTCTGGGTTTGATCTCTTATATTCTTCAAGTGTTTCTACTAGTTTGTCAAACATGCTTGTATCTTTACCACCAAAGCTCTCTTTGCCAAATTGTTGATAGAGTTACTGACCGGTCAGCTTTTTTTATGTGAAACTCTATGTCATCTTTACAAGTGGCTTTTAGTTCGGCCAGGTGTTGTTGTCTCGCCGTGGAAGGCGTGTGACCAACTTCATATAACTTCTTTATTCTTTCAACAGATTCAACAGATAATTTGTTGAAGTTGGACGCTTCTAAGTTACCCGTTGAATGATTGTGTTCACAGTCGAGGTTGATTGAACATACACCAGACGAGTCTATTTTGATTGTCAGTTGAAAGGGGCAATTTGTGTTCTTGACTCTAGCAGTTGGGTTCATATCCAGTCTTCGTTGGGGGTCTTTACGGGGGCTGGAAATTCTTGTGTTGTGCTGGCATCGGTAGTAATTTTGAATCACGTATTGCTTGGTCTGTTTCTTTTTTACCTTCACTTTTAAATTAACATCATTGAGATCTTCGAATTCCAACAACCATTCATCAAGTTTCTCCAAGGATAAGTCCTTAGTTGAGGCACATATCTTGAAAGAAGATTCATCAATCGCATTGAATTTGTCAACCGAGTATTGACAATCTTCCGGCAGCATTTGCACTGCTTTTAGTTTAAGCTCTTCTTCTTCAAACACTGGCAACTCATTACAAAACTTGTGACAGTCAATTTCCGAAAGAGCAACATTCGGAACAACATTCGCCATTTTCAGCTTGGAAAACAAAAGTGACAACATAGTCCCCATTTCTCTTCCTTTCATGCCTCGTCAACGTTTGACGACCGAACGCGTGTTAGCTGAAATTGAACGTGTCATTCAATCTAATAAGAAATTTCGACTGAACGATACGGTTAGTGTTAATATGGTTCATGTAGAAATGCCTCATGGTGGCAAGGGTTCGAAGCGAAGCGAGATTAATTTAGAGAAGCATTTAGCCAAAAAAGGATCAATTGTGCGAATTCAAAACAAGGATGAACTATGTTTAGCAAGAGCCCTTGTTATTTTGCCAAAGCTAAAATTGAAAACGATAAACAGTACAAAAGTATAGTTGATCATCGACGACCAATGCAAACCCATTTAGCGTGAATTGTATAAAAAAGCGGACGTTCCCCTTGGACCCTGTGGCATGGACGAAGTCAAACGGTTCCAAACGTACCTAACCGATTACCAGATCAATATCGTATCTAAAGAGCACCAAAGTAGTCTCATCTCTCCCGGTCCTGAGAAAGAGAAAAAGATTTACCTTTATTTACATGATAGTCATTACGATGTCATCACCAAGATGCCCGGGTTTTTGGCTCGGAGTTATTATTGTCACGTATGTAAAAAAGCTTACGATCACGAAAAGGATCATTTATGTCCCAATGCATGTAAATGTTGTCGTTTTCTAAACTGTCCTATCGTATCCTGGATTCATTGCAACCGCAGTAATCGCCTTTTCAAAAAGCCAAGAATGTTTCGATAGACATAAACAATCGATGGGAAAATCGAAATCGATTTGTTCTGATCTAGTCAAATGCCCTGAATGTAATACCGTCGTGAAGCGTAGCGAAAAGAATCCAGACAGACACAATTGTGGCATGACAAAATGCCGTATATGTAAAGAGTATACTCGACCCGGTGACCACTACTGTTATATACAGCCTGAAAAGAAACGAGACGACAACGTGTCGGACCACCTGTCGGACGACGAGGATGACGCGGATACGATCAATTGCTTTTCTTTGATTTTGAATGTCGTCAAGAAAACGGGAACCACGAACCCAATTTATGCGTGATTCAGAACGAGGCCGGTGACGAATGGTCGTTTCAAGGGGACAATACGCGAAACGAATTCTGCGAATGGTTATTTACCGAGGAACATGAAGGATGTGTTGTGATGGCGCACAACTTCCAAGGGTATGATAGTTATTTCATCTTACAGTACCTACGCGAGAACGATGTCAAGTATGATGTGATTATGCGCGGTGCCAAGGTCCTTACACTATATGTACCTATGTTCAAAATCAAGTTTATCGACTCCTTGAGTTTTATCCCGATGAGATTAGCGGATTTTCCTAAAACCTTTGGTATCGACGAACTTGCAAAAGGCTACTATTTTCAATAAGAAAGAGAACGAGAATTATGCTGGACCTATACAACCGAGTCCTTACTATAATCCTGACGGAATGAGTCCTGCCGAGAAGCAAAATTTTTTAGAATGGCACACTGAATTGAAAGAGAACGATTATGTGTTCGACTTCCAGCAAGAAATCCTCGCCTACTGTCGCTCTGACGTCGATATTCTCCGCCGTTGCTGTCTTGATTTCCATTAGTTGTTCCGTGACGTCACCGATATCGATCCCTTTGAGAAATGCCTTACCATCGCCTAGGCTTGTAATTTGGTATACCGAACCAATTACCTCCAAGAAAATACCACTGCCATCATTCCTCCACACGGCTAACATCCGAAAACGAAACAATCCAACATCGCCTAGAAATTGCTTTCCTATGCAGCAGAAAAGAATGATATCCATATTCAACATAAACGAAATGGTGGAGAAAAGAGATGGATATCACGAAGAGACTAACACGGCTTATGAGTTCCATGGATGTTTTTGGCATGGATGTTTGAATTGCTATGCCCGTGATACAGTCAACCCAGTAAGTGAAAAAAACAATGCATGATCTTTACGAAGCCACATTACAAAAAGCTCTTTACCTTGAAGAACGCGGTTTCAATCTCGTTGAAGTATGGGAATGCGATATAAAAAAGAGCTGGAACGTGATGAGGACATGAAAGCATACTTCGACAACTATGATTTGGTGGATCCTTTGGAGCCTCGAGATGGTTTTTATGGTGGTCGAACCAACGCCTCCAAACTTTACCATGAATGTGAAGACGGTGAAAAAATAAGTTAAGATGATTTTCTAATAGAATGATTAGTGAGAAACAGTCATGTTGTGTTTGGGACGGGTGGTCAATGATGCAACCATTGCAGTTTTCAACAACAAGACGAGATATAATTGACGCGATTTCTGCAGCGTAACTTTTCAACAGTTTCTTTTCAATACGTTTCTGACGATGATGAAGAACTAATTCGTTATTGTCAATGTCGAAATGTTTAGGCGAGCGTTTGTGAGGAGACATTTGGGAAATACAGCAGCTTAACAGTTTAGGTCTTTACTTGACGACTATCAGAGAATGTTTGACAGGTTTTCGTAAGTTGAAGATGTTTTATACCACACGTACACGTCTGGTATCTTCAGAGTAAAGTAAAAGTCATCGCGTAAACATGGGTCACTCTGCCAGCAAAAATCCAAAGATTAATAAAAATCATAACAAACAGAAAATGTTTAGAGTAGGTATAAGTGTTAATAATAATAATAATAATAATATTCTGTTTATTAATCAATTGATTTGCAGTAAAAACTGAATTACAGAATTGTTCCTAAGTTATCAACTAATTTACATATTAACATTTTAACATATATATAGACGTTCCCCACTATATATAGATATATAAAATTATATTTACATAATTCCAACATACAGAGGACTAAACTAGGACAATTACGTATATTTAATGGTAATAAAGTTATCGAAACGTTCAGTAAAGGTTCTCACAGTTCGACAACAATTTGGTCTACGTAAAAAATAATCATGTTCATTAGAGGACCAGGAGGGTCTGATTATATTATAGACTGGATTGTTTTTACATGCTCTCTTCCGGGTTGAGTTGATAAATCTCCGACATAACTCATCTCTTCGACATTCCAAGGTTTTGAGCTTTGAGGTCTGCAATGCTTCATAATAAGATATGTCGGGGTATATAATCTTAAGTGTTCTCTTTTGGACCGACTCGAGATGAGAGGATAGGTAATCAGGAAGAGCTGCCCATACTGGGGATGCATACTCAAGTATGGAGCGAATAACTGAGCAGTAGATGGTTATAAGGTCAGTGAGACTCAATAATCGGAGGGCAAAGAGTCGGGCGTTAGCTTTCTTCAAGATATGGTCAACGTGGGCATTCCAGGTAAGATCTTCTGATAGGTAGACACCTCAGAGCTTAAAGCTGTGTACTCTTTCAACGCATTGTCCATTAATGAACATAGATTGATCACATGAAATTCGGTAATGAAGAAAATTTATAATCATTTCTTTACATTTTTTGGGATTAAGCTACATTCCACGAGCGGATGAGAATTTGGAGATTTCTTCAACAACTAAAGGCAATACACTAGGAGAACACCTTGGGACTACTTCCAATGCTGTTGTATCATCGACAAATTTTAGACGACCATTCCAGTCTTTTAATAATGGGTTAACCAAGATAGCAAATAGAAGAGGACCCAAACATGTTCCTTGGGGTAAACCTCCATTAGCACTTCTCCACGAGGACTGATGGCAATCAATTTTGACACATTGTTGACGGTTGGTCAAGAACGCTGTAATCCAGCGAGTGAGAACAGGGTGGACATTAAGATTTCCAAGTTCGTTTATAATAACGTTATGGTCCACTAAATCAAAGCCCTTCCTGAAATCACCGAAAAGTAATCTGATGGAGTTATGAAGGCAGCAAAGTTCAAAGGCAAACATTTTAAGGATTTTGTTAGGAATTGAATCAGGGCCAGGAGATTTATTAGTTTTGATCTTACGTAAGGCTTGATAAACCTGGTCTGTGTCCACCAGGAAGGAAGCAGGGACATCTAATTGCGTCACGGTACTATCAGGCTCGAATGGGCTAAAATGGGAAGTCAAACTAGTAAAAAACTTGTTTATGGATTCAACAAGATGTTGACTTGTAGGGTTATCGGATGACAACAGTTGGTGGTGCCAAGAGTTTTGAGAGGATAGACCATCAATAGACTTAACCTCTTTCCACCATTTCGATGAATTGCCTTGTTTTAATTTTCTGACTGATGTAACGTAGTATTTGGTTCGAGCAGACTTGACGTCCCTGATAACTTTATTGAGCCAGTACTTAAACATTGTCGAGGATTTACAGTGTTTAAAAGTGCTTTTTGGCGATTACTAATGGAACTTTTGAGTGATGGAGTCATCCATGGCTTGTCGGATTGTCTTACTTTCGTACGTGTAATAGGTAAGAACTTTTCCAGCATGTTTGCTATAATGTCATGAATTTTTTGGAATTTCAGTTCACAGTCATGGACGTGAAATATAGGTGACCAATCATAAGAGGAAATCCATTGGCCAAATCTTCGTAGGCTACTATATCTAAGGTCTCTTTTCGAAATAGGACTGTTATCTGGCTTCTGTGGTCTGGGGATACGCGTCTGGATAATAATGGTATTATAATCGCTAGTTCCAAGTTGAGGGAGATGTACCTGTTCAAAGAAGGATTTCTTCACGTTAGATAGGCACCAATCCAATATAGCATTGCCTCTTGTCTTAACATTGATTATTTGTGTCAAACCGGTGGTTCTTTTAACCATTCTTTCGTCAAAACCCGTGTTTGAAGGGTTAAAATCCCCCGTGATGAGAAGTAAGCCGTTGGGATGGTTACGAAGAAAAGTATCAACATTAGTTTGAATGTGATTATATAACGGGACATTTTCGGCGGCGCCACAGGATGTAGAATGGTAAATGACAGCTAATAGAATTAGAGAATCTTGAGGGACATTTACAGATGGGATATAACAGTAAAACTATCAAAAACTACAAACCTGTTGAAAACGATGCATCAGTGGCAATTGAGACTAATGAACCTATTCAAAACGTCGAAGAATAAAATATTTCTCTCATTCTATATGTGATAGTTGAACATGGATGATTACTTGTCTAGTGTCTATTACGATCCAAAACGTTCAGGGGGATATGGTGGAGTGGATCGTTTGTACAATGACGTGAAAAAGGAGGGAAAATTTGATATTAGCCGTAAGAAAATTAAAGAATGGTTGATGAAATAGGATGCATACACTTTACATAAACCGATCCGTCATAGTTTTAAAAGGAATCGAGTGATCGTGGGTGGCATCGACCATGGCGATCGACAATGGCGATAGTAGTATAGAGCGGGGCTTAATGGACCCGGTTTCATGCGCATAAATTAGCCAGTTACCCCCTGCATAATTCATGAGTTAATTATGTTAATCTGAATATTAATGAGTTTATAATTAATTCATTTCCGAGGATAATCCGAACAATTCCGAGTATGAGTTATGTATATTAATGAGCATTTATAATTAGATTCATTCCGACGACGTTAAAACAACGAGAGGTTTCCGACAGTTCGCCATTTTGTTCCAAGATGGCAGAACAGCTAATTCTGGATGTTTTTAAGGAAAATAACGTAGAATTAACGCAGGATACTTTACGGTTTTATATAAAACTGCTTTTAGAAAAGCATGAACATACATATAACTCCATGATATGTAGTATTGTAAGAGATAATGTGTTTGAAAATTTATGTCAAACATATGAAGAGACAAAGCCTTTAAATTCTGGTAGAATTATGGCTTACCTGGCTTTAGTTTACAAAGTGAGCGATTTTTGTGACACTGAAACAGTGCGAGAAGCCGTTCGAGAAATCGTGTAGACGATTTAAAACAATTTGATTTAGCGAGCTATGAAATTAAACTGTCTTGGTTTAAACGCCTAATTTCATGGTTGGTGGGTTAGTGTTACAGCTTAACCGCGTGTAATTTGAATATCACTAATTGGAATTGAATAGCGAAAGTCATTAAGAAGTTATTAACTGTTGTACATGGGTGAAAACGCGTTTATGCTAGCTGAACTTGTTAAAGCCTATTTTATGGTCGTAAAATACAGAATGCTAGGATGGCCGAGTTGGTAAGGCGTTAGACTTAAGATCTAGTATGCGTTTGCATGTCGGGGGTTCGAGTCCCTCTCCTGGCAAAATACTTTTCCTCTTTTATTTATTTATTTTTACACATATTTAGGCATTGTTAAGAAGTCATCACTTAATTTATTAAAAATCTTTACCACAAAGAGTGTCACTAATAAGACTATGTATACAAATGTTAATAAAACGTCAGTTTTCTTGTTGTTTTAAATAAAAAGTCAATAAACTGTCTTGGTTTCAACGCCTAATTTCATGGTTGATGGGTTAGTGTTACAGCTTATAACCGCGTGTAATTTGAATATCACTAATTGGAATTGAATAGCGAAAGTCATTAAGAAGTCATTAACTGTTGTACATGGGTGAACACATTGTAAGTTTACATTGCCCAAACGCGTCTATGCTGAGATTGCAAGAAACAGGCTTTACATAGAGGGATTGTAATTTGTAAATTGCGAAAGCTCTAGCAATGAAATACCATGCCAGAAAATGTTTTGGTTTTTTTATTACAAATCTTAAGAGTTGAATTTAACGTACAGTCTCTTAATAAATGTTAGTTACACAAAATATTTTTTCTTGTTAATTAAGGATGGAATAGTCGCATCGTGCATGTTTTCCAGGTTGTTCTATTCCGCTCGCAAAGCACACATAGCGATGTAGAATCCCACGGCTGTCGACACATAGCGCATGTAATGTTTTGCCTTCCGCGACGCAGTTCACGTTTCCATCTTCGAAAACACCTTAGATGTACGTAGTGATCACAACACGGTGTCGCAATTGCCCTAGTTTGTCCAAATCGAATTTCCTCTAGACATATATGACAATCCTCTGTCTCTTTTGGTTCATGTCCAACAGCGCTACACAATTTTGTGGGCACACCACGATGGTCTAACGATGGTCTAACTAACCTAAGAGGGATATTGCCAGGTCGATATCTATGAGGTTGTTGAATTCCACTCATAGTTGTGTTGAGTCTGTTTTAAAAAGTAATAAATTAGTGTGGTCGTTAAAATGCATGGTTGAAACTTTAAATACTTAGAGCACCATCGATGTGTTTTCATTTGCGTCAAACTAGCATGGATCCAAAACTAAAAGCTTGTTTCTGCCTGCAGATTTCTGGTCCTTGTGGCTCAGGCAAAACCGTTTGGGTAAAAAAGTTTCTTGAAAACTTACCTCAAATGATTGACCGAAAAGTTGATCAAATCATATATTGTTATGGGGAATATCAACCTATTTTTGACGAAATACGACAAAACATACCATGAGGGGTTTCCCGACATCAAAGGCGTAACCGATCCGTCCTTTCATACGTTAATGATAATTGATGACCTGCAAAATGAATTATTGGATAATTTAGAACTAGCAAATTTGTTCACCAAAGGCTCGCATCACCGCTCCATTTCTGTAATATTTTTACAGCAAGCTTTGTTTAACAAAGGAAAATTTTCGCGGTTATGTTCGCTCAATTGCCACTATATGGTTGTTTTTAAAAGTCCTAGAGACCAGACAGTTATTTCAACCCTTGCCCGCCAAATGTACCCCGGTTGTGGTCAATATTTAATTGAAGCTTATAAAGACGCGACCGAGAAAGCCTATTCCTATCTTTTAATAGACCTTCACCCACAAACTGAAGACAAATATAGATTACGCGCAAATATATTTCCAGACGAGTTTCAGGTTATTTATGTTAAAAAGTGATATAAAAAGCGAAGATTGTTGTATGCTCAGTTATTTTGACATGTCTGCTCACATGAGAAAGAACGTCCACCTACTTAAAGTTTTACACCAAGCAAAGCCGAAGCTACGTAAAGCAATGTTAAAACATTTAGAACCGAGTTGCATTAAGGCGATCTGTGATTGTGTGTTAAATATTTTAAAGAGTGTAGTGAAAATGTCTCCAGTTCAAAAGAGGAAGCTATCTAGGCACAAAGATCATTTAAGACTACTTGTCGACAAAGGTACACCATTGAAAAAACGCCGACAGACGATCGTTCAACTAGTGATCCAAGGATAGTGCAAAGTTTTACTTTCAAAGGGAAAAAATCTATGTCACATTATATCGACTCTAACTGGAGGACAAGCGTGGTCTGTACATGCGTAATTGCTGTGCATGTATGTCGCGGCGGTTCATAAAACTGTTGAAATGAAATTATATAGCTATTATATAAAGTCAGCAAACACTGCATGGTTGAATGGAAGTATGTCAAGTTGTCAACACTGTAGACAGCCAAATACATTTTGTTCAATCGTACATCACAATTTTTTTGAATTCTTTATTTCCCCTTTTAATATTTGTAATCAGTATTTGACATCTATAGACTATACCATCGTATAAAATGCATGCATGAACGGCGAGTCATATGCGTTCTTGTCTTTAATATAAGTTCATTTGATTTTGTATTGTAAAGATTGTGACATATTTTTAGTCTCGTTGACATTTGTTTTATATTTCCCAAGGTCAACCTCAAAATCGCGACTTACTTCCTTGTTAATATTTAGAAATACTAGATTCTTGTTTGTATTATAGGTTTTGATTTGGCATTGATAAGTATTGATTTGCTTGTAAGATTGCTCGTTAGATTGCTCATTAGATTGCTTCGAGCAAGAGATCACAATATATAAGACACAAATATTACACTTGATAAAATATTTGTAAAGTGAAACCAAGAATTGCTTAGCTGCGCATTAATATAAACAATGGCTGATGCAACACTTTAACATAAACCTGGAATCTTACTACCGGAATCTGTGCAGAATGTATAGTTGTGAGAATTTTAGCGTCGAAGCTTGTTTTATTAATTATTTGCCTAATTCAGGGATTTCAATGTTATTGTATGTATAAGAATGTATAAGTAAAAATCAGGCTCAGCGACAGCGTGAACAAAACATTTGGCTGGCCTCATATTGAATTACTGAATATATTTTTGCATCAAATAATTACTACTTATACGAGGTATTATTTTGGTATTATGTTGTTCAAGCTGGTTTGAGATTCCTTGTTCAGCCCTGTTTAATGTTTGTTTGTTTAACATTATAAATATTTACTACCGTCTACGTACTCTACGGAATACATGCAGGCAGTCCGCACGGCAGTTATTTATAGTCAATATTTATATCAAATCGGCAAATGAATACAAGAAAAAATATTGCAATAATGAATATTCGACCCATTCAGTATTGTCTATTGAATATATAAATGACAAAACGTACTACTAATCCAAAAGGCCAAAATGAAAACGTTTATTTATAAATTTGATCGTATTTCCATCACATTCCCACTCCCAGCTGCCACCATTGTGCGGTGAAAATTTCGTATTTTCGTTCCGTGATATTATTAGATCAGTGGACTTGAACGCACGTGTTCATAGCTACCGGGGGAGTTAGCAACCCAATATTATATATAAAACGATTGTTATGATGTAGACGTTTAATACCACAACCCAAATGTTGTTCGTAAATCTAATTAAACACTGCATGAATATAACCGAATTGAGCTATATGATAACTTGAAAGTGCTTAAAAAAGTTTCAACCCCAAAGTTTAACAGATACGGTATTAATAGAGAATCTTCGCAAACACCCCCCGGAAAGTTTACACTATGATGTATGTATCTATCTATGAATGTATGTATCTATCTATGTATGATAGCTCGTGTGAATTTTCGCCCCTCATCACAATACTGCAAAGTTAAAAACTTTGCACTAAAAAGGGGAAGGTTTTCTTACTTTAGTGTTGGGACCTGTTTTAAAAGAACTAGCATCGCTCATTGAATAGAAACATGAAGCATTCACAAAAATGATATTATTACCGGAAAATAATTTGGATAATTATTTAAGACAACATCGCTTAACGACTCCGCCGACTGTGACAAAGATGGCCCAATTAGATCAGGAAATGAAAATTGTTTTAGACAGAAATGACACTCCCCAAGATGAAAAAGCAAAGCTTTACAGTCAAATTTTAGAGAACTATCTTCATTTCAAAGCGAAACGAAATGTTGAGAGCAGAGAACCAATACCTATAGCTTTTGCAGGAGATGCCGAAAAAGCTACAGCGGTAATGGGTTCAATTTCTGCGGCGAGTGCTCCCAATACACGTGAGGTCATTAGCAAGAGACAGCGCGTTGCCGATATTATTGAAATTCTTCCGAAAACACTTCAATCAAAAGCCAAAATGATTTTACGAAGAATAGAGGATAATCCTCAAGTTCTAAGTTGGAATGAAAAAGGCGAACTGAAATATCAAGGGGAAAGAATGCCAAATACAAATATTACAACTTTAGTTAGCGATTCTCTTAGACACAGAAAAAATAATAAACCAAATGGATTTGAATTATTTACCAAAGGTCTTAAGGAAATTAATCTTCCAGAAGATTTAATGCGCAACCCTGAACGACTACAATTCTTTAGAACTTACGGTTATGAAAAAAACGACCCTGACAGGTCAAAGGACGACACTCCAAATGTGTCACCAAGTAAAAAAAGAGCTAAAAAGAAATCACAGGGACAGTGGCTGACAAACTTTTAAACTAATAAATGTGCATGTGAGAATTTGTAGTAAAAAAATTGTAATCGTAGTTGGGAATAAACTTATATATTTTAATATGATCGAATTTGAGTTTATAAATCTTTTTCATAAATTTGGTGGCTCTAAGGAAGCATGGGTGTGAAACCCGCTACGGTCACCCCTTCCTCTAGCCCTACCTCTACCGATCGAAGCCATTTCTTGCGCTCTTGCTAGTTTCACCGAGATAACCAAAATGCCCAAAATTAAGCGCATAAGTTTGAAGTTTATTTTTTAGTAAACCCCAATTTAGCCGTTGATTGTTTAGGCCTAAAACCGTAAGGTTGTTAAATCTTTCCGCTTTTCGTTAAATCTTTCCGCGTTTGTTTATAATCTATTGATCCACTAATTAATGACCACCCACCAGCAAGTCGTTAAATTAATGACCACCCACCTACAAGTCGTTAAATCTTCCGACTTTCAAGGTTTATGTTAATGACCGAGACCGCCGTAATTTAATGTTAATGATTGATCGTGTTTGGGCGCGTGCATGCTTATAAAGGATTTGTTGCAGAGCGATCACATTTGTTGTAATTGAGACGCGCTCACAACAACATCAAATTGGTGTAATAACAACTTCGACCGGGTGCTGGCCCGTGTTCGAAAGCCGTTCTCGGCAATGGATGAGAACGTCTATCTTACATGGGAGAGTATATTGGATACCTTAAGTCCAGCTGAACTAGAACGCTTGGAAAACAACGCAATTTTGGAATGTGTCATTCGGGGTAAGTGCATGAATGGCTTACGAACAAATCCCAAACTTATAGGGACATTTTGTTTTAACAAACGTAAATTCATTCGTCTTGCAGATGATTCATTTGAACATCTTGCAGCAAGTAGTTGGCAAAGGATTGATGCTGCTATCAAAGAAAATATTGGTAGGTTAATAGCTAGGCGACTGTTGTGAGATGTTGTTTTATTTTATTTATTTATTTATTTATTTATTTTTTTCTCTATAACATGAAGTTTTATTAAGTTTTATTAATCGCCATAGGTCACCGTTGTGAGCAATGTCAAAAGGTGTACCACCATTCGTCTGGCCTTTCGAGACATAGGCGCCTAGAGCACGGGTCAGCATCCGATGGACGCCAAAATAAAAGAGAGAACGGTAAGCAGTGAATTATTTGCATGATATGTTTGCTTTGAATGTCGCAGTTACATGAATTGGTTGGTTTGTACTATTCGGTATGCAGTTACAATCTCAAACATATATGTTTTCCAACTAAATAAATTTTTTATTTTGTATAGATGAAACAAGTGAGCAGACGCGGGAAACGAAACACCCCAGAATGAACCAGAGTGGGGATGGTCCGTCTGGTGAGGCAGACAATGAGGAACCCCTGAATCCTTCACCAGAACCAAGGGAAAACAACCAGCCTGATGATGAATCTGATAGCGAGCAGAACGATTTACCAGAAGACCCTGAAAATCAAGGTCTTCAAGAATTACTACGTCGATACGAAGCCGTTATTAACGCTGCAAATTACCTCCATCCCAGGCAAGACGTATACAACATTCGAATTGACGACTCCTTTACAACGGACACACTCGTAAGTCAATTACGAAATATTTATTTGCAACAACGAAACGCATTTAGAATCAATTTAAGTTTTAGTTTTATTTTACGTAATATAGAAACAGGAGAATATAGATTCTTTTATGCGTCAAACAACACCAGCGTGTTAGATACACCAATGATGGTGAATAATGACCAAAGTTTTAGAGATCTAGTTGAAGTCCTAAGAACCATTGATGTTCTAGAATGGACCAGAAATCAAAGGCCAAACAGCAAATGGGTGTTTGTCAAACTAGTACAATCTTTAGTAACTGTAACGAGACTAAATTTCCCAATTGGGGCTCCCGTAGATATACCAGCATATATAAAAAACAACGAGTCAATTATTACATTAGTTAAGGGACCGGTCATAAAGTACGTGTACTGGGGGGGTGGAGGGTAAGTTGGGGGGGTACGAAACAAATTATCTAACCTTTGGGGGGGTATGAGACGAATTACGACATTTGTGGGGGGGTACGAAACAAAAAATGAGTCTAATACTATGTCTATGATTAAAACTACAAACTTTAGCACACTAAAAGAGGTAGATAAGACTCTGAAACGGCCGTTTCCGGCGATCTGGGCCCCCCCCCCCCAATATTGAATACGTTCCTACGCCCCTGTAGCACAGTACCATTTATCGGAAAGTGTCTCGATCGGAACCTATTAGTTTGACATCTCGGCAACCTGAACAGTCTTTGATTACGTAATTTTACCGTCGGGCAGCTCCCCTACTCGTTTAGAATGATTTAAATATTGAAAAAGATATGAAATACGTCACGACGTTCTGTTGATATATCATAAATAATGCGCATGGCCGGGACGTCTTTCGACTTTATTATTAGGTACGGAAAATATAGTCAAGCAAGTCCTATTAATGGAATACTGGCAAGCATACAAAAGTACGGATTGGATACATGTGGTGTAAAAGAGCACTATTAAATTTATGGAAATGCTCAAAACTTGGATTACCAATAACAATTTGTAACAGATTATGTTACGTTCTTGGCATTTATATTTGTTTCATGTTTTTTTTTGGGGGGGAGGGTGATTGGTTGGGTGGGGGGGGGGGGGGGGTACGAAACATTTCATCACCTTTGAGGGGGGTATTAAATATTTTCCGACCCTTTTCGGGGGGGTACCAAATTTTATGGTAGTATTTTGGAATACCCTCCACCCCCCTCAGTACACATACTTTATGACCGGTCCCTTACAAATGACAGTTCCAATTTTTATATGGTAAGTTACGGTAGTAAGTATACGCATAAATAATAGATTTTTGCAGTATTGTTCTCCGCTCACTCTCTCTCGGGAATATTCAAATAGGCCAATGAATTCATAGCGTGCATTCACTGCGCATTCAAATGACGCGTTCTACGTCGGGATAATATTGCAGTTGTTGCATAACAAAGATTGATATATACTGTAGTTGTTTTCTGCCCGAGCAATTCCGTCTAACTGTGGTTCGACTAAGCGCCGCGTTGTTGGGAAAAAGTGCGGCGCTTACTCGGGTTAGTGATTAAACGAATAAATAGGGTATCCATATCAAAGTATTCGACTATTCAATCATTCGTGTTTTACACAAAGCGACAATACAGCTATCAGTAAGTAATTTTTGTACTAGCATATTTTGTTTCTGTGTAAAGGTGCACAGTGGAACTGAAAGAATATATTTTGTAATAAAAAGCGAGTCAACCGTGCGAAAACTAACTGTTCCTCGTGCAACTTTTAGCGTATTGAAATGATAATTGTGATTCTAGTCGCAGCTGCATGTTATGTTTTAAGGCCTGCTCTGGGACGGTAACTCGCCTTAACTCGCCGCGAGATAATGCGAGTTAAGGCGAGTTAAGGCGATTTAAGGCGATTTAAGGAAAAATTGCGACTTTAAGCAATGTGAGTTAAGGCGATTTAAGGCGATTTAAGGCTATATTGCGAGTTAAGGCGAGTTAAGGCGATTTAAGGCGATTTAAGGAAAATTTGGACTTTTAACCGATGCGATTTAAGGCGATTTAAGGCGAGTTAAGGCGAGTTAAGGCGAGTTGAGGTCCCAGAGCAGGCCTGTTTTAACTGCAATTGTATCCCGACGCAGAACGCGCTATTTTGGATGCGCAGTCAAGTACACTTTGAATTGGCTTTTTAATTAGTCCCAACAAGCAGCCTGCCAAATCGCAATATTTTGAGCTTTGCTCGCTTAGATCGCATGTTTTTGAGCCAATCGGAATGAAGCTCCGCAGTACTAAAACAAATCAGATTAAATTATAGAATTCAATCGTCTATCGTAGTGTCGATGTTTGAATGCACATAACCGCACCAAAACTTACTCATAAAATCTAAAATATATGTTTGGATTTACTTTGGTGTTGTTTCAATTTTTCCAATGTATATAAATATATTTAATTTTGCCACTTTCGCTCATGTAAATAAATTAAAATCTGAATAAAAGTTCAGCTAGTTTGCTTGTAGATACGCAAACCGCTGAGGAGTATCGCGGGTATGTCAATCGTGTAAAAAATGTCGACTTCTTCCCGGTTTGCAAAAACATTTTAGATTTCAAAACGTTTTTGCAAAAAAATAGAATGGAAATTTAACTTCGTGTCGTAGCCACGCGTTTGTTTTCAGACTAAATTGCACTTCACTCAGTTCAATTACGAGAGATTTACATGAGACAACATGGCCGCCGGACAAGTTTTATGTAGTTGCGACAAAAATGATAATATCCAGTTAGAAAATACAATTACTGCTATTCTTCCAGAGTATAAAGACTGGTTAGTACTTAACAGTGAAGAGAAAATAAAATGGACTGGAAGTCTGGACAATTTAAAGTGTTTTGTAGCTCTTCTGTTTGGTGATACGGGTAAATGGTCTTCACCAGGAGGTAGTGCGAAGGCATTTCGAAGTGATAGAATTACGTTAACCTGGTATGCAACTAAGAAATCACTCTTATTTCAAGGTGATCTTGGTAACAAATTAAAAGATCTGATAATCGGCAAGCTCAAGAACGAAGGTTCAACAAATAAGACGAATAAGCATAACAATGTTGAATCTATTTATGTACATAACAACAATGACTGTGATGGTCAAAGATGCTGTGAAGGCCTAGTCGTAGATATGATTGAAGTTAAACAGAACATTATTCAAATAAGTGAAATATTGAATAAACTCTATTCTGGTGTGTCTTGTGTAACAGACTATATAGCGAACCATATTTCGAGTCAAGATGTCAACAAGGAAGCAATGACGACAACATGCGATGCCGGTGTTCAGACGGATTTTAGCTCTGTGAGCGAAGATATTAGTAATCAGAATAATTTAGTCTCTAATGAGTGTTCTCTTCCTGTACTATCGGCTGAATTAGAAGGCACAAAATTGGACATGGTGATTTTGGAATCCAAGATTACAAATGATATTAAACAGGCGACTGATAAGGTTCATGTAGAAAGAGAAAATATCCGAAGTAAGCAAAATTTAAAAGCAGCGTCCTTTCAATTAATAGCTGAGGGAAATGTTGAGCTCTCAAATACAGTTAACGCATTGTTGACTGATTTCCAAAAGCACAAGACTCATTTGCATGAAATCAAACAAAATCAACTAACCATGAAAAAAACAGTGGCCCATTATGATAATTTAAAGGATAATCTAAAGGACAATTTATCAAAGTCTAATTCTATTAAAGATCAGTCACGTACACATTCAAGGGCGATACCCCATTTGAAAGGATCAGCTGTATTAGCAAAGCCTAACTCTACTGAAGATCAGTCACGTACACAACCAAAAGCAATACCCCACCTGAAAGAATGAGCTGAAACGAGACAATCATGTCCAGATGCTGGCATACCATCTTTCGGCACGGCGAAGCATACACAGTCGATCGTAGATGGAACCCTGCCTGAGAACTGGGTGAGTTACCTGCCCGTGATTGAATCTCTAAATTCCAATAACAACCGTTATGAGTGAACGCAACCTAAACAACCTCTAAATTCCAACAGCAGTCATTACAAGCGAATGCAGCCTAAACAAAACAGTTACCATTTTTGGCAACATTCGAGGGGATTACCCCCTCGGCGCCAAAGACCCCAGCCACCTCTCCGGAATGGCCCCAGAAGCAACCGCACCCGACACAAACATCGATACCAATCAAAAATGGACGGGTGGCAAATACACCTAGACCATGTTTACCACATGACAAGGATGTCCCCGTATCTAAAAACAAAACACTACAATGTCCCCGCCAACAGCTCTGCACAGCAAAATACCAAGACCCCCTCGGGAATTTGTTCCACGTATGTTTAATGGCTAGAATCGCATATCCGATAGAAGCTAGAGTCACACAATTCCGTAAATGTCTCCATGTCCCTATGAGTCGAGGACATACTAGCTCGAATTGTATTCAAATATGTACTATTGAAGAATGTTCCTTCACCTGGTAACTTAGCTAATAATTCACCGACATATCCGTCGAATAATTCGAGCATTCCAAATAAATTAACACTTATTCATTTAAATATCCGGTCTCTAAAACACAGAAATCATTTCCTCCAACTTCGTGAGTTTATCCGGGGAAAAAACTACCATATAATTACGTTGTCAGAAACATGGCTGAATACATCAGTTAAAAATGTGGAAGTTTGAATAGAAGGTTATAAATTACTCAGACTTGACCGACTTGGTAAACGTGGTGGGCGCGTTTGCGCGTATATCCGTACCCCGTTGAAGGCGCACATTTTAAAAGACTTGTCGAGTACTTCCATAACCTGGTTTCAACAAATTTGGATACAAGTTCAATATAAAAAGCTGAGGTCATTTGTAATTTGTGTCACTTACAGACCGCCTGACTGTCCTGTTTCCTGTTTTGAGGACTACCTAAAACCTTCGTTGATTCATGCTTTAACGTTCAATAAGCCTATTACAATCCTAGGCGATCTAAACTGTGATCTTTTACAGGAAAACCATGATGGACTGGCATTGACAAATTTTGTTTCCGAGTTGAATCTTAAGCAAGTGATTACTTCACCCACAAGGATTACTGGAACTAGTAGATCATTAATAGACGTCGTAATGACCTCGACCCCGGAATTAGTACAGGAAAGTGGTGTTACCAACATTTCTATAAGCGATCACTTCCCTGTGTACGTGGTTTTGAATTTAAAACTTCCTAAGCAACCACCGAGCTACATCACCGTGCGTAGTTATAAAAACTATAACCCTACCTTATTTACAGCAGACATTGCATTTAAGAATGAAAAGCTCATACAATCAATTTTTTCTGAAAATGAAGTGGATGCTAAACTATCAAAATTTAACGATGCTTTATTACCTACCTTGAAAATTTATGCGCCAGTAAAAAGAATTAGAGTTCGTCATCGTCCATGTCCATATATTACCCAAAGGATTAAAGATTTGATGATTAATAGAGATAGACTCCATCGACAATTTCAACTTACACGTGACATTATAGATTGGAGATCTTATAAACACGCAAGACAATCAGTCAAACCTGCTCTAAAAAAAGCAGAGAAAGAATATGTTCGTGGCGAAGTCTCAGCCCATAAAAACAACGCCGCATCTTTATGGAAAATCATTAATCGGAGCATACCTATCAAAGAAAGACCAATACAACGTTATAGTAAAGCCCCAGAACTGATTGCAAATGAATTCAACCAATTCTTTGTCGCTGTTGGAGAAAAAACCGCAAACGCTACGGCTCAATTAGCCCTGGACAATAATTTCGACGTATCAATCACAAGTCCTATTCCAATACCAACTGGCTATGTCTTGCATGAAACGTTTAAATTATCACCTGTATCGTGCACTGAGGTCGAACGAATCATCATTTCCATGCCTTCTAATAAATCTCATGTTTTCATAAATCAAAAATTTGTTTCATGTTTTTTTTTTGGGGGGGAGGGTGATTGGTTGGGTGGGGGGGGGGGTACGAAACATTTCATCACCTTTGAGGGGGGTATTAAATATTTTCCGACGCTTTTCGGGGGGGTACCAAATTTTATGGTAGTATTTTGGAATACCCTCCACCCCCCAGTACACATACTTTATGACCGGTCCCTAAAGACCGCTTAACGGGAAGGGCCTATGCCGATAACCTCTGTTTGTTTCGATGTCTTGCCTTGCACAATGGGGAGGGCGAACGTAGTTTATACCGTGCGTCGAGGCCCTGTTCGAGCAATATCTCCAGGAAATCAGTCTGGCTCAGGAGGATTTCTGTGGTATTGACCTTAGCGAATTGGATGTTATCGAGCAACTTTTCGAGGTGTCCATTCATGTTTATTCGATAGACGAACACGGTGAGGCAGTGTTAAAGCGGCGTTCAATTCGACAATTTCGACCAATGTATTTAAATCTGTATGACAATCATTTTAGTTTTATTACAGATATAACTAGATATTGTCAGGCTTTTGTTTGCTGTAAATGCCAAAAAAATTTTTTCCAGACCATACAGTTTAACTCGCCATGAGCAGACATGTGATGTGAATGTCAAACATAAATTTCCGGGTGGTACTTTTAAAGTTAATAAAAACATTTTTGAGGAGTTTGAAGACATGGGTTTTGTCTTCGAAGATAGGGATAAGTTCTTTCCATATTTCGCTACATGGGACCTGGAAAGCTTTCAGGTTGGCACGAGTAACGATTCCGATGAAGGTCAGCACGTTTGGGTTGCAGAACATGTACCGGCTTCAATATCCGTCGCCAGCAACGTTTCTGGTTACGAGCAGGCGCATTGTTTCGTAACAAATGGCGATCCAAAAGAATTAGTTTCTGAGTTTGTAGAGCACAACAAGAGTTGGTTTCTATTAGTGACACAAGCTATCGCTTGTTAAGAGAAAAATTCGAAGAGGTTTTTTCGCAGCTAGATGTACTGATCCGAAATTTGCCAGAAGACGACGAAAAGGGGAAAACGCAACTCAAAAAATTAGGGAAAAAATTTGATCTGTTTCTCAAAGAACTCCCCGTCATTGGTTTCAATTCGTCTAAATATGACATTAATGTTATAAAATGGTTTTTGTTTCATGTGCTTAAAACTGTCGAGGAAACAAACAATGACGATGATAATTTTCAGGGCTTTGGATTTATAATAAAACGAAACAATGCCTACATGTGTTTGAAAACAGAACGGCTTAAATTTCTAGACATATGTAATTATTTGGCTCCTGGCTACAGCTATGCTCAATTTCTTAAGGCTTACGAATGCACAGCACAAAAGGGATTTTTTCCGTATGAATTTTTTGATAGTCCTGAGAAACTAAATTATGATCAACTTCCACCTCACGAGGCATTTTTTAGTACTTTGCGAAACACTAACATTACGTCTCAAGAGTACGAGTATTGTTGTAGAATTTGGCAAGAACATAATATGCAGTCCTTTAGGGATTATTTAATCTGGTATAACAACTTAGATGTTGAGCCGTTTGTGGAAGCCATTGAAAAAATGTTTCAGTTTTACCAACCAAAAAAATTAGATCTATTTAAGGACGGTATATCTGTGCCTGGGTTGGTCATGAAGTATATGTTTTCTGGTTTTGATAACAACACATATTTCAGTTTGTTCAAAGTGTGATAAAGATCTATATTACAGCTTTAAATCGAACATAGTCGGGGTCCGTCAATAATTTTTAACCGTCACCACGAAAAGAATAAAACCTATATTCGTGGAGGCAAACAGTGTCAGAAAATATGGGGTGCGGACGCAAATGCGTTATATCTGTTTGCACTCGCTCAAAAAATGCCTTGCGGACATTACATTAGACGACTGAAAGAAAACCAGTTTAAAAAGCAGGAATATTTCAATAAGATTAGCATTGAATGGTTGGATTACATTTCTCACCGAGACGGAGTTAACATTGCACATACACACAATATTGGTGAGCAGCGTATAGGTCGTTATTTTGTTGATGGATTCGACTCGACAAACCAAACTATATATGAGTTTAACGGTTGTTATTTTCACGGGCATCGATGTGAACTGAACCAAAAAGATTTTAATGAAAAATGCGGTGCGCCTATGTCTGTCCTATACGAACGAACCATAGAACGAAAACGCTATCTTGAACAACGCGGTTATAAGGTTATTGACATTTGGGAATGCGAGTATAAAAATTTGCGTAAGTCGGACGAGAATTTGATAGCGTTTAGGCAAAACTACACGCAAAGTTGCGACATAAGGACGGCTCTTTCGATGGCAGATATACTTTCTATGATAAAAAATGATACAATGTTTGGCGTTGTCCGGTGTGACATTCATGTTCCAGAAGAGAGAAAGGAAATGTTTTCGGAGATGTGTCCTATTTTCAAAAACGCCGACATTCCATTTGATGCGATTGGCGAACACATGCAAAACTTTGTCATCGCGAATAATTTAAACCAAAAACCGAGACAAGGATTGATAGGAAGCATGTTTGCAAACAATATTTATTAGCAACTCCACTCTTACGCTGGTATTTAGACCACGGTCTACAGGTCACTGAAGTATATAAAGTGACAGAATACACTCCAAAGACTTGTTTTGCAGGGTTTGCCGACGATGTGAGCAATGCGCGACGTGAAGGAGACCGTGATCCTTCTACAAAGGTTATTGCCGAAACAATGAAATTACTTGGAAACTCGGGATATGGCTGTTCTCTGACAAACAGAGAAAAACATTTAAACATTAGCTTCTGCGATGAGTCAAACGTAGGCTTAGCCGTAAATGATCCGCACTTTCGGAAACTGGATGTGTTAGATGACAATTTTTATGAAATTAGCAAAACGAAAAAATCAATTAAGATGAATCTGCCAAATCAGATAGGGTTATTTGTCTATCAATACGCAAAATTGCGTATGCTAGAGTTTTATTATGATTTCTTGGATAAATTCATCGATCGTTCAGACTTCGAATATTGTGAAATGGATACTAATAGTGCTTATTTAGCGCTTTCCGGCGAAAGCGTTAGTGCTTTGGTCAAACCCCATCTCCGAGCTGAATTTGAGCGTGAAAAACACCTTTGGTTTCCGCGGGATTATAACGCCGAAGTTAGGGCATTCGACAAACGCACACCTGGATTATTTAAGACAGAGTTTGAAGGGACAGGGATAATTGGGCTGTGTAGCAAGATGTATTTTCGTTTTAACGAGTCAGAGAACAAATTCAGTTGTAAAGGGGTAAATAAGTATACGAATGCGATTGACAAAGACACCTATTTGAGTGTTCTTCGCAGCAAGGTAACAGGCGCCGCGACAAACAGAGGTTTTCGCCTTAGGGGTAATCGGGTTTTCACTTACAAGCAGGTAAAAAATGCTTTTACTTATTTTTATGGTAAACGTAAAGTCTTGGAGGATGGTGTGAGCACGACATACTTAGATATAAAACATTATATGGTTATGTTTGTGTGTATATATATGTACATAAAGTGTGAAAACCAATAATTCAATGTATTCAATCTTTTATTTCTAAATAAATATTACTACTACATGGTTTTTGAGTACTTTGCTATAGATTTTTGACCAAACTCGTTGCGTGAGTATACACGAAACATTTTCCTAACAAAAGCTGCGACTAGTTCATCGTTTTGTTCAAGGTTTTTACTAAATTTGTACACTATTGTACTAATACTTATATTTCTACAACGATAGAATATATAATAGATACAAAAATGTCCGCACACGCTCGAGAAAGGTGATTGAAGTGTTCGATCATTGCAAGTCCATTTCGAACAGTTGTTAGCCAGGAATGATACAAACGAAAATGTATACGTATCGGGGCTCTGTCCAAGCGAGTCAAAAAATTCACCATGTTTAGGACTATCAAACCAAAATGAAACCCAATGCGATCCTGGTTTGTTACTTTTATCAACATTGGCGACATATGCTTTGGGATACATGTCCACTTTTTCAGGCAGTCTATCAGATGCGTATACACCACCAAACACAGATTTAGTACAACTGTCGGACCGTAGGATTTTCTCAATTGTGATAGAATTCATGTGCTGAAGTCAAATATAATGTTTCGGCTTTTGTCTATTTCGATAAGGCTTTCAAACTCGGCGTAAACTAAGCAGGTTACTGTATTTGGGAGAGCTTCTGCGAACTGAATACTTAGGCGAACGTTTCCAGTTTGTACAGGTTTAAAATGCTCCGAGCTGCAAAGGTCTGGTGTGAGATCTATGGCATACAGTGTATACCCTTTACCGTAATCTTCATGACTGATAAGATTCCCAGAGTCAGCAAACATTTTATCCATACCAGAAAACAGAGTTTCATAACCGCGTATGTATAAGCCTGCATCGCCAAACTTCACTTGAATAGGTTTGCGCGAATCCCGTTAACAGACTTGAGTGACTCCGTAGTGATGAAAGTTGAAGGCATTTTTGGTATAACTGCCGTGAAAAGCCTCGCTATGAACTAAGGCTATTACAACACGTTTTGGTAGGACGCCTAGGAAGACATTCTCTCGATCTAAGGATAGCAGCCCTTGAGGAATTGCTATAGATTTCACCTCGACTCTTGAAATGGGGTATTTTGCAGTGGTTTTTTCCAGAAACTTTTCGTGATCTAAACGCAGGGTTGGACTTACAATCACACGACGCATGCGAAGCACGGCCTCCTCAATCAGAACTTTGTATGCCGGATTTTCATCACCTGACACTAAGCAAAAATTGCTCGCAGATCTGACCAATTTCACTTTAATGTTCACTCCTGGAATAATCAGTCGTTCTTGAAAACATATGTCCGCATGTAAGGGACCAGTCATATCACAACTTTTGCTTGTTGCTATAAAACTGTGTCGCTTTTTTAAGCCCATGTTTGCGTTGGCCTCTACCACTCCGGGGTTTATAACATCCATTTTACCAGCGGTATCCATAAAAAACAGGCTACTTTGTACTCGCGATTTCATTGCAGCCGGGCCGAAGTTTAGTAACGTTTCGATCATGGCGCGGTAAGGATAAGTCGTTGCGCTTGGTGTGATTAATTTATCGTTGAGTGAAACATTCACTTGACTAAACAGCGACTGCAGGAATAGATTCTGTGGACCAACCTTGTCATCCGCTGTGATGTTCTCGCCATCGGCAGCTTTTATTTTAGCTTTTATGTAAAGTTGCATTCGACTAGGGTTTAAATAATCTTCCCCATTACCCGGAACAAAAAATTCGATTGGGGCTGAATCTTCACTAAGTGTTGACACAGGGTAATAATCTACAAATTTGCTGTTCTCCACTGTGACTTGCGTGGGAGGAATACTAAACAGATTTAACTCGTGTTTATTGCAGGCTTCGGAATCGTAGTGAATAGGTCTCAGCATCTTTTAGGAACCAAATATATCGTTGTATTGTGGCTTTTTTCTTTTAGACTTCGACTTAGGTGTGCTTGCCTTGCGAGGTTTCTTTGACTGACTAGTAGATTTAACTTTGGCTTTCCTTTTTATTCCCCGGCCACTACCACTTTGCATGTTTGATTGAGTATGACTAATCGCTTTTTGTGTCATGTTCTCAACTCCCTCACGAAAACGACTTGCCGCTGCGGTTTTTGCATTTTTCCCACGAAGTACATCTTCTCCAATAGCGACACCTGTCTTTAGAGCCTCTCGACCTACTTCTTTACTGCCACGAATTAGAAACGGAACTGCGCTGCGAAATAATCTTCTAAAAATTCCCCCTAAGCCATTGCCGCTCTGTGTTCGAAATCTACCAAATCCTCTTTGCGTTCTAGCTCCAACAAAAACTGGCAGAGCACCGCCTGTTTGCCACTGTTTCATATTAAAAGTATATGGAATGACTTGGTCTAAGATGAAGTGTACAAATCGACCGACCGTACTCGAATGGAACTCGCCTCCCTGAGTCATCCGTTATATACACTTCCAATGTTTCAAACCGCTTCGTACCGACTGGCATATATAATGGGTTCTGGTATGTTCTTGTAATTGTATCACCGTATTTACCCTTAATTTGAACAGCACGCAGCAAAGGCACTTTTTTATCACCAACGATTTGATCACTCACAATATTGCAATACACAAACATAGATGTAAAACCCGCATTAATATCAGCCGTATAGGGGGATGTTGTTTTCTTTGTGATATAACTATCTTGGTCAAATCCTAACGCAGCAGCGATATCACCCCTGAACCAGACACTCGCTTGTTTTTTCACATCTGCCGTCACTTTACGCGTACGTCGATTATACGTTAATTGAATTTTGCTTTGTGCATCTTTCGACATACGACTGTTTAAATTCTTGACAAGGTCAGGTACGCTCTCGTAATGTCCACTGTCGATGACTCCAGTATTTCGATCACTTCCAAGCATATATATGAATGTTTGTTGGGTACCCTGTCTTATAGTACTCCAGGTATGTGCATATTGCATCTCAACAAAAGCAATCTCCCACTCCCCCGTTAGGGAAATTGTTTCAGGAAGTTTCACCTTAAAATTTGCGACTGTATTTGAAGGAAAGATTTCTAAACAGCTATTACTAGGTAAAGTTAAGAAAAATGGTTTTGACCTTTCCATCACGGCGTTTGATATACCACTAAACGCGAAAGTTATTTTATGTTGCTTATATCTTTTTCATCTACCCAACTGTTAAATTTTGCAGGGTAATTTTTCCAGCTCACTAGATATTGCTTGCGACCGTTTCTTGTGCGTGTCCGTAGAACGCTGTCAACTCGGTAAACCTCATCTTTCTTTACAACTCGTTGGAGTTCGTGTTCGTAAAATATACCACCAAGTATCTCGCCGTCATAGTCCTTGATTTTGTAAACTGGTGGGTTTCGTGCAATTTGTTCAGCTACGGTGAAGTTTTCCTCAGTCCAACCTTGATTGTAAGCTTTCTCAAATTGTCTTCGAGTCTTACTTATTTTTACTAAATCACCGACATTAAATTTGAATTTGACTTTTGCCTGTTTCTCACCATAGAGCGTTTGCCTGACTTTGAACTCATTCTCTCTTGTAACATTAGCTGGCATTTCTTTAATCGAACGGTGAAAAGTGTGATTGTACGCGTATACTATATCCTGCAATGTGTCAATATAACGGACAGTGTTTTTTGCCGTGAAATAACGATAGATTTTTTCCTTTAATGTTCTTATAAATCTTTCGGCTATACTAGCTTTGGTCTCACTGTTAGTTGTAAAAAACTGAATGGCGTATTGTCGCATGAGATTTCGAAATTGTGCATTCAAAAATTCTGTACCTTGATCTGTATGAAGATAGTTGGGTACGCGACCTTCTTCTAAAATGTCACGAAAAGCGCGCGTAACGACTGGGCCTGTCTTATTCTTTATCGGTCTAACCCAGGCATATTTACTAAAACAGTCAATACAAACAAGTAAAAACCTATAGTTATCATTCTGTGCACTTAGCGATTGAAAATCGGCCAAATCAGCTTCAAATTGATCATCTATACCGGCAACAAAAACTCTGGTACGAGGGTAGTTTTTACGGACAGGCTTGTGTAAAGTGTACGTCTCTTGCGACTGTAACCATTCACGCACGTCATTTCGACTAATATTTAGGTTGGTTTTTGTTGCCCTCGCTGCACGATAAAGTTTTTCTAAACCACCAAAACTAGCTTCGTGCTTGGGGTTGTAGTAAATTTTGTTGAGAATCGTTTCCTTCCTCTTTTCCATCGAGTTCTGATTTATATATCAACACTCGTCCACCGCAACAGGTACAAAGACACCGAATGCGTTTGAAAATCTCACGCAGTGCTATACTAGGTGTTTGCGGCTGTCCGAAGCAGTTTCCCATGTTAACACGACAAGCTTAATAGGACAAATGAACAAGGTAAGGTGTCCTTTTACAATACTTTTTAAGACATTCTTCACTGGTCAAAATTGAATTGAAAGATAAACAACTATAACGAGTTCGCAATCGGTAATTGATAAAACTAGAATAGTGAGGCGAATAGTGCGAATAGTGCGAATAGTCGACGAATAGTACGAATAGTCCGCGAATAGTCGACGAATAGTGCGAATAGTCGACGAATAGTGCGAATAATCGGCGAATAAAAATCTGCGAAAAATCGACGCAAATATATATGAATATATATGAATATATACAAACATATATGAAAATATATACAAATATATATGAATATATACACATATATTCATATATATTCATTGATGGGTTAAAAATTTAAATATGAGTTGCGTTACGTTGGTTTAACGATTTTTAGGGCCTGTTTCTATGATTTTAGCTAGGTGGAGCGAGAAGATTTCATCTCGCATCGCTGGTAAACTATACGCTATATTTGTTTCCGGAAAATAGTTTCGTGCGCGTCCTCGGAAATAAAATTCTCACAACCTGCTCGGATAGTACTTTATTTATAATAATATGGGGATTTTATTGGCTATTGACCATGTGATAGTACGAAGCGGAATATTATGTTCTCTACAGCCTTTGATGTCACAATATTAAGTGTAATTGATTTATTGGGAATTTATGATAAATTTTTGTAATTTTTGGCCAGTTATTAAAAAAATCCTCTTGATTACACTTGCAAGTAAATCAATTCTTAAGACATGCAAAGCAGTGCTGTAGAAGAGGGGGGCGCTGGGGGGCATATTTAACAAATATTTAATCACGAACGTTTTCACGATTTCATGTTCGTCAATAGAGCTCCCCCCTCCGGTAAATTTAGTTCTACAGCATTGGTGCAAAGCCTTGCAAAGTCTCGTGTTATTCGTCGACTATTCGTACTATTCGTTGAATATTCGCGGACTATTCGTACTATTCGTCGACTATTCGCACTATTCGTCGACTATTCGTACTATTCGTCGACTATTCGTACTATTCGTCGACTATTCGCGGACTATTCGTACTATTCGTCGACTATTCGCACTATTCGCACTATTCGCCTCACTATTCTAGTTTTATCAATTACCGTTCGCAATACTTTTATTAAGTAACTATCAAATAAGTATATTTACACTAACAATTTAGACACCATAGGATTAGCTACACACGTTATATTAAGTGTTCTGTTCTGTTCTGTTCGGGTTATTATAACAATGTTTTAAATAGATTAATGATAGCCTCTTAATAGTCTATCAGTGACAGTCTCTCCACAGCTGTCGCAAGTGAACAAATAGGTAATTCCCCCATATATTCAGCATAGGCATCGTGTGGATTTTCCCGTGCACTAGTAAAGGTAAGTCCAGTCTCAGCCACCATGTATGTGTACAGCGCTGGATTGCTCTGCAATACACCAACTCTTTCAACGTGAGGAAAATGATCTTGGTTGAACGGGTTTTCCGTTTCGAGTTTCCATTCAAAAAAGTCACACGAATGTTCTCTATCGTTTGGGCAACAGAAGAAAAGGCGGTCTTGATTTCCCCCTTCCTTTTTGACTTTCCGTACGCAACAACTCAATCCGTGTTGGCACTTGGGTTTTGGTAGCTCAAGTCTGTCACCCCACTGCCAGAAGTTACATGGCTTATTACGGTCGCAGCAAACGAAAAATGGCCTTCCAAAGTTGCGTTTATTGGCATCTTTGACGACTTTCATCCTCGCTGGTCTTTGGTGGGTATCGCACACCGGATGAATTGATCCATTCGCTCTCCACGTCATCATAGCCGTTTCGTACAACGAGCGATCTTGATCAGGGCAGAAGAATTCACAACTTTTATGGTTATTTTTATTGCAAAACCAAAATGTTCCTTTTTTTGTAGTAACCGTGGACGCTGGCAATCCATGAAAGCACTCCATTGCTGTGTATATGACAAACACTGTTTGGTGTGCGATATTTATGTGTGTCCCTCTTTTGTTTAGAGACGTGCAAAATCAGGCTTGTCCTGTCGTTAAAGCCTGTTTCTTACAAGCTCAGCATAAACGCGTTTGGGCAATGTCGTTAAAGTACAATGTGTTCACCCATGTACAACAGTTAATGACTTCTTAATGACTTTCGCTATTCAATTCCAATTAGTGATATTCAAATTACACGCGGTTAAGCTGTAACACTAACCCACCAACCATGAAATTAGGCGTTGAAACCAAGACACGGTTTAATTTCATAGCTCGCTAAATCAAATTGTTTTAAATCGTCTACACATATTCGAACGGCTTCTCGCACTGTTTCAGTGTCACAAAAATCGCTCACTTTGTAAACTAAAGCCAGGTAAGCCATAATTCTACCAGAATTTAAAGGCTTTGTCTCTTCATATGTTTGACATAAATTTTCAAACACATTATCTCTTACAATACTACATATCATGGAGTTATATGTATGTTCATGCTTTTCTAAAAGCAGTTTTATATAAAACCGTAAAGTATCCTGCGTTAATTCTACGTTATTTTCCTTAAAAACATCCAGAATTAGCTGTTCTGCCATCTTGGAACAAAATGGCGAACTGTCGGAAACCTCTCGTTGTTTTAACGTCGTCGGAATGAATCTAATTATAAATGCTCATTAATATACATAACTCATGCTCGGAATTGTTCGGATTATCCTCGGAAATGAATTAATTATAAACTCATTAATATTCAGATTAACATAATTAACTCATGAATTATGCAGGGGGTAACTGGCTAATTTATGCGCATGAAACCGGGTCCATTAAGCCCCGCTCTATACTACTGGCGATACTTCACAGCGAAGAAAACAATGAGATACATTGACATGTTGCCTGATTTTAGTGTATTCCTACAATCATAGTGTTCATCGCAGTATTAAAACAAAACCAGCAGATGTAACTGTTGAAAACGAAAAGAAAGTATGGCACACTTTGTATGGTGATCACAGTGCAAAAGTATAAGCTTAAGATTGGTGATCAAGTTAGAATTAGTAAAATAAAACGTAAATTTGAAAAAGGCTACTTACCAAATTTCTCAAAAGAAATCTTTACCGTAAGCAAACAAGTGCCTCGTGATCCTCCCGTGTATAAGTTGAAAGATTATGATGGTGAGGAACTGAAAGGAACGTTTTACGATAAAGAGTTGCAAAAGGTTATCAAGCAGGATGACGTCTATGAAGTTTAAAAAGTTTTGAAGAAACGTGGTAGAGGCAACAATGTACAATATCTTGTAAAATGGTTAGGGTACCCAAACAAGTTTAATTCGTGGGTACCTGCTTCTCAAATAAATAATATTTAAACCGTTGAATGTGTTGTTTCTTTGTTATTTTCATTTGTAATTCACAATGAGCGGAGCACATTTTATCTTACGCTTCCTAGTAATGCATCCCTGGATATCTTTCCCGATAACAAAACGACTAGTTATCGTGTAAAATTACCACAAACCATTGATTTGAATGGCGATTGGGAAGTTGGTTTGTATTCCATCTCTTACCCTAACTCGTGGTATACTTTAGCAAGGGGAGTCGGCAGTCATATGTAAATAATCATCTGATCATCAATGTAAATAATTGTAAATAATTAAAGTAGGAGTCTTAAAGGACATTGGCAACGAAAATTTTTATTGGCTTATTTAATCTTACTGGACCACCTAACTATGAGAATGTTACTATTTTTTGCTGTAACATTTTTGTTTGCGAGTAAAGTGCAAGTAAAATGTGATAAATTTGCTCATCGGCCGCCATCTTGGATCAAATTCTCAAAAAATTACCTTTGGCGTCAATGACCTTTGTGACGTCATTAGATGGGTTCGCTTCAAAACAACATAGGGATCTATATTGCGTGAAGGTTTTGGTAACTAAATATATGTCGTTTTTGCGCGTTATAATGAACAAAAATTCTCACAACCAGGCAGGAGAACTAAGGAAATGCTTACACTATCGGGTAAAGCCATATTAGCGTGTAAGAAGGAAAGGAATGGCGAATTTTACAAATTGCGTGGTTTAATTGTGTCACGCGTTTGTGAATGATTGGGGTATTATTGAAGCTATACTATAGTATTTTGTGTCGTCATACACTCTGGAAAAGGTTTCAGGAACCATCTTTTGTTGTAGGATACATTCTTTAACTGAAGACACGAGAAGAGATGTTTGAAATGTTATATGATATAATTATAAACTCGAGACACCGAGAAAGGTTGAACGAATTGTCAACCAGCGATTTTGAGCACCTTGACCTATAAATATCTGGAGCTAAACTAAAGCCTTGAATGTTACTGAAAAATAACTCAAATGTGCAGAATTATTGGATGCAAGTAATATTCTTTTGAAAACAATCTATATTCAAGTTTTAAAGAATAGTTATTCACGCGATTCATATGATTATGAAGTTTTGAGCTTCGGAAATTACAGAGACGAACTCTTAAAGCTTCTTGCCGTGATTTGACTTCTTGCATGATATTTAATAAACGAGAAAAAGTCCTTCAGTGCCAATTTCTTCAAACTATTTTCTCATGTTTTTAAATACTCACTCATTCCACTCCTGACAATCTGTCATACTTTTGAGATAAGTGAGATGACCACCGACCAACCTTGAACCATAGCCATGCGCCCACGATACTTGATGAACTTTTTTCCGGATGTGATAAATAACCGAGCGGAATTAGTACAGCCGCCTCGGGCTATCGCCCGGAACTATTCTTTAAATAATTGGTGCGTGGTTGAGGTAAGACTAGTTTTCCCAAGGGTTGATGAGCAAGGGTTTCTTAATCGACACACAAAGTTTAAGGCCAGGTTTATTTTTGAACCAATATCGAGTGGTCGGAAATTACAGAGACGAACTCTTAAAGCTTCTTGCCGTGATTTGACTTCTTGCATGATATTTAATAAACGAGAAAAAGTCCTTCAGTGTCTCTCAAGGTATAACTTGTAATATTGTTGCGAACAACAAACATTGACGTCACGTAATCCGGCCACTGACCTGTACTAAATGGACTGAGTGCTCGAGGTCAAAAAGTGTCCTCACCGTTGCTGACGTCATATAGGTCCTCGCATCGATGAAAATTACCGCATACGCGGATATTTTCTAAATGTTATTTGTGCTCGCGGGCGAATTTGTGTTTTTGAAATTTAACGAAGTTTGTTTTTCATTTTTTTTCAATTCTGTGTTGTTTTTATTGCAAACTTTGCTGTTTTTGGTAAATATTTACTACCTTCGAGTTGAGAACAACCCTTTTCCAAAATAGGAGTATATTTTCCTGCTGCAAGTTTGAAAACAAACATTTTAATTTTAAATAAAATGATGGCTTCGGTATGTTTTTATACCACTTAGACCACAACAAGAAGTTTTCAGCCATCGATGATTGCTGGTATTTATGCTATAGTTTTCCATAAAATTTGTCGTGTTGTAAGTATTAACCTTCTGTTGACATGAAAATTTTTTACCGACAATCTTTCCTGGTATTATACTGAGTAAGAGACTGTTTTTATGGAGTTTTCTACGGCTATTTGAGATTTTTTTCTAAACATGTACGTATACGGCTTTAATTGAGAGTTGAAAACATACTGGACAGCCCGCCACATTTAGTATGAACTAACTTACTTTCTACAATGATTTCGCAGCAATTTCTCGCCTCAAAAACACAAAATTAACATTTTTTTGAGTTTGAAACATCTAAAAATATAGAACCGAGCCATTTATCAACGCATTTGTAAGTCAGCGAATTTACGCATGAGAGCAAAAGACCTATATGACGTGGGCAGTGCCGAGCTCCTGATAAAATAGATTGCGCGCTCAGTCCATTTAGTATAGGTCAGTGAATCCGGCTCAAGGCCGTTGAGAGATTTATACATCATAACAGCCTTAGGAAATGTACGCTGGCACTCAAGGTTTTTCCAACCAAGCTTATCAAACAGATTATCAGCATTGGTAGAATAATGGGAAAAAGTCATTCTCTAGCAGCACGATTCTGCAGCTTACATTATGAGCTTCGTTAGGTCATTTCTCGGTGGTAGAAGTATTGGAAATTTCGTTGAATCTGCAAGGGGTGCGTTGTCTATTCTCCCACCAGAGCGAAGAAGGGCGAACTTGTCCTTGAATAGGCGAAGTTGGCGTACTATAGTGTTACTCATTGTGCAGTTTTCGACAAGAGATTACTGATTTCGTTATGATATGTCAATTGCTGTGCGTTCTGAATCAATTGACGAGTTAACTCTAATTATTTGGTTAGTTTCTGCCGATTCTCTTGTATTCCCGGAGGTAACAGTTCAGTCCATTGTAACTCTTTTCCCACATCTCTTGCGTTATAACTTTGGCATTAACGACTATGGGGTTAAGGAATCCGATAGGGTCATATATTATCGATGATGTACGTAATACTTCTCGCTTCGTTGCCGGACTGGAGTCGGATGTAATCGTCACTCTGTTTGGATAGTGCAAAGATTATCATGGACGGTATCCCACTGCA